>JAENHJ010000135.1:2500-602500 GCA_025330945.1 Mucuna pruriens
ACAACAACAACAACAACAACAACAACAACAACAACAACAACAACAACAACAACAACAACAACAACAACAACAACAACAACAACAACAACAACAACAACAACAACAACAACAACAACAACAACAACAACAACAACAACAACAACAACAACAACAACAACAACAACAACAACAACAACAACAACAACAACAACAACAACAACAACAACAACAACAACAACAACAACAACAACAACAACAACAACAACAACAACAACAACAACAACAACAACAACAACAACAACAACAACAACAACAACAACAACAACAACAACAACAACAACAACAACAACAACAACAACAACAACAACAACAACAACAACAACAACAACAACAACAACAACAACAACAACAACAACAACAACAACAACAACAACAACAACAACAACAACAACAACAACAACAACAACAACAACAACAACAACAACAACAACAACAACAACAACAACAACAACAACAACAACAACAACAACAACAACAACAACAACAACAACAACAACAACAACAACAACAACAACAACAACAACAACAACAACAACAACAACAACAACAACAACAACAACAACAACAACAACAACAACAACAACAACAACAACAACAACAACAACAACAACAACAACAACAACAACAACAACAACAACAACAACAACAACAACAACAACAACAACAACAACAACAACAACAACAACAACAACAACAACAACAACAACAACAACAACAACAACAACAACAACAACAAATTAAATTATACAAACAAAGAATTTAAGATAAAAAATATAATATAAATATTTTCTAAAATTTATAAATTCAAAACAATAAACATTGTAAACTTTTTAAACATTCTAAATCATTTATGACAAATCTAATTACATTAAGAAAAAAAATTCATGAATGACTAAGCGGAATGCTATCCAACGTTTCTAATATTATCAATTTCATCTTCACCTAATGATACATTATTGTTGAATAGTTGAGATTTCAAATAACAAAAGTTAAAAATATTAGGCTATAAATTAAGAAAATATAATTAATTTATGTTGATTGATACATGAATTATTATATAAATTATTATATAAATTATTATATAAATTATTATATAAATTGTTGTATAAATTATTGCATAAATAACCTTTCTCAATATAAAATAAACAAGTAGAAGATGAAGTAATTTTTTTGTTTCAATATTGTGAATAAATATTAAAAGGTCCAATTAATTTCTAAGTTCAATTGTTATGAAATGTTCTTATATATTTTTTTATAAGTGAAATTCCTTTTAAATATATATACTAGTGTAAGTTCCATCAATAATTACATTATTAATAATTTTATATAAAATATGATTTTTATTAATTAAACTTTTGAATTATAGTTATATATTATTGTTTGAGTCAAATGTTATTAAAATTAAATAAAAATAAAAAATAATCAAAACTTGTATTTGTATATTTTTTGAATATATATTATGTTAATTTTGATGTACGTATCAAATAATTTTGTATTATTTATATTAATACACTAGAAGAGAAAGAAAGGATATGATTGAGATATTAAACATATAATCAAGAAAAAAATTGAGATAAGTAGTTAGATAAAAAAGATAATATAATTCGGTCCGTAGGTGATACATATGTGTACTTGCGGCTGAATTCCATTTAAATTCTATAGTGAGTCCAGTTAAATTCTACTCTAAATTTATATGTGAGTATATATTAATTAAATTTATATATTTATAGTGACATTTCTTTTGTCTGTCACTCAAAAATAACATTTCTTGTGGAAGTTTAAAATTAGAGAAAATCATTGGGATTTTACAAATATCATACTACTATCTAGATCTGTCTTTTGTTCAAGTTATAATTCACTAGTCCTAGGATTTGGAGGATATGTCCTCCAATCATTTTCCATAGCTATTGACGTGCCAATCGTTCCATCTTAAACATTCTGTCAAGCAAAAGAAAAAACATACGAAAAAAAAAAGAGAAAGAGACAATGACTATGGTGTATAACATAAGGGTTATTTATTTTTTAAAAAAATATTTTTATTTTATTATCATTTTTAATTACAAAAATATACTTTATATTCATTTGGTTTTCTATGTTAAAAATTTACATAGAAACCATAAAAATAATAAAGAGTTAGTTTTACAATCTCTGTACAAACATTTGAAGATAGAAAACAAAGAAAAAAAAATATATGGTATTTTTGTAATTAAAAGTAAAGTAAAACATAAAAATAAAAAATATATTTTCTCGAACCAAACAATCCTTAACAATTTTGGGAGTTGTTATATAACATTATAATCGTTTTCTAATACCAATAAATATTTATAATTGATTCAATATGTGTAGGAACTAATAAATATTTCAAGGTATTTGTTTTAAAAAACATAATTATATTATATTAGGTTATTAAACCACTGGACTCATTTTAGTGGTTTATAAAACAAAATATAAGGTAATCATCACAATCCATGTGTTATCTATTTTAATACTATTGTTTTAATATAAACATAATATTAATAATTTTTTTTAAAAAAAAGCTACACATTATAACTTATTTCTTTACAGTTATAAACTGCAGAAAGAAAATCAAATTTGCGAAAGATGAATGTGAAATTATCTTAGGTTCAAGGCTTTAAATTCTGCCCTCTATTTTTTTTGCTTTAACAAAAACAAAATAACAGATAATAATCGCAATCCATCTATTATACATTTTAATGCTATTGTTTTAATATAAACATAATATTAATAAAAAATTTCAAATAAAAACTACACAGATTATAGCTTATTTCTTTGCTGTTCTACAATCCAGAAAGAAAATCAAATTTGCGAAAAGATGAACGTGAAATTATCCTAGAATTCCACAAAATTAGAAATAAATCATTTTTCTAGTTTGGCTTGAAGTGGTGATCAAGTTAAGCTTTGGGTTGGTTCTGCTAGTGTTAAAAATATTTTTTTCCAAGTTGTTTCTGGTTGTGGATAAAGACACCTTTATAGACAGAATTGGAGAATGACATGATGATTGATGGGGTTAGAATTTGAGGCAGAGAAAAAAATTGTTTGAGGAGGAAAAAGAATTAGAGGTAAAAGTAATCAACTTGTTAATATTGTCTTGAAAATAGAATCAAACGGTTGGTTTGATGGGGAATCGATGATTACCAGTTTATTTATTCTAAAAAAATTGAGCTATTTTAAAACCAGTGAAAACTGGTTAAACTGGTTTAAAACAAGTAAAAATTCATCTAAAATCAGTGTAGAAAATAGATTTGAATCCCGTAATTTTTTAAAATAATATTTTTTAATTTTAAATTAAGATATTATATTTATTTAATATTATTTATTTATTATCATTATTATTTTATTAATACTGATTCGATTATAATTTTACTATAATTGAACCGTTGAATCTTAAACGAGTGACTTAGTGAATTTAACTATGAATCCAGTTTTAAAAACTTTGATTATTAATGTTATCCAGCTGAACAATGATGATAATCTTTGGAATTCCCGGATTCTACTCATCCTTTCTTCTGTTAGATCTTCCTATGCATGTTCCGCTCTTTATGGAAATGTGATGTCAAATGGTCTACTTGATTAATTTAATTTTTTTTTAAAAGTTGTTGCCAAATTTAGAACAACCTAATTATAATATCTTCTAATCTCAATACTTAACAATACTAATAAAGTAAACTTAGAGTTAATTGAAATTTAAAAACATATATCAACTAGAAAAGGATTCACAAAATCTAATCATATACGGTAATTGAAAATAAACAAAAATCTCTACTGTCACTCCAAAGACCAATTTCTAATGTCATAAAATGTAAACAAAACTTCATTATAAAAAGTGTCCCAATGTCAAATGTCCTATCAGAAAGTAAACCCAAAAATAAAGAAAAGGCAGTAAATGAGGAGTCTCAGCGTAATCCTCACACTCCTGCCCAACATCACTTGCAATATGACATTTAGTCCAAACACAAACACATAATAAAAGAGAGTGAAAATGTATCTCATTCAATATATAAAACTGATAGAAACCCAATCGACAAAGATAAAAATAATTTGCGTGGCATTGGAGTTCTCACGACTAGGTCCAAAACCAAAATAATGAAGTAATCCATGTCGGGTCTGAGTTCGAGAATTAAGAAAAACTTAGAACGAAGTGAGTGAGAGGCTGCATCAAAACGGGTCACTTTATTGTAAGTTGAAGAAAAATGAAGCTCATCTTGAAGAACACAAATGAAACCCAAAGTCATTGTCATGTAATTTGGGCTAAGTAGTTAGTTAGAGTTTTTTTTTTATTTTAGATAGAGATTTTTGATAGAGATTTTGATTAAGATTTTACATAAGGATAGAGATTTTTGATAGAGATTTTTTATTGATATTTTAGATAGAGATTTTTTTTTATTTTAGATAGAGATTTTGATTGAAATTTTAGATAGAGATTTTGATTGAAATTTTAGATAGAGATAGAGATTTTGATTGGTTATGCCAATTAAAATATTATTGGGCTTTAACTTTCGGGTGGGTAGCTAAGCCTATAAATAAGCTCTTGTAATCAATCAGAATTCACAATTTGGAATTTAATAAATTCTTCTCGTTGTGAGAACTTTTCCTTTGTTCTTAGGATTATGAACGCTTATAGTATTGGTTCTACCGGCAGGTCGCGGTTAGGGTCACGCTTTCTCTTGATAACTTTGGTTCTATCGGCAAGTCGTAGTTAGGGTCAAGTTCCTTTTCACCACATCTCCCTTGATAACATTGGTTCTACCGGCAGGTCGCAGTTAAGGTCAAGTTCCTTTTCCCCACATCTCACTTGATAACTTTGGTTCTACCGGCAGATCGCGGTTAAGGTCAAGTTCATTTTCACCATGCCACACTTTCACCTATTTTCAAGATGATCCTTTTTCTAATCTCTTAGTAAGATCATATCATTTGGTATTAGAGCTTCGACTCTTGAAACCAGGTGTTGTTTTCATTTGCATTTCTATTTTTTTGTCAATTTTTCAAAAAAAAAAAATCATACCTAAAAAAATTATACCAAAAAAAAATCATACAAAAAAAATCATACAAAAAAAATCGAACCCAAAAAATATCGTACCAAAAAAAAGTAAAAAAATCATATACAAAAAAAAATCGCACCCAAAAAAAAGGGGGGACTTTCTTGCTTCTTACTAACTCTTACCCTCTAAAATTATCACATTATCCAAACCCTTATTGTTTCTTGCTACTTAGCATCATTCTTAAAAGTTCTTACTTACTTAAGAGCTCATAAGGAAAAATTGAGTGGTAAAAGGTGAGAGTAGAAGAAAAAAAAAGCCAAATTGAGTGATACAGGAGTGACTACACATAATTCGAGTGTAAACACATGAGAGAGTGTTTGTGTGAGGATCTCTTTTTTCTAACTTTATTTTTTGCAGTATTTTAATCATGACTAGAGAAGAAGGCAAACGGGATGTTGATCTCAAATTACTCTTCAAGACTTTTCAAGAACAATTCAAAGCTCTAAATGCCAAATTGGATGATTTACAACCTATACCCAGGTATAAGAGCACTTCTAGTCAACACAATGAAGAAGAAGAAGAAGAAGAAGAAGAAGAAGATTCTTGATCAACATCCAAGTCGGTTACTAATGTGTTTAACGTGTTTAGCAATCCTTTATATGAACATGAAGCAGAGGAGTATTCACATGGACGACATAATGAAAAAGAAAGGAGAAACGGTGAACCAAGACGTGACAATTACTTGGGTAATATTAAGATGTCAATCCCTGCATTCCAAGGAAAGAATGATCCTGAAGTATACTTGGAGTGGGAGAGAAAAGTTGAACATGTGTTTGATTCTCACAACTACTCGGAGGAGAAAAAGGTAAAATTAGCAGTTATTAAATTTATTGACTATGCTAATATTTGGTGGGATCAATTTGTGAATAATACACGTAGAAATGGTGAAAGACCCATTTGTACGTGGGAAGATATGAAGTCTATCATGAGAAAAAGATTTGTATCAAACCATTACCATAGGGACTTGCATAGGAAATTGCAATGCTTAACACAAGGTTCTATGAGTATGAAAAATTACTATAAGGAGATGAAAATAGCCATGACTAGAGCCAATGTGAAGGAAGACCGTGAGGTAACTATGGCTAGATTCATTGGAGGCTTAAAGAAGGAGATAGCTGATATGGTGAAGTTGTAGCATTATATGGAGATAGAGGATTTGCTGCACAAAGCAATTCAGGTGGAGAGGCAATTGAAGTCTAAAAACTCTTCCAAATTTCCTTCATCTTCTAGCTGTTCATGGAGATCAAATTGGAAGAACAATACAACTGTTACAAATCCTAAAGAAGATGTGGTTGGCAAATATTCAAATGCTCCCTCTAAAGGTAAAAGTGACACTAATACATCCTATCGATCACATAATATCAAGTGTTTCAGGTGTCAAGGAGTTGGGCATATTGCTTCTCAATGTCCAAATAAAAGAGCAATGGTTATGTTGGATAATGGAGAAATAGAAAGTTCAAGTGATGAAGAAATACCACCATTGGAGGATTCTAGTGACGTGGAAGTTGTTGAACCTGTAGATGGAGTTGTACTTGATACTAGGCGTGCTCTTAGCATACAGCCAAAGGAAGATGGTGATATGGAGCAACGTGAACATAATTTTCATCCTAGGTGTCACATAAATGACAAGGTAGTAGCATGATTATTGATAGTGGAAGTTGCACCAATGTGGCTAGTACTATCATAGTGGAAAAAATAAAGTTGCAAACTGCCAAACACACTAGACCTTCTAAGCTACAATGGCGTAGTAATATTGGAGAAGTAAAGGTTGACAAGCAAGTGGCAGTGCCTTTTTCTATTGAGAATTACAAAGATGAAGTACTGTGTGATGTGGTTCTTATGGAGGCAGAGCATATACTTTTGGGCTGCCCATGGCAGCTCGACCGCAAGGTGACCCACAATGGACCAATTGTTTGTCTTTTATTTACAATGAGCTGAAAATTACTCTTACTGCATTGTCTCCAAAGCAAGTATGTGAAGACCAAATAAAAATGAGGAAAGTAAGAGAGTGTGAGGAATCAGAAGAAAAAAAGAATGAAAGAACAAAAGAAAAAAGTGAAAAAAAGAATGAGAAAAGCAAAAGAAAATAAATCCATTCAAAAAAGAAAAAGCAAATGAGTTTCTTTGCAAGAGAGAGAAAAGAAAATATGAGTGAAAATAAGCAGAAGAAAGAAAAACATAAAACTGAGTGCAGTGAAGAGAAAAGTAAGAAAATGAGTGTATTTGCAAAGACAAAAGGTTGAGAGTGCGTTATCAGCAAGAGAGAAACTACTTGTACTCCTGTACAAGGGTGTTTATTTCACTAACAAATTTCATTCTTCTCTTCCTTGTGAAATTGAGTCTTTGTTACAAGAATTCGCTAATGCTTTTCCAAATGAAGTGCCTCATGGACTACCTCCTTTGAGAGGTATTGAGCATCAAATTGACCTCGTTCCTGGCTGTCCAATTCCAAATAGACCAGCCTATAGAAAAAATCTTGAGGAAACAAAGGAAATTCCAAAGCAAGTGAATGAGTTGCTGCAAAAAGGCTTTGTGAGGGAAAGTCTCAGTCCATGTTATGTTCCCATTATCTTGGTTCCAAAGAAAGATGGAATATGGCGCATGTGCGTTGACAGTAGGGCCATCAATAAAATCACTGTAAAGTATAGATATCCTATTCCTAGCTCAAAAGGAATAAGTGTGGATGAAGAAAAGGTAAAGGCAATTAGAGAATGATCTACACATAAGAATGCAAACGAGGTGAGGAATTTGATTTGAGAATGAATCCTTTTGAAGAGGCAGGGAATGATAGAAACTCAACTGACAAAGATAAAGATAATTTGCGTGGCATTGGAGGTCCCACGACTAGGTCCAAAACCAAAACGATGAAGCAAACCGTGTCGGGCCTAAGTTCGGGAATTAAGAAAAACTTAGAGCGAAATGAGTCAGAGGATGCATCAAAACGGGTCATTGTATTGCAAGTTGAAGAAGAATGAAGCCCACCTTGAAGAATACAAATGAAACCCAAAGTCATTGTCATGTAATTTGAGCTAAGTAGTTAGTTAGAGGTTTTTTTATTTTAGATAAAGATTTTTTATAGAGATTTTGATTGAGATTTTAGATAGAGATAAAGATTTATGATAGAGATTTTTTATTGATATTTTAGATAGAAATTTTTGATTGAGATTTTAGATAGAGATTTTGATTGAGATTTTAGATAGAGATAGAGATTTTGATTGGTTAAGATTTTATGCCAATTAAAATATTATTGGGCTTTAACTTTCAGGCTGCCTAGCTAAGCCTATAAATAAGCTCTTGTAATCAATCAAAATTCACAATTTGGAATTTAATAAAGTCTTCTCATTGTAAGAACTTTTCCTTTGTTCTAAGGATTAAGAACACTTATAGTGTTGGTTCTATCGGCAAGTCGCGGTTAGGGTCAAGTTCCTTGTTACCACGCCACGCTTTCACCTATTTTCAAGACGATCCTTCTTCTGATCCCTTAGTAAGATCATATCAAGAACACATTTACATCATTAACTACAAGATGTAGAAAATAAGTAGAACACAAACAGACAATTAATAGGCAATAAGTAGCAACCATAATTAGCAGACAATAACAAACAAGTATACATAGGAATGTTGGCAATGTACTCTTAATACTACTTGGTATTCCATGTGGTACCAACTCTAATCCCAGAAATAGGCTAGGGGTCATCCTTACTAATCTTCGCCCCTACGGTTAGTCATACTATGCTAGCAAGATATCCCTTTGGTAACACGTCAAGTACTACGTGACTTGCATTGTCAAATCTGGCACATGAGATCAGTCACGACCACTACAATTCTTCCGTACCGAATAGCCCCCAGAGGTCTAATGATCATACCACTCAAGTTCACATCTACATTCTTTACATACTGGTTTCATTAGATGATGCATGAATGTGGTTCAATTAAATTGTTGTTTTCTCTTTTCATAGTGGGCTAATGAGGATCATCGTTGCCTCTTATAGACTAGGCACCTCATCTCTCAATCCATCACATATCACTTTTCAACATTGGGCTCATGAGGACCATTCTTGCCTCTCACAAGCTAGGCATCTCATCTCTCAACCCATCACAAATTAGTAAGTACCATTCTGGTCCCTCACAGACTAGGTTATTCACTGGGTAAATGTCCCTTAAGCCCATCTTTATCTCTCAGATACTAAGTTACCTTTCGCATTTATCCTTAATTATTCCTTAAGCCCATTCTCGTTTCTTGTAAACTAGGTTTCTTTTCGCATTTATCATTATTACTTATTGCTCATTTTTATATCATATATCGTTATTCTTAATGCAATTTCAATAATAACCATAACAGTATATTTCATAGAAGCATATAGATTAATAGATAAGCAGTAAATTTAGTTGTTACACAAACTCCTACAACACAGATAAGACAGCACAAGCGTGCTTCCATTAGCACAGGCATGCACAGAACTTGCATGGGCTTGCACAATCTACACGGGCGTGCACAATCTATGCGAGCTGTTCTTCATGAGCATGGTTGTACTCGACAGCCTACTATCGAATTTTCTTCGATTTTCACCCATAATTTCAAATCTAAATAGGAACCTATGGTTTTTCTACATTTTGCATACACACAACCAATTACACACAATTAATTTTACAAACAAACAATATAAACAAGAAACCTAATTTAGGGAGTTCGACCATCTTTCAGAGAACACCAAGGACATACAATTTGCATACATGATTATTAATAATCTTAATATTCATGAAGAGTGATTGATGAAGCCCCAAATTCATATGTCATTTCAACATGAAGAAGAACTTAATCAAGTTCTTAAGAAAATGGGTAAAAACCAAGAACAAGAAGAAAAGCACAAAATGGATTGGGATAGAAGATGATTTTGTCACAACGATATAATCCTTTATAAGAAAGATACGAATTCACCATAAGACTCCTAGGACTCTTGATGAGAATTAATGTTTGTCATGAGCTAATTTGTGACGAGGCGCGGATGGTTTGAGGTAAGCTGAAACAGTCTCGGACACGGGGCAGCCGAGACCATGTCGGCCATGAGGAGTCGCCACTGACATTTTTTAGGAACGTCAGAAAACCTAGGGTAAGGCCGGTCTGAGGGTCAGAGTTGCAGGTTTGGGAGTTGGTTACACACTGGGGTCACAAGGCACCCCAACATGTCTATCACTTGATAGTTACCCTAGGTTAGTTGCAAAGGGATAGGGATGATGCTTGTGTTTGGGCCAGGTCTTTTTGGTATAGCTCACGAGAGGGGTGAGGTTTAAGTAGGGTGTTTTAAGGTTTTAGGGTTTATAACTAGATAGGAGTGTGCCTCCTGTGCCTACGTACCTCGACTTTAGAGGAATCAAAGTCCACGTAGTTCTGGCCGAGTTATTGACTAGGTGGGAGTTGGATTGGCCAACGCCAATTCTGGTTTCTCTATGCCCGAGATTAACTCAGCCTTGGGGTGGACAAGTTTGTGCTAAAGCTTCTGTCTAGCGGTGCCGAGACAATGTCGGCCGCGTGAAGCCGACACGATTTCAACCGCAGGGGGAGTAAGCTTGGAAGGGTAGGGTGCATGGTGTTGAATTAGGATGCAATGCCTGCCTAGTATGTAGAATGATGCACCACTAATCTGGGGTTTAAGAACATCCTATGGCAATTACTAAGAATGCAATATGTTAATCATGGAGTAAGGGAACCAACCTGGAACTTGGAACTGAGGAGCTTTCGCTTCTAGGTGACCAGTACTTTTGCTTGCCTTTTAGTCTAGACTTGGAACCCCTACCTCTTCTGTTCCTTGCAATCGTCAACTTTCTATTCTCCTGTTCTCCTGATTTTCTCTCACCAATTTTTCATGCCCCCAGCCTTTCGTGTTTGAGGTTTATATAGGGTTCTCAAGCTATCAGGGAGTAACTGCCTTTGGTCCCACCTAGTGATGGCCATTAGGCTGGAGACCAAGTCTCCCTTCCTTCAATCCCGACTTCTGCGCGGGAGTTAAGATTTGCCTTGATACTTGGGCGACTCGGTCTCCGCCCCTCGTAACAGCTTGAGTGGACTCGGTCTCGAGACTCCTCTTCTGGTCTCGGTCCAGTCTGGGGTTTGACTGGGTCTCGAGACTGTTCTTTGGTAGTCTTAACCCAGTCTTGTGATTTGGGTTGACTCGATCTTGGGGTCATTCTTTTAGTGGTCTCGGCCCAGTCTAGAGGTTTGGGCCTGGGAGGGATTTGAGCCTGTTCAGGTTTGGCCCAGACAATTTTAGGGTGCAACAGTTGCCCCCGCTTTATTTGTGCTTATCCGAGGGAGAGGGTGGTCCCTCCCGGATGAGCATAAATAAAGACTCGAGATGGGTTTGATAGAATGATGACAAGGTACATGATACTGAACTTTCCTTTGGCGTCCAGGTTAGAAATGTGGCACTAGACTTTCCTTTGGCGTCCAGGCTAGAAAGAGACACTAGATTTTCCACTAGCATCCAGGTTAGAAATGTGGCACTGGACTTTCCTTTGGCGTCCAAGCTAGAATGTGGCATTGGACTTTCCTTTTTGCGTCCAAGCTGGAAAGAGACACTGGATTTTCCACTGGCATCCAGGTTAGAAATGTGGCACTGGACTTTCCTTTGGCGTCCAGGCTAGAATGTGGCACTGGACTTTCCTTTAGCGTCTAGGCTAGAAAGAGACACTGGATTTTCCACTGGCATCTAGGTTAGAAATGTGGCACTAGACTTTCCTTGGGCGTCCAGGCTAGAAAGAGACACTGGATTTTCCACTAGCATCCAGGTTAGAAATGTGGCACTGGACTTTCCTTTGGCGTCCAAGCTCGAAAGAGACACTGGATTTTCCCCTCGCATCCAGGTTAGAAATGTGGCACTGGACTTTCCTTTGGCGTCTAAGCTAGAAAGAGACACTGGATTTTCCACTAGCATCCAGATTAGAAATGTGGCACTGGACTTTCCTTTGGCGTCCAGGCTAGAAAGAGACATTGGATTTTCCACTAGCATCCAGGTTAGAAATGTGATACTGGGGGAATAAGGCTCGTGGTTTTCTAAGCTAACGTTGAGACGACCATACTGGGGCCTCATCGTTGTGTGGTCTTTGGTGTCAGACTGAGGCCATGACGGCTCTTCTTGAGCCGAGATAGAGACTGTTGAGGCCGAGACAGCTCCTCTATGGGCCTATACTTGGGCCTAAGCGAGATAGTGGGCCGTGGTGATTTGGGGCTTGTCTCTTTTTTTTTTTTTTTGGGGCTCCAGTTTTTGAATTTTTTTTTTTGGGAAGTTGAGGGGCTGCGCGTGAAGGGACGTGCCTTGCCACCCTTCAAACAAGCCTCTTCGTTTCTTGGGGCGCATTGATTGGAAGGTGGCGCAATGATTACGCCGTTCTGGAGAAACGTAACCCATGATCATTCACCAAGGTATGCATTTATTAGGGGCGCACGCATTTTTTTTACTTGCGCCTCATTTGTTTCATTCTCTCTAACCCTTGAGTTTTCATTCGCGCTTAAGTTTTCAATTCCAGCCCTTGCGTTGCTGAGTTTTTTTCTCTTCTCGAACCTTTTGTCTTCTCCACGTCTTCCCCAACCTTCGCCCTCTTCACCACCATGTCAGGTACTTCAAGCTCTGAGACTTACTCCTCTTCCTCTTCCTCCTCCTCTTCTTCATCGGGTGAGGCCCAAGAGGCCATGCCCGTGGCTGTGGCTGAGGGGGCTTCTTCTCAGGCCCCTGGGTCTTCAGCGTCAATGGTGAACCCATTGGCATGGGTCCACAAGGACATGCTAGAGAATCGCTCCGAAATGACCCGCTCTGAAGTGGGGTCTCTCGTTGAGGATAGAAAATGGGTTCGCGGTTCCCATGCCCGTCGACTGACTGTGGCCCGTTGCGGCAAGAAGGAGCGGGTGTGCCACGTTGCCAAGAAAGGAGAAGACCCATTTATCTACATGTACGAGACGGTGCTCCTGGATTTTGGGGTTACCCTCCCCTTTGATTTCTTTGAGGCGGACGTTCTGAGGATGTTGGGAATAGCCCTTTCCCAACTGCATCCCAATGGTTGGGCAGCCATTTAGGCTTTCAAGGTAGTATACTTGGCGCTTGGGCTACTGCCCACTGCCCCTATTTTCCTCAGCCACTACACCACCCGAGTCGGCCAGTCGGTGGGCTGGGTTTCACTGGCGCCTCTGCCCAATAAAGGGCTTTTCACCTCCTACACGGCTTCCTACAAGGGTTTCAAGAGCCGTTTTGTGAAGATTCGAGCAACCGAGGCGGGTCACTTCTATATTGACCCTCGACCCTTGCCATTGTATTGGCAGGAGCCCCTAAGCCTGAAAGGGCTGGTGAGGGGTCAACTTTCTCTAGAGGCCAAGGTTGATTTGCAAATATTGGATGGCCTGTCGAAAGGGATGAACTGCAAGGACATAGTGTCCTAGATCTCTTCAAACAATGCCACCCTCCGCTTGAAGAGTGAGTTTTTCTAAGTGGTGACTTTCTTCAGACTCGGCCTTGCACCAAATGTACTTGATGTACTGTGTTTTTTGGCTTGCAGGTATGCTAAAGAAGTAGGGTGTGGACATGACCGAATTGATCAAAAAGGCTAGGTTAACCAACGACGCCAGAAGCACTGGCTAAAAGGTCCCTAATGCCGCCACCAGCGTTGCTACTTCTGAGAAGAAGTCAACTACTACATTAGCCGAGAAGAACTCGGACCTGGTTGTTGAGAAGTTGACAACTCTTGCCGTGTCCGACAAGGAGGCGGGCTAAAGGAAGGCCGACTCCACTGCGGCGGAAGAGGTGGCTGCTAAGAAGGGCAAAGCCGTTGTTTTCGCCTCCTCCCCCTTTGCCTGTTCAGTCCAAAGGCAAAGTGGTAGTGACCTTTGGGCTGGATCTGCCCCCTGGTGGGTTGTCCTGCTTTGTGGCTCACCATACTGTTAGTTCCTTATGGGGCCCAAGGTTTGATGTTCAAGGTCTTTTCCCCACAAATCAGATTTCCCAACATGACCGAGGGTTGCTGGTGTCGGTTGGAGCCGACAACTCGGTTGATATGATGACCGCCTACATGGCGCGTTCTATAGCCTCCCTAGAAGTTTGGCGAGGAGTGCTAAGGAAGGCCGAGCAGATTATGGCCAAAGAGGCCATCAATAAGAAAGAGTTGGAAAAGGCTCAGAAAGCCAGAGCCGAGTCCTTAGCCGAAGCCCAGAAAATGAAGGAGGCTAATCAGAAGGCCGAAGCTGAAATAGAAGATTTGAAGGCCAAGCTTACTACTTCTCAGGCGGAATCGGCCTCGCTGAAGATGACGGTCTCCTCGTCAGAAGCTAAAATGGCATCGCTGAAGACCACTCTTGCTACAGCTCAATCAAGGGTGATGGAGGTGGAGGCTATCCTAGCTTCGGATAAGGATGCACTGAAGACTACAGAGGCCAAGACTGCAGTCGCAGAGTCTGAAGCGGGCAGATTGAAAGAAGAGAATGCAGAGCTTGCTGATAGGGTGGCTTGTTTGGAGGAGGCCATTGTGGAGCAGCATGAAGATGGATTCAACAAAGCCCTTAGGCAAATAGCTCTACTGGCCCCCGATTTTGACTTAAGTCCCTATGATATGACCAAGGAGGTTCGAGATGAGAAACTTATTTCCCTTTTGGACTCTCCTCAAAAATAGGCTTACCATGTATTTATGATACTATTAATGAAATGGTTCTTTTTTTCTTAGCATTTTCTTGTGTCTTTTTATCTTTGCAAAATTTTATGGACTTTCTCATTAATAAAATAAGGCTAAAAGAGAATCGAGGCCGCCTTGCATGTTAGATTCGTGGCCTCAAATCTAGACTCGGGGCTTGGGGATTCAGCTTAATGAAAATAATGCTAAGGGAATAATGGCTTCAATCTAGACTCGGGGCTTGGGGATTCGGCATAATGAAAATAATGCTAATGGTTTCAATCTAGACTCAGGGCTTGGGGATTCAGCTTAATGAAAATAATGCTAAGGGAAATAATGGTTTCAATCTAAACTTAGGGCTTAGGGGTTCGGCTTTTTGTTTCGGCTATCTTTCAAAAATTGGGTAGCTAGGATGACTTGGGTTACAGAGAGGTTGGGAATCTAAGCTGCCTATTTCAACTATTCAATTGATGGCTAATTTGGGTAGAAATGAAAGCGCCTAAAAGGCTGGTAGTGAGCAAGCCGGCCCTTCAAAATCTGAGAGTTAGTCATGGGTAAGCTACTCGGCCTTCCGATATTCGAATGCCATTCGGTTTTCCAAGATCCGAGGGCTACTCGGTCTTCTAATATTCGGGTGGCATTCGACTCTCTAGGCTCTAAGGTCAAGTCGGCTTAAGGTCCGCTAGAGGCTTGACGGCCATCCAGGGTCTAAAGGCGAGTCGCTCTCTAGAGTCGAGTTAAACATGTGACTCTATGGATATGGTCATGCACGATTTGGACACGGGTGTGCTGAATTAAGTGTGTGTATGTAAGTGGGTTGATTGGAGGAGGAGGTATGTGTGACCCTTTTCCTTTTTGCCTTTTCTGGTTTTGTTTTACTGCATAACGTCTATATCAGGGGTTGATTTGTTGAGAAGGCTCGCTATAGACCATGGATTGGGCTAAAGTACTAACTACTTGGCCCTGCTCTAGAAGCTGTTGTTTTCCTGGCGCTTTTTGGAAGGTTGCCTTACTTGCCTAGCCCTAAGTTTTAGCATGCGATGAGTAAAGAAAAAAAGAAACAAAGAAATCAAGAAGAGACAAGATATGGGATGAATGAAAGATATTTTATTGCTTTGCCAATGATTACAAATTAGGATGGCCTCTCGACCTAATGTTACAAGCTTAGTGATGGATAACCATTCGGTCCCAAGGTGCATTTCCCCTGACCTTCCCTTTGCCATGCGAGAGTCTTCGCACTTCCACCATTTACCTTAGAGACACCTCAGGGATAGAACATTCTGACCGAGTCCGCGTTGACGGGGTATTTTAAATCTTACCCCTCAGCATTGGTTAAGATCAAGGCTCCTCCAGAAAAGGCTTGCTTCACCATGTATGGTCCCTTGTAGTTGGGTGCCCATTTGCCCCTCGGATCTTTGACGTTAGGTAAAATTCGTTTCAGCACCATGTCTCCTTTTCTGAATATGCGAGGCCTAACCTTCTTGTCGAATGCCTTCTTAACTCGTCTTTGGTAAAGTTGACCATGACACAAGGCGGTGAGTCATTTTTCTTCAATAAGGTTCAACTGGTCTAACCGCTGCTGGACCCACTCAGCCTCATCCAGCTCTACTTCTGTCAGTACTCTTAGGGAGGGTATTTCTACCTCTATCGAAAGGATTGCTTCTGTACCATATACCAATGAATACGGGGTTGCTCCCTGTGGATGTTCGACTGATGTACGATACCCATGCAGTGCGTATGGTAGGATTTCATGCCAATCTTTGTAAGTAACCACCATCTTCTGTATTATCTTCTTCAGATTTTTGTTAGCCGCCTCCACTGCCCCGTTCATCTTGGGACGATAAGGTGTGGAGTTGTGGTGAGAAATTCGGAATTGCTTGCAGAGCTTTGTCATCATCTTATTATTTAGGTTGGTGCCATTATTTGTGATGATGTGAGCTGGGAGGCCATATTGGCATATGATGTCCCTTTTGATGAACCGTACTACCGTATTATGTGTGATGGCAGAGTAGAAGGCTGCTTCCACCCATTTGGTAAAGTAGTTGATGGCCACTAGGATGAATTTGTGCCCATTAGACGCCTTGGACTCGATGAGTCCGATTACGTTGATGCCCCACATGGAGAATGGCCATGGTGCATTGAGATTGTGTAGTGTGGACGGGGCGACGTTGAGGTAATTGGCATAGGTCTGGCATTTTGTGCATTTTCGGACATGTTGGCAACAATCCGATTCCATTCGAGTCTAGTAATACCCGGCTCGAAGGATCTTGCGACCCAGGGCGTGCCCGTTTACATGGGTGCCGAAGATCCCTTCATGTATCTCTCCCATGATTTGCTCGGGTTCTTGACTATCCACGCATCGGAGGAGTGTCATGTCTGTGTTTCTCTTATATAGCATGGCCCCGCTGAGAAGGAAGCCAGAGGCTAGCCGTCTCAGGGTTCTTTTGCTATTTTCAAGGGCCCCTTTCGGATATTCCCCCTTCTCGAGGTATCTTTTTATATCGAAGTACCACGGCTATGCATTTGGTTCTATTGTTTCATGGGTAAGACACTGACAGCAGGCCATCTGTGGTTATTGTCGGACATGGATTGTCATTTCTTGTCCCTCATTTATCTGTACCATCGCGGACAGGGTGGCGAGTGCATCTGCCATTTGGTTCTCCTCGCGGGGAACTTGGAGAAACATGACCGCGTCGAATGCTGTAACTATTTCTTTCACATGGTCATGGTATGGGATTAGCATAGCGTCCCTTATTTCCCATTCTCCGTGGAGCTGATAAATGACCAAGGCCGAGTCTCCGAATACCTTGAGCCTTTTTACTTGATATTCTAGGGCCATCAGGAGCCCCATGGTGCAAGCCTCGTATTCGACCATATTATTGGTGCAATCAAATCCCAACTTGGCTGCAAAAGGGAAGCACAGGTCCCCGAGCGAGATCAGGACGACTCCAATCCCTTTTCCTACTATATTGGAGGCTCCATCAAACCACATCGTCCATTCATCATCATATTGAGTTTTATCCGCAGTGGTTACCATGATATGCTCGTTTGGGAATTCGTGGCCTAGTGGCTGCAAGTCTGTCATGGGGTGATAGGCGAGCTGTTCGGCCAAGTCACTTCCTTTAATGGCTTTCTGGCTTACATAAAGGATGTCGTATTCGGATAAAGCCATTTGCCAGCGTGCGATTCGTCCTGTAAGAGTGGGCTTTTCGAAGATGTACTTGATAGGGTCATTCTTGGCTACTAGCCAACTAGTGTGGGACAACATGTATGGCTTGAGTTTTTTGGTGGCCCAGACAAGGGTGCAACAGGTCCGTTCTAGTGCCGAATACCTCTTCTCACAATTGGTGAATTTTTTACTGAGGTAGTAAATGGCCTGCTCCTTTTTCCCTGTGGCGTCTTATTGTCCTAACATGCAGCCCATAGATTCTTCCAACACTGTCAAGTAGAGTATTAATGGTTGCCCTGGTGTTGCAGGTACGAGGATCGGGGGGTTTTCCAGATACCGCTTAATCTTGTCAAAAGCCTCTTGGCATTCCATGTCCCATTCCATTTTTTGCTTTTTCCACAAGAGTTTAAAAATGGGGTTGCAGGTAGCTGTTAACTGGGATATGAATCGGGCTATGAAGTTCACCCGGCCCAAAAATTCCCTAACCTTTGATTCTGTTTTGGGGCCGGCATTCCCCTGATGGCTCTGACCTTGTCCGGATCTACCTCGATGCTCATTTCGTTAACCACAAAGCTGAGTAGTTTGTCTGTCTTTACAGCGAAAGTGCACTTAGCAGGGTTTAGTCTCAGCTTATACTTGCGGAGCCTCGCGAAGAGTTTGCACAAATCTTCTATGTGCTGCTCCAGTGTCTCTGACTTTGCGATCATATCGTCCACGTACACCTCAATTTCCTTGTGCATCATGTCATGAAACAAGGTTACCATGGCTCGTTGATATGTTGCCCTTGTGTTCTTGAGTCCGAACGACATTACTTTGTAGCAGAAAGTTCCCCATAAAGTAATGAACGTAGTCTTTTCTTGGTCCTCGGGGAGCATCATAATTTGGTTGTAGCCCGAGAATCCATCCATGAAAGAGAAAAATGCATGTTGTGCGGTGTTGTCAATGAGCACATAGATGTGCGGTAACGGGAAGTTGTCTTTGGGGCTGGTCCTGTTCAAATACTTGTAATCCACGCACATTCGGTGTACTATGTTTGCTACCCATTGTGGGTAATTGGCCACGGCCAGGAACCCCACGTTCCATTGCTTTTCTACTTCCTCCTTGATCTTTAGGGCCACCTCTGGCCTCATTCTTCGTAATTGTTGCCTAATTGGGGTGGACCCCGGGAGCAGGGGTAGCTTATGCTCTACGATCCCACAATCTAAGCCAGGCATGTCCTGGTATGACCAAGCGAAGACGTCTGCGTATTCCCTCAGGAGTTCGACGAGCTTTACTCTCAAGTTAGGGGGTACTTGCTTACCTATCCGGACTTCCCTTCCCTCTATTCCTTCTCCAAGGTTGATGCTCTCAAGATCCTCCCTTGGGGCCTCGAACTTCGATTTTTCTCTGTCTATCCACCGTTCTATGTCAGCTAGGGCTTCGGCTTCAGTGCTTATGCCCTCGCTTGGCTGGTCAGGTTCCTCATATTTGAGGGTTCGGTTACTGGTTGGGCTTATTTGGTTACTTTTACTGGTTTATTAGAGGGGACTTATTTTAGTGCGTGATTGTAAAAGGAAAGGAAAAAACCAACAAAAAAACACCAAGTGGAGGAATATGAAAAAAGGAAAAAATGCATGCTAAAATTTTATTGATTGTCAAGTCATGAGGGCGGTTTACAAGATCGGATTACATTTCCAAAAAGTCCTGGTTCGGTAGCGTCTCGGCTGTCCAGTTGGTTAGTTCCTCCTCAGTTGCCTACACCCACCCCATTCGGCATGCCATCTCGTCTTCTATCACTGCAATGCTTTCCCGAACAAAGAGTGGACCCAGAACGACCCCCTCTTTGGCGAGGCTTGTACTCCTACCTTGATCGTTTCCTTGGTAACCGAGTCCGGATCTGCCTAGGTTTTCCTGTATAGAAATTGGGGCTGATATGCCATTTAGGCGGGAGCCTAATCCTTTGCTTGGCTAATAACCTCCTTGATCATGACCTGGAGCGCTATATCTCCCGCGGGAGTAGGTGTAGTGTTTTTTGACTCAAATCTGGCAGCACCTACTACCTCGAGCGACTAGAAGGAGGCCTCTAATGCCTCTTCATCCCCTTCAATATATTCTTCGGGTGTGAGGGTGGTGATGACCAGCTCTTTCTCACCCATGATACTAATTATCTGGTGATCGTTGATGAACTTTACTTGTTGGTGCAAGGAAAAAGGCATAGCCCCTACGGCATGTATCCAGGGTCGGCCGAGGAGAAAGCTATAGGCCGGATGTATATCCATGACCTGAAAAGTGATGTTGAACATGGCTGGACCAATGAGGATGGGCAGGGTTATTTCCCCCATGACCTCCCTTTTGGAACTATCGAAGGCTCGTACCACAACTGAGCTGGCCCCTAGCTGAGCGTTCGCGGAGGTCAATTTGTCTAGTGTCACTTTTAGAAGGACATTCAAGGATGATCCGTTGTCGATTAGGACTCTGGAAATTATGTAGCCGCCACACCTTACTAAAATGTGGAGTGGTTGATTATGGCCTTTTCCTTCGGCTGGTATCTCGTTGTCGGAGGAGGTTAGGTGGCCCTTGTTGGTGATGTTGTTAACTAGGTTGCTGAATCTTTCCACGGTTATATCTTGGGCTACATGAGCCTCCTTTAATATTTTCAAGAGAAGATTTCGATGAATCTCGAAGTTGAGAAGTAGAAACAAGAGCGAAATTCGTACCAGGGTCTTATTCATTTGGTCGAGGAGCTGGAATTCGCTGTGCCGGATGATTTTCAGAAATTCCTCTACCTCCCTTTGCGGCGCTGGAACCTGGGTGTTTGCCGTCGGTGTATTCCCTATTGTGGGGGGGGTGAGTTTCCTCACTCCGTAGGATTTCCGGAGTGTAAATGTGACAACTCCTAATGACGCCCCCCGCTTCGGCGATGTTGGTGATTTCCTTAATGGGATCCTCCTCCCTGGGTATTTCTGATGCTGTCACTGTCACTGGGTCATATCGCCATGGCACCGTGTGGTTGTCACGATACGTCAGTTGAGCGAGGACACTGATGGTGGGGGTGTCCACGGCGTCTGTACCAGGTCATAGTATATGGTGAGCGGTTTCAGAAATGGGACCTCAGATTGCTCGATTACTGTGATTTGTGGTATCCCCTGCTTCGGGGCTTCTTGTCCTGTGGCCTCGTGGCTCAAGACGTTGATAAATGGCCCCCTGTGAGGAGGAAGAGGGTTCATGCTCACGCTTGGCTCAGTTTTCTTGAAATTGAGCCCTCCTCCCTCTATGAGGTCTTGCACTTTGTGTTCCAAGGCCCATCAGCTTTCCGTGGAGTGTTTGACAACCCTCGTATGGTAGTCGCATTTAGCGTTGGGGTCGTAACTCCGGGAATATGAGGGGTCCATGGGCTTCATCGGGACCACTGTGATCATGTGCTTTTGCAGCAATTGGGGGAAGAGGGTCGTGTAAGTCATCGGTATGGGCGTAAATATCCTCCTTAGTCGAGTTGGCCTAGCATTCTGGGCATTGGGTGGGCTTGTCGCCTCTACCCTATTTGGTTTTGGAGGGTTTGTCGAGACCACCATCCCGGGTGGACTGAGCATAATTTGTGGGGAGCTCGAGCTTCCTCCTGGGTTGTAGGATTTGGAGGGGTCAATGGTAATCACATTGGTCTCCCTTTTCCTCCTTTCGGGTACTGGCTTCCTCTCGGGGCCGGTGAGGTTGCTGGCAATCCTTCCACGTTTCAGGTCAGACTCGATTCTTTCTCCCACCATTACCAGGTCCGTGAAGTTTAATGCCACACTCCCCACTACTTTGCATAGAAAGAGGACGGAAGAGTCTCTATAAACATGGAGGCCATTTCCTTCTTAGTTAGCCGAGGCTTGACCTGGGCTGCCAGTTCGCGCCAACGCTGAGCGTAGTCCTTGAATCCCTCAGATTCTGTTTTTGACAAGTTCTGGAGTTGAGAATGGTCAGGTGTCATATCTTTCTTGTATTTATACTGGTGAACGAATGCCTCAGCTAGGTCTCTCTAGGTCTTTACCTGTCCCTTCTCCAGATTGACGTACCAGTTTAGGGCGGCTCCAGTAAGACTGTCTTGGAAGCAGTGTACCAGGATTTTATCCTGGTGAATGTAAGCGGCCATCTTCCAATAGTACATGGCGAGATGTACCCGAGGGCAAGAACTGCCTTTGTATTTCTCGAATTTGAGGGTCTTGAAGTCTACTGGGAGGGCCATGTCAAACATTAAACAAAGGTCGGTGGCATCCAAGCCATGAGCCCCTGTGCCTTCGATGACTCGCACTCGCTCTTCTAGGGAACTAATCTTCTCATCACGCACGGGAATGGCCTCTTGAGTCCTAAAGGTTACCCCCGTCTGTCCAATGTGGCCCACCTACGTACCTATGGGATAGGAGTAGTGGGGCAAGTACACTGTTGTTTGCGTGGGCTGGGGTGCCGAATGACTTGCCCCTACTGGTTCTGGTTCTTCAACCACCTGTCCCTCAGTGGTCGTATTCCAACCCAGCGGCATTCCGTACTGTGGGGAAAATCCTTGGGGATACGTCGGAGTTCCTTAGGTTGCAGCATTAGAGATTTCCCCCGGGGTGGTAGCAGTGGCGGGAAGGGTGGTATTTTGTGTGAGGAGTTCGAACATCTTATTGATCTGCTCTTTCATTTCCCCCATATGCTCTCTCATCTGTCCCAACTCGGCCCTCATCTGCATGTTTTGTTGCTTCAGGTCATCTATCACTTGCTCCATGTGTCTGGTTCGGGCTCGAGTACCGTATCGGTGACTAAGGGTGGTCGTTCTTCTTTGCCTGGAGTTTCGTTAAACGTTATTCTTCCTTTTGATTTAGACGTAACGCGAAGTGCAAAGGCAAGGGAAAAGAAAAGAAAAAGGGATATGCCTGAGCTATGTTTAATATATGATGATGCATGTTTGACTACCCTGATCACGGAAATATTCAGAAAAAGAGCGTATATAGATAGCCTTATCAAAAACAATCAATGTATATAGACAGTCTTGATCAAAAACAATGTATGGCCCTTTTTTGTCAGGGCAGGGTGACCATGGCCTTTATTTGATCATATAGCCCCGTGCAAAGACCTAACAAGCTTGTTATTTCTTTAGGTGTCTTTACGAAGTCTGCCATGCCCTCTACTGTCTGGAGGCTTCTAGGGATATCCCTTAGAGCTTGATTGGCGAGCCATGCTAGCTTGAGGAATCTATCCTTCCAAAACAAGATCTCCGGAGCAACCACACTTGCCTGTTCCTGGGCGCTATCAGCCATATCTTGACACCTGCGCTTCCACCCCTCTACTGTTTTTTCCAGTCCTCAGATGGTCTCTCGGAGCTAGGCTTCGTCTTCTTCCGCTTTCGTTCGAGTCTTGACCAATTCGAGTATGCTCTTACGCCTCTGGTCTACTAGACATTCTTTAGAGAGGTTAGCCCCCGCGAGCTCTTCTTCTAGGAGACGCATCTTTTCTTGCAACTGGCAGAACTGCTCCCTTTGCTCTTCTTCCCTTATTTGAATGTCGACTAGGGTTTTCTCCAGTTGTTCTTTTTCAATGGCCACCTGGTCACGTTCGACTCTCCTGGCACACATCTCCTTATCCGCTGCTCTTAGGCAACTACCAACCTTCAAGCGGGTTTCTCTTTCCACTTGGGCCTTTTTGGCCTCTTCGAGTTTTCGTTTCAAATTGGCCCACTTGGCCTTCGCCTGTTCCAGGGTTGCTTTCAACTTTCCTACCTCGAGGGTCTTTTGTACCTCATACTTGTGGGCGTCTGAATCCCGAGGTGGAATTTTACCCCATGGGAGTCCTACTAGTTTGACTCGATCCTCCAACCAACGTCTATAGCCTGGGGAAGCCCCACAACTCCAGAGCTTCCCGACGGCTCCCTTTTTTATGGTATTGCTCCTGTAATGAATCCCCTTATGCGCCTTTAGCCCATATAGCATGAAAGGTGTCATGACTTCCTCTGGGGGAGGCCTAATCATGGGGTATCCTACTTGTCGCACTACCAACTCTAGGTTGTAGTTGATGACGCCTTGAGTCCCCAATAGCGACACGTTTGGGTACCCCTCGCACTTGACGATTATGTGCTCTCTTTCATTCCATGGAGGATACCAGCGGATTGTCCTTTCGGACGCCTCATCTAGTTTTCGGAACCAGGCCTCCTTGGTCATGGGTTGGATCCAACTCCATTTGAAGTCCTCTATGGCACAGGAAGTTCTGTGTTTGCAATGGAAAAGGTGCGCTATTATCCATAGATATAGCAAGGGAATGCAGCATCTAAGGATTCCCCTCTTCTGTTCACCACATTGGTTGAGGGTGTAATAGGTGTTAGCTAGGATAGCCATAATGGGATTTTCCCCTCTGTCTTTTTTGGCCAGAAATACCCCCATGGCTACAAGGTCAACATGATCTTCCACCTATGGGAAGAGTAGGATTCCGTACACCAATAACCCGAGGGTATCCATGACTGTAGGCCAATCTTCCCTTCCTTGGAGCTGGTGCAGTCGTTGCTCTAAGTATACTCTAGGAAGCCCTTCTAACCCATTCTGATTTCTCTTGGATATAGTCATTTCCTCCTTTGAGACTTTCAGCAACCTGGCTATCACAACCCAAGAGGGCGGTTGGTCCTGGTGAAAGTATTGTGCTGATTCTGCCAGTGGTAACCCCAACAGGCGTTTGTACTCCTCCAGGGTGGGAGCCAGCTGAAAGTCTCTAAAGGTGAAGCACCGCGCAGGTGGGTTATAATACTGGACTAGGGCTTCGAGTGCTTTTGATTGTGTCTCGATCTCTTGAATTTGTAAGAGGTTGTCATGCATCTTCTCGAAGGCCCTACGCCACTACCCCTTCAGACCACTACCCAGGTAGCGGAGGGCTTGAACATTCGGAGATCTTATCTGGACAAGATACCCCAGTTTGACTCCGGACTGCTGCTTGGTCCCCATTCTTTGAAATTTCTGTGATCAGTTGGTCACAATACGTTGCATGTTATGCTTATGCAAAGATGAATGATTTAGGTAGGTTCAGGATTTTGACTCGACGAATCGAATTCTTTAGCCGACTTACTCCTGGAATCGTAGGCCGACTTAGACCTTGGTTAGGGTTGGCCGACTCGGATTAGGGTTTTACTGGATGGACTGACTTGGATTAGGGTTTTACTGGATCAGTTTGGCTGGAAGGATTCCCCAAGGTTCTCACTACTGGATTTTTAAACTTCCTAGCTATCAGGTTCCTGGGTCTATGGACTCCCTCAAGGATACTACCACAGACAGGATCGCTTTCCCAAAGTGTGGTCGTTCCTCAAGGATGTCAGTCCTAGGTGGAATTATCGTGGTCACCGGTACAAAGAACACCTCTAGTATGGGTACCGCTACACATTTCGCACTCCTTAACACAGGCCCGAGAATTGGACCCCACTCATGGGTGTAATCATACAATAGCAATATTCCCCGTAAAAGCCCCATTTGGTCACAATATTATAACAACATCATATCACCTACCGTATGGTTTCACAAGCAACATGTAAATAACAAGTACAAATTGAAACACATGCACTAACCGAACAAGGCTCAACTTCCTTATGCAACTAACCGAACAAGGCTCAACTTTCAACAAAACTACTTCCCTAGTGGAGTCGCCATCTGTCACAAGCTAATTTGTAACAAGGCGCGGATGGTTTGAGGTAAGCCGAAACGGTCTCGGACACGGGGCAGCCGAGACCATGTCGGCCATGAGGAGTCGCCACTGACATTTTTTAGGAACGTCAAAAAACCTAGGGTAAGGCCGGTCTGAGGGTCAGAGTTGCAAGTTCGGGAGTTGGTTACACACTGGGGTCACAAGGCGCCCCAACATGTCTATCACGTGATAGTTACCCTAGATTAGATGCAAAGGGATAGGGATAATGCTTGTGTTTGGGCCAGGTCTTTTCGGTATAGGTCACGAGAGGGGTGAGGTTTAAGTAGGTTGTTTTAAGGTTTTAGGGTTTATGACTTGATAGGAGTGTGCTTCCTATGCCTACGTACCTCGGCTTTAGAGGAATCAAAGTCCACATAGTTCTGGCCGAGTTATTGACTAGGTAGGAGTTGGATTGGCCAACGCCAATTCTGGTTTCTCTATGGCCGAGATTAACTCGGCCTTGGGGTGCGCAGGTTTGTGCTAAAGCTTTTATCTAGCGGTGTCGAGACCATGTCAGTTGTGTGAAGCCGACACGATTTCAGCCGTGGGGGGAGTAAGCTTGGAAGGGCAGGGTGCATGGTGTTGACTTAGGGTGTAATGCCGGCCTGGTAGGAAGAATGATGCACCACTAATTTGGGGTTTAAGAACATCCTATGGTAATTACTAAGAATGCAATATGTTAATCATGGAGTAAGGGAACCAACCTGGAACTTGGAATTGAGGAGCTTTCGCTTCTAGGTGACCAGTACTTCTGCTTGCCTTTTAGTCTAGACTTGGAGCCCCTACCTCTTCTGTTCCTTGCAATCGTTAGCTTTCTGTTCTCCTGTTCTCCTGATTTTCTCTCACCAATTTTTCATGCACTCAACCTTTCGTGTTTGAGGTTTATATAGGGTTCTCAAGTTATCAAGGACTAACCGCCTTTGGTCCCACCTAGTGGTGGCCATTAGGTTGGAGACCGAGTCTCCCTACCTTCAATCCTGGCTTCCGCGCGGGAGTTAAGATTCGCCTTGATACTCGGGCGACTCAGTCTCCGCCCCTCGTAACGGCTTGAGTGGACTCGGTCTCGAGACTCCTCTTTTGGTCTCGGTCCAGTCTGGGGTTTGATTGGGTCTCGAGACTACTCTTTCGCAGTCTTAGCCCAGTCTTGCGATTTGGGTTGACTCGATCTTAGGGCTATTCTTTTAGTGGTCTCGGCCCAGTCTGGAGGTTTGGGCCTGGGAGGGATTGAAGCCTGTGCAGGTTTGGCCCGGACAGTTTTGGGGTGCAACAATGTTCTTCACTAAGAACAAAGAAAGAACTAGTTTCACAAGTTTAAAGCTCAAATTCATTCAATGTCAAAAAGTTCTCCGTACATGTGGTTTAAGATTTCTACATAGCCACCTTAATCAAGCTTAGCATAATCCTACTCTAATCAAGGCCCAAATGCCCAAAGGTAACTAAAGTATGCTTGAGAAATATCAAGGAAAAGTGTGCTTGACAAACTTCAAGGAAAGTGTGTTTGAGATGCTTTTCTCTCCAAGGAAAGAGTACTTAAGAAGCTTGGATAACCTTCCAAGCTTCCCTTGTAAGCTTTCTTATCATTCAAGTGTTATCCTAAGGAAGGAATTGGGCCAAAAGCCCATTAGAGACGAAATTGGGGACATAAACAACAATAAAAGCCCATTAGTGATGGAAACAACGAAGGAAACGACATTAGCGATGGAAACGACATTAGCGATGGAAACAACGATAGAGTCAATGATGAAAATAGTGTTAGTGATGAAAAATTCAATCACTAAAATCCTGATAGCAAATAGCTTCACAAGTCTAAGGCTAAATTCCTAAATGAAAAACAAATGTTCAAAACTCTATACAAATGGGTCAATACAAGCCTAAGAAAGCCTATACAAAGATCTACTATTTATCTAAAAGGCCCTCCACTTAGCCTACAAAATATGTATACAAATGTGGAGTCTTATTTAGCTTCTTATTGTCATAAGAGTGTTTCCAATTCCTCTTGGAGCCTCTTCATGAGACTTACACAAGCTCCTTGGATGGTTCTTACCATGCCCCCCATATTTACATCATCTTCCCTTTCTTGAAGAGAATTTGACCTCAAATTTTTATCATGATGCCTACAACAAGAGAGACAAAGATTAAGCATATATTATAGTAAAGGAAAGAGAATCCTCCATCATAGACCATCCATGCCCCTCCTAGATCAAAGGGAAGAATGAAATATCTTTCAAATGTTCCACCAAGGTACTTATGTAAAAAGTTTCTATGAAAGACATTAGCCACAATGCAATAGAAGAGAATAAACCCTAATTCTATGGAGACTTAAAATCATAATCCCATGAAAGCCAAGTCTTTTATTTCCTTTTTGACTATTCACTAGATCACCTGAATCAAACACAAATTTAAAGAATTCATCACCCATCTTTTGTCATGCAATATATAATATAAAAGGCAACATCTTAAGAATAGGTTGGACAATTTCAATGCACTCATCATACTTTTTATTTGCATCTTATTCAATATAAAGTCCTAAGAAACACTTATGTAATGCATTCCAATGTTTTTGAAAGTCCAATAGCTCCATTAAGTTACTACCATGAGCTTCCTCAAATAAAGAATCAAGTAATAAGAACTTGCGCACACAAAAAGTTGCATCTCTAGTTACATGTTTCCCAAGCCTATGAAACTCATTAGGTCCATTCCTTTCATAAAAATTAGCATGTATAAGAGAAGTCTCATTAAGAACACATGGTTCCTAAGGAAATGCACAAGGCACAAGTATCAATGATTTACGCATTTATCTACAACAACATCATGCAACTTACAATCTCCATGCATAATATAAACATTTATATCAATTAAATCACAAGTGATAGAAAATGTGCAAGTCAAAGATGCATCTTCCATATGGTTCCTTTGTTGAACATATGCAACCTCCTATTCACCAAATTGCTTTGCCCAATTAAGCTTTATGTACAATTCTTCTTTGGGCACTAATGATATTGCTTTCGACACACTATCAAATTACTAGACTTCCATTAATTTTTATAGTGTAGGGGCCAACCTAGGTCAATCTTCACAAGGACACAATCCTATCACACCTAATCATGTGTATCAAAAACCAGAACAGAAACCAGAATGGGGATTTAATGTAGAATAAGAAATGCATAACAAAAAATTATGCAGAACAATTATGCGGAACATCAACTCAAGAATTCAATCATGCAACCCGTATCATGGTTCTTTCAAAGAAATATGCATTTTCATATCAAAACCAACCTAAGTTTCTTTAGATAATCATCTAATATTTATCCATGTATATTGAGATCACAATCGCAGTCCCTAATTAAATGAATTCAAGATCATATTGGTTAATGTTAGGCTATCAATCGATTACCTATTGAAAATATAATCCAAAACTTAGTATGATCACAATCACAAAAATAGATTGAGAATTGGAAAACACAACAATAGAAATTGTGTAAGGAAATTAAATAATTAAGAGTTCAAACTGGTTGCAATCATGAATCTTGAATTGATAACGAAGTTAGCCTTCTGTGTTCATCATCATAGAAGACTTAATAGCATTCAAAGAAGAAAAAATAGAGAGGATGCAGAGAAAATTACAATAGAAAACGTAGTAGAGAAAATCTGTGTAAAGAATGGGAAACTTCTCCTAAGAGCAACCCCTTTCAACTCCCTAAAACCAAGAGTCTCCAATGAGTTTCTAACCAACCAACTAACTAACTAACTCCTCAAGTTCCTAACTAAACTTCCTAATGATCATATGCTCGGAGGTGCCCAGGGGAGTGGGCTTGGACTAGTAGCTTTAGTATCCCAACAAGCTCATCAGTCTATAGGGGAAAGTCCAATTTAGAGTGGTGCAAAGGTAGTGGCTTCCAGTCCATTTTTAGACATTGAAAATGGTCGAACAAGGTTGAACTATAAGGGAAAATGTTTTAGATCTTCATCCTAGCTTTCTAGGGCTACCAAGATTGCCTCATTTAGAGGTCTGTAGTTCCATATATGGCCTACACAAGATAGCAACCTCATAATGAAAATTAAGTCCGAAAATAAGCAAAGATTAACAACTATCCTTAATTTAGTTCAATGACCCAAAACTCAATTAATTTGTGATTATTAACCAAAAAATAATGTCAAATATGTTTAGCATAAATCACTATTAGGTGCCTTAAAAATGTTCCATCAACTAACACCAAAGAAGAAAAACAGTTAGGTTCATAGGAAAACCTTAAACAAGACTTATGTCCATTATCTAATATAGAAGATGAAATTAAAGTAGTGGATAATGGCTGATGTTTGGCTTTATGAGAACTTGGATAGGACATGTAAGTGTTCAAACTTTGTCTCAAAGGTGTGGAAATATCATCAAATTCCTTCAAACCTTGAGGTACTGGCATACTTGAGAGCTTAAGTTCATTTCCATTTGGTTCACTCTCTTCTCTCCCTTCTCCTTTCTCTCTTTCACTCCCATTTTCTATCAACTTTCTTTCTTTTTTCTCTCTCACCTCTTTCTCCTTAAACTTTTTTCTCTTTTCTTTCTCCTACAAATCTTCCCATTCTTTCCTTTTCTACTCCCTTAGTTTCCTTATTAGTTCCTCATATATATGTCCTTCAACCAGATAATGGTAACACTTTATATCCCTACTATCAAGTGGAAGAATTTTCATTAGACTTGACCTTTGAAGGGGAACTCTCCTAATAAGGCTTGGTCTTCCAACTTGACCTTACCTTTCTCTCATTTTCCTTAACCATGCATTCAACTCTTCTTCCAACTTTCTCACTATGCCTCTCTTTTTCCTTCCTTCTTCCATCATTTCTTTCAACCTTATCCTCATATCCATTTTCTCATGCCACCATCCATAATACTCTCTTTTTCTACTTCTTTCAAGCTTTTCACTATACCTCTCTTTACTAAGGGCATTAACCCTAGCATTGACATTTTGAGTTTTTTTTTTAGAGTCTAACCCTTTCTTTTTCTCCTTCCCTAACCTCTTTAACTTCTTCCCTAGCTCCACCATGTACATTATCATATGTTTAGACTTAGGGGAAAGACTTTCCCAGTCTTCACTAGGTTCACCAATCCTTATCTCCCTCAAATACTCACTTGAAACATCAAATTATTCACTAAAAAACATGCACAAATTGAGAGCTAAGTAGGCAACTACATATGTTACCACTCCCTAATTGTTTGACACTCACACTCATGTTTCACACTTTTGTGGCTCTTTTTGTAATGAACGCTCTTGCATTTTTCCCCTCTCTTCCTTTCTTAATCCTTAACAAATAACCAAAATTCAATTTTAAGAATCATTAAGTCAAGTGAAGGATGAGTGAATTTAAGTCAGTTTTAAGAGTGCCAAGAACAAGAAAACTCGAGAAAAAAGTATAAGGAATTTTAAAAACAAGCAAGAAAAGTAAAAAAGAAATAGAAGGATAAACTCAAAAGAAATTCAAATGAGATATATATAATACACAAAAAAAAGTTTACAAAACAAACACCAAACATATTCCCACTAGTTACTAAATTTCTAGCAACTATGGTGAAGAACAAGTGTACTAAGAGAACACTAAATTTGCAATTGGGAATTGTCTAAAATGAATTTGAATGTGAAGTTTTTTTATAAGAAACATGCAAGTTTTTATCTTTCTTTTGATGTAAGAAAATTTATATATTTTTTCTACACTTTGGCCATAAAGATTTTCATGTTCGTGTTAAGGCCAATATGTTTTGCTCCTTTTTCACTATGATTAGCAAGTTGTATACTCTCATCTTTCTTTGTTTCTATGAATCTAATAAACTCTCAAATTTATTTCACACAACTTTTCATGAAACAAATGCAAATTTTCTTTAGAATGCTAAAAAACAAAGGTACAAACTAAGATTATGTTCCAAGAGTTAGTGTATTCAATTAACAAAAGAATTCTAGTACTCAATTGTGGATCGAGTTGGAACAGTATCAAGGATTGAAGATGTGCAAAGTTGATTCTATTGCATACACTGGACTTGTTGAAAGAGGAAGAATCTTTATGTTCCTTCTAGGTAAGGAGAAGCTTCCCTCTTTGTCTGAGGTATTTTTTATTATGCAGAGTAAAGAGACCCAACAATCAGTCATGCTTGATAAAGGAAACTCCCACACAGGATCTGCGATAGTGACAGGAAAAGGTCCAACAAAAAGATCAACCTCCGAAGGAAAACCCTTCACAAAGAGTAGTTTTATTGCAAACGATCAGGACATACCAAGGATACCTACTACAAGCTTTATGGAAAGGAGAAAGTTCTTGAACGAATAGGTGGAAATAAAGGCTCAACTCAAATATGGGTAAATCAAACAACCTCCGATAAAGAGAATGTAGTTGAACATCTTTCTATCTCGCAACTTGACTAGGATATTCAAGCCTTTAGTAAGGAAGAGATGGACCGCCTTCAAGCCTCCTAAACTAAAAAAGTAAGCCTCTTGGATCATGTGGTTTGATCGTGAAAGTTAAGAGTTCTAACACGATCTTAAAATGAATCGTCTTGAAAATAGGTGAAGGGAGAACTTAACCCTAACTGCAACTTGCCGATGGAACCAAAGTTATCAAAAGTGTGACCCTAACCACGACCTTCCGATAGAACCAACACTATAAACGTTCTCTGACCTAAGAATAAAGGAAAAGTTCTCACAATAGAGAAAACACAAATGTTATTCAAATTCTCAATTTTGATTGCTTACAAGAGCTTAGTTATAGGCTTAGCTAAGCAACCCGGAAGTTAAAGCCTATTAATATTTTAATTGGTATAAAATCTCAACTGCTATAACTCCCCACTATAAAATCTCAACCACTATAAAATCTCAACCACTATAACTTCACACTATAAAATCTCAACTGCTATGAATTCCACCATAAAATCTCAACCGCTATAACTGACTTTCCTATTTTTTTCTACCACCTACCAACTACTAAAATTATTATGCGAAAATACATATAAATGGATCCTAATTAACTACTTAGCCCAAATTATATGACAATGACTTTGGGCTTTATTTGTGTTCTTCAAGATGGGCTCCATTCGTCATCAACTTGCAATAAAGTGACCCCTTTTGGTGCAGCCTCTGACTCACTTTGCTCTAAATTTTCCTTAATTCCCAAACTCAGGCCCGACAAGGATTGCTTCATCATTTTGGTTTTGGATCTAGTCATGGGACCTCTAGTGTCATGCAAATTATCGTTGGCTTTGTTGGTTAGGTCTCTATCATTCTCTCCTTTTTCAAAAGGATTCATCCTCGAATCAAATTCCTCATCTACATCAAATAAAGATAAATCAGCAACATTAAAGGTAGAGCTTATATGATCATATGTGGTTGGTAGATCCAACTTGTAGGCGTTGTCATTAATCCCTTCTAAAACTTGAAAGGGTCCATCTCCTCTCGGTTTCAACTTGGAATTTCATTGAATGGGAAACCTTTCTTTTCTCATATGAACCCAAATGCAATCTCTAGGCTCAAAAGTCATAATACGCTCTTTATTTGCATGCCTTACATATTGTCCATTCCTCTTCTCAATGCTAGCTTGAACTTTAGCATGCAACTCTCTAACAAATTTTTCCTTTCTGCTTTCCATCCAAATTAGCATGCTCATTGGTTGAAAATGTTAAGATATCAAAAGGAATCAATGGATTAAAACCATCCAGAACTTTAAAAGGAGAATAAGAAGTGATTTAATAGTTCTATTATATGCAAATTCAAGATGACGTAAGCATTCTTCCTAAGATGTTGGTCTGTTCCTATATGTTGGTCTGTTCAGGAAGGAAACACTTGGGTTAAGATCAATATGGTGCTCAATTCCTCTAATGGAAGGTAAGCCACTAGGGACCTCATTCGAAAAGACATCTTAAACATCCAGCAAAAGAGAAATAATAGAAGTAGGCAAAGAAGAAGGATCAATTTTAGAGTTTAAACATGCCTCATTGTACACGAGTACAAGCATAGGCTGATTGGAAAAGAATGCCTTCTTGATTCCTGATAAGCTCGTATTTAGTCGTCTTTATGCATATCAAATAAACTAAAGCTAACTATAGCATAGTCAACCCTAGGTCGAATTCTCTCATGGACACAGTACGCTCAATTATGACTTGGTGTGACAATTTGAGTAATGCAAAAGCACTCAAGTGTAGAATGCTGACTCACTCTCGACTAGGTGCCGACTTGCTCTCGGTAAAGACTGGTCCAATATGGTCTCAGCAGAGACGGATCTGACATGGTTTCGGCCAAGCGCAGACAGACACAACCAAGTCGGACTGACTCGAGTTCAGATTGAATTGCAAGAAACAAGGGGGGGTTTGGTTGCTGGTAAAACAAAGATAGAAAATAAACTAAGTAAGAAGGTAAATGCAATCTAAATTGGGCTACTTCTATTGCTATTGTTGTATTCATGCTAAGTTCCAATAAACAAGTCGGTTCCTGCTCTCTCACTCAAGATTATGTTTCCTAATCAACTTGAGATTTTTCTTATGACAGTCACCAAACATTCGTCCATTTCCACACCGAGAATTTACACAATCGCTACCTCATTTATTGGTAGGGATTAAGCTTGGAGTTGATTTTAGGTTCTCTAATCAATTACCTACTTAAGTTGTTAAACTGATTCCGATCGGCCTAGTCTAACATTGGTCTACTTAACAATGTGCAATCGTGATGTAGTAAAGCAGATTAAATTGCAGGATTCATAAACAAGAGATTAGAATTGGAAACTACCTATATTATTAGAAATAGAGTACAAACACAAGGTGTGAATTCAATGATTCTTCCTTCCACAATGATCGCCATGGAAGAACGGTGATGGTTCACTATTGATAGCCAAGGCGCTGAGGATCAGGTTCGCCAGAGTGCGTTGGCAAGCCAATTGGTCCCCTTTGACAACCTTCGGCCTCTCAATTCTTGATATGCACCTCCTCAATCGAGAGAGGCATCTTTGATGAAACCGTGTACCACCATGAGAATGGAAACATGAGCCAGAAGATGTAGTACAATGGATGCGTTTATAATTCTGAATTCAATAACAACTAAAACGTGCCCAACATTTCCTATATAGACATGAGCTGGGTCTCTTGTGATGCACGCTACACCTAACGACTTCCCTAATAGAATTATAGAGCTGAATTGCCTAATCTCCCCTTATAATGATTCTCCTTGCACTACAAGCTTCTTCCAAGGGTGACATGGAAGCTAAGCTGGATGGAGCTGAGTTGGGCGCTAGTTTGGGTCGCCTGATTGGGCCGATCCACTTGAGTCGCACGCTCGTTTAGGTTGCTAGACAACAGAGTCAGCCGATCCAGGAGAGAGCGATCTAGCCGGGACGACTTTTGTTGGGCTGAGACTCTGCTTGATGGGCTGAGATCATCTAGGGTTGGCTTGCAAAATGAATCTAATCTTTTATTAGCTAAAATCCTCAAATTAGCACAGATTTATACTTTCCCTATTTCTAGGTCCATAATATGAATCTTAGCTAAGACGTGATTCTTAAGCACCAAATAATCTCAAAAGCACCCATCTTAAGTCCCTGTGAGGTGTATAAAATATGACTTATCAATCTCACTCTCTCTTGCAAAGAAACTCTTTTTCTTTTTCTTTTTTGAATAACTTTCTTTTCTTTTGCTTTTCTCATTCTTTTGTTCACTTTTTTCTTATGTTCTTTCATTCTTTTTTTCTTCTAATTCCTCACACTCTCTTACTTTCCTCATTTTTATCTGGTCTTCACATACTTGCTTTGGAGACAATGGAGTAAGAGTAATTTTCAACTCATTGTAAATAAAAGACAAACAATTGATATACCCCTTGTGGGTCACCTTGCAGTCGAGCTGCCATGGGCGGTCCAAAAGTATATGCCCTACCTCCATAAGAACCACATCACACAGTACTTTATCTTTGTAATTCTCAATAGCAAAAGGCACTAAAACTTGCTTGTCAACCTTTAATTCTCCAATATTACTAAGCCATTGGCCTAGGGTGTTTTGCAGTTTGCAAATTTATTTTCTCCACTAGGATAGTACTAACCACATTGGTGCAATTCCATCCATCTAGAATCATGTTGCACACTTTTCCTTGAACAAGGCACCTAGTATGAGAAATATGCTCACATGGCTCCACACAACCATCTTCCTTAGGCTGTATGCTAAGAGCATGCCTAGTATCAAGTACAACTCCATCTACAGGTTCAGCAACTTCCATGTCACTACAATCCTCCAATGGTGGCATTTCATCATCACTTGAGCTCTCACTCTCTACTTCTCCATTATCCATCATAATCATCAGTCTTTTATTTGGACACTGAGAAGCAATATGTTCAACTCCTTGACACCCGAAACACTTGATATCATGTGATCTATAGGATGTATCAGTGTCAATTTTACCTTTAGGAGGAGCATTTGAATATTTGGCAACCACATCTTCTTTAGGATTTGTAACAACTGTATTGTTCTTCTAATTTGATCTCCATGAAAAGCTAGAAGATGAAGCAAATTTGGAAGAGCTTTTAGACTTCAATTTCCTCTCCACTTGAATTGCTTTGTGCAACAAGTCCTCTATCTCCATATAATGTTGCAACTCTATACCACATCAACAATCTCTTTCTTTAAATCTCCAATGAATCTAGTCATAGTTGCCTTATGGTCTTCCTCCACATTGGCTCTGATCATGGCTATTTCCATCTCCTTATAGTAATCCTCCACACTCATAGAACCTTGTGTCAAACTTTGCAATTTTCTGTGCAAGTCCCTATGGTGATGGCTTGGTACAAATCTCCTTCTTATGATAGATTTCATATCTTCCCATGTACGAATGCGCCTTTCTCCATTTCTACGCTTGTTAATCACAAACTGATCTCACCAAATACTAGCATAGTCAATAAATTCAACAACTGCTAATTTTACCTTTTTCTCCTCCGAGTAGTTGTGACAATCAAACACATGTTCAATTTTTCTCTCCCACTCCAAGTATACTTCAAGATCATTCTTTCCTTAAAATGCAAGGATTGTCATCTTAATGTTACCCAAGTAATTGTCATGTCTTGGTTCACCTCTTCTCCTTTCATTTTCATTATATCTTCCATCAAAAAACTCCTCTTCTTCTTCCTCATCATTGTGTCGACTAGTAGGGCTCTTATACCTAGGCATAGGCTGTAAATCATCCAGTCTTGCATTTATCGCCTGGAATTGTTCATGAACAGCCTTGATGAATAATCTGAGATCAATATCCTGTTCTCCTTCTTCTCTAGTCATGATTAAAATACTGCACAAAATCAAGTTAGAAAGAAAAAAAATCCTCACACAGACTCTCTCTCACGTGTTTACGCTTGAATTATGTTGTAGTTACTCCTATATCATTCAATTTGGCATTTTTTGGTCTCACTACTCTCGCCTTATACCACTCAACTTTTCCTTATGACCTCTTAAGTAAGAACCTTTAAGAATGATGCTATGCAACAAGAAACAATAAGGATTTGGTAATTTGATAACTTTAGTGAACAAGAATTAGCAAAAAGCACAAAATTCTTGATTGTTTGACACGTACTATGAAGGTATTGTAGATGCAAAAGCGGAAAATATGAAAAAAATTAAAACTTTTATTTTCTGTTCAAATTTTTTTTATTGTAGTATGTAATGCAAAATAACATGTTGACTACTAGCCAAATTCTTTTTTTTTTACATAAAAAAGGAACAAAACACAATGAGGTAACAAGTGCAAATGAAAACTCGATGAAGGAAACAAAGGGAGATGAATAGACACGAACAAATAGAGTAAACCAGGATGACAAAGTAGGAACAATAACAAAAGAAGGAACATATATTTTTTTAATTGCAAAATTGAAAGAGGTAAAGAAGCAAAGGATAGAGAACACCTGATTTCAAGAGCCGAAGCTCTGATACCAAATGACATGATCTTAAAATGGACCGTCTTGAAAATAGGTGAAGAGGGAACTTGAGCCTAACCGCGACCTTCCAGTAGAACCAAAGTTATCAAAAGTGTGACCCTAACCACAACCTTCCAGTAGAACCAACACTACAAACGTTCTTTGACCTAAGAACAAAGGAAAAGTTCTCACAATAGAGAAAACACAAATTTTATTAAAATTCTCAATTCTGATTGCTTACAAAAGCTTATTTATAGGCTTAGCTAGGCAGCCCGAAAGTTAAAGCCCATTAATATTTTAATTGGCATAAAATCTTAACTACTATAACTCCTCACTATAAAATCTCAACCACTATAACTCCACACTATAAAATCTCAACCGCTATGACTCCCACCACAAAGTCACAACCGCTATAACTGACTTTCCTTTTTTTTTCTACCACCTACCAGATACCAAAATTATTATGCGAAAATACATGTAAATGGATCCTAATTAACTACTTAGCCCAAATTACATGACAATGACTTTGGGCTTTATTTGTGTTCTTCAAAATAGGCTCCATCCTTTATCAACTTGCAATAAAGTGACCCATTTTGGTGCAGCCTCTGACTGACTTTGCTCTAAATTTTCCTTAATTCCCAATCTCAAGCCCGACAAGGATTGCTTCATCATTTTGGTTTTGGATCTAGTCATGGGACCACCAGTGTCATGCAAATTATCATTGTCTTTGTTGGTTGGGTCTCTATCAAGTTCTTTCAATATTTCTGGTTCAATTCCACAAAGCATCTGGATCCTTGATTTTGGGGCAATAGATCATATGATCTCGTTTCCTTCATATTTTACATCATACCTTAAAGTATCCAAAAAAAAATCCATTACTATTGCTAATGGAGATCATGTTCCTATTGTTGGATCATGTTCCTGTGTGACATGGATATTTCTTATGAAACATAAATATGAGGTTTGTCAAATATTTGTTGATTTTTTTAGTCTTGTCAAAAATCAATTTAATAAATCTTTTAAAAGACTACGGTCAAATAATGGTATCGAATTTGTAAATCTTGAGTTCTCCAAGTTTCTTAAAGACAATGGTGTGGTTCATGAACTGACGTGTCTGAATACTCCCCAACAAAATGGGATTGCAGAAAAGAAAAATCGTCATCTCCTTGAGGTTGCTAGAGTCCTCCTATTCCAAATGCCTGGTCCTAATGTATATTGGAGAAAAGTTGTCCTAACTACCACCTATCTCATCAACAAGTTACCCACTTGGGTTTTAAATGGTATTAGTCCAATTAAACATACATTTTTCCTTCTTTCATTCTTCTCCCCTAATGTTAAGCTTACCAAGTCGTGTATTTGGGTGTGTTTCCTTTGTCCACTCTCATAATCCACATCGTGGGAAGTTAGATCCTAGAGCTGGCAAATATATTTTTATTGGTTATCCCTCATATAAAAAGGGTTTTAAGTGTTATCATCCTCTGAGTTGTCAATTCTTTGTCTTAATGGATGTTATTTTTTCATGAAATACAGTCATTCTTTGTCTGTTTCTCCACTTTGGGGGAGAGTTATCTAAAAGCCGAGCCTGTCATCGAGTCATTACCTTTTCCTACTTAGGATGTTCAAGTTCAAGTTCTAGAAGTCACTCCTACTCACGATGTTCAAGAAGTCACTCCTACTCAAAATGTTCAAGTTCAAGTTCAAGAAGTCACAAAACCCATTCTGGTTCTAAAGCAGGTCCAAATGTTTGAGATGGATGTAAGTATTCCTGATAACTCCATTGAGCAGCAAGTCCAATTGTTTGAGCCAAAGGTAAGTATTCTTGATAACTCCATTAAGGATGTTACTGATGACATGCCTATTGCTTTGAGGAAAGGGAAATGATCATATGTCAAATATCTTATTTCTCAATTTGTATGTATTGATCTCTATCTGTACAACATCAAAGTTTTGTTGTTGCCATTGGTGCAATAAAAACACCTACATCAATATAGGAAGCTTTGAAAGATGAGAATTGGGATCAAGCAATGAAAGAAGAGATGAAGGCGTTAGAGAAAAACTCAACTTGGGAGATTGTTGATAGACCCAAAGACAAAAAAGTCGTAGGTTCTAGATGGATATACACTGTGAAGTGTAAATCTAATGAGACCCTTGAGCGATACAAAGAAAGATTGATTGCTAAAGGATATACACAGACTTATGAGGAAACATTTGCCCTTGTAGCAAAGATAAACACAGTAAGAGTTATTATTTCCTTAGTCGCTCACTTTAGCTGGAACTTGCAAAAGTTTGATGTTAAAAATGTCTTCCTTCATGGAGACCTAGAAGAAGTCTACAAGGAGATTCCCCCAAAATTCTATTCTTATAATGAAAAGAACAAGGTATGCATACTCAAAAAGGCATTGTATGGACTTAAACAGTCTCCCCAAGCATGGTTTGGAAGATTTGCTCAAGTAATGATATCCTTAGGGTACAGGCATAATCAAGGTGATCATACTCTCTTTATAAAACATTCTTCTGATGGTAAACTCACCCTTCTCATAGTCTATGTAGACGATATGATTGTTACAGGTGATGACGAGATTGAAAAACTAACTTTGAAAGAAAAGCTAACAACACAATTTGAAATAGAGTTAGGAAAGCTTATATACTTCCTTGAGATTGAGGTTGCATATTCCAAACAAGGTATCTCTATCTCCCAAAGGAAGTATATTCTCGATCTCCTTAAAGAAACAGGAAAATTAGGATCCAAGACCTTAAGGGTATCTATAGAATAGAACTATAGGATTGAATGTGAGGAAAGTCCAATCATAGACAAGTCCTAATATCAAAGATTGTTGGGAAATTGATCTACTTATCCCACACTAGGCCAGATATTGCCTATGTTGTTAGTGTGGTCAGCCAATTTATGCATGATCCTAGGGAAAGGCACCTTAAGGCAGTTGAAAGGATCCTTCAGTATTTGAAGGAAGTCCAGGAAAAGGACTGTTGTTCAAAAAAGAAGGTACATTGTCCATGAAAATATATATAGATGTAGACTATGTAGGATCGGTTGTGGATAAAAGATCCACCTTTGGATATTGTATGTTTTTGGGGGGAAATCTAATAGCTTGGAGGAGCAACAAGCAAAATATGGCTGCTCGATCTAGTGTAGAAGCAAAATTCCGAGCCATGGCACAGGGTATATGTGAAGGATTGTGGATGGATATTATTCTTGATGACCTCAAAGTAAAATATGAGGGACCTATAAAGTTGTTTTATGATAACAACTCAGTTATTAGTATTCTCCAAAATGTGCAAAAAAAATCAGCATAGCAACTTAATTTTAGGGGTGTTTTGTGCGAAAATAGAAGGCAATATAGATGTTATTGTGTTAGGCGAACAAAACCTAACAATTAAACAAGCCAAAAACATAAAACACAAGTGGATTTGGATCAAGATCCTACCTAAAATGATGCACCCAAAGTGCTAGAAAATGTGCAACAAAAGTGACGAAAATTCTTTAATATTACACCACCAATGCTACACAAATTCATAGAGTTTTAATGTTGAAAGTTGACTCTAGATACCATCTGATGAAGCCCTAAATTTTGATCTCATTTCAACACCAAGAAGAACTTAATTAAGTTCATAAAAAAATAGGTAAAAACCAAGAACTAGAAGAAAAGCACAAAATGGATTAGGATAGAAGATGATTCCTCCATAAGGATGCAATCCTTGATATGGAAGATGAGAATTTGCCACAAGACTCCTAGAACTCTTGATGAAAATTAATGTTCTTCACTAACAACAAAGAAAGAACTAGTCTCACAAGCTTAAAGCTTAAATTCATTCATTGTCAAAAAGTTCTTTGTACATGTGGTTTAAGGTTTATATATGGTCACCTTAATCATGCTTAGCACTAATCCTAATCCTTCTCTAATTAAGGCCAAAAGGCCCAATGGTAAGTAAAGTGTGCTTGAGAAGTTTCAAGGGTAAGTGTGTTTGAGAAGCTTTAAGGGAAAGTGTTCTTGAGAAGCTTAAAGGAAAAGTGTGCTTGACAAGCTTCAAGGAAAGTGTGCTTGACAAGCTTCAAGAAAAGTGTGCTTGAGAAGCTTTGAGGAAAGAGTGCTTGAGAAGCTTTCCTCTCCAAAGAAAGAGTGCCTAAAACGCTTAAATAATCTTCCAAGCTTCCCTTGTAAGTTTTCCTCTCGCTTTAGTGTTGCCTAAGGAAGGAATTGGGCCAAAAATTTGTTAGAGACGGAATTGGTGACCTAAACAACAACAAAACCCATAAGTGATGGAAACAACAACATAAATAATGAAGGAAATAGCATTAGCGACGGAAAATTCGATCGCTAAAATCCTAATAATAAATAGCTTCACATGTCTAAGGCTAAATTCCTAAATGAAAAACAAAGGTTCAAATCTCTATACAAATAGGTCAACATAATCCCAAGAAATCCTATAAATGTGGAGTCTTATTTAACTCCTTATTCTCTTAGGAGTGTTCCCAATTTCTCTTGGAGCCTCTTCATGAGCATTACACAAGCTCCTTGGATGGCTTTTACCATGCCCCCTATATTCACATCATTGTTAATACAAGGAGTTTAATCTCCCTTTTGTATAACCCAAGGCACACGACTTTCAGGTTTAAGGAAACCCTTAACACATAACTACAAGTTTAAGAGTCTTGTACTCCATCATTTGACATAGACAAGAAACCACAACAAACAGCCAAACACCCTACTAGTCATAGAGGCTGTCAAACACAAGTATTTCAAATACAAGTACTAAACATAAAATTAACTAAACAATATGTTGATTGATAGAGACTGTCAAACACAAACACTACATGGGATCTAGGGTCAACCCCTCTACCCACAGTCATACTCATATACCTAAACGAGATTTCTCACCCCCCTCCCCTTACCAAGAGAAGTGTAGACGTAGAAAACATGTTACTTAGGGTCATTCTTCTTATTCTTTGGGGTTTCCTCTAAAGGTCATCATTCATCTATTTTGTAGACTTGAAGAAAGGTGTTTAGAAAAATCCTTTAACTAGTCTCAAAATGAACTTCACAACGCCTTCTAACAACCGATGTGAAACCCACACAGAGTCCACCTCTCTTAAGGAAGTTATAAGAGATGGGAAAGATTTAAACTATCTAGGTTTAATGTTTTGCATCAATTCTAACTTATGCTTATACAAGAGAAGGAGATGTAAGACTTAATCTTTTATCATATTTAAATATTCTACTTTTCTTAATTTAATTAATTAAAACTCAATTTATATTTCTCCTAAAATATTATTTATTTAATTATAAAATAATTAAACCACTTATTAATAATAAATAATAAAACATAATATTTACAACTAATAGTGAATAAAATAAAAACTAGTGTTTTCAGTATCTTCTTGCCCCTTGAATCTTATGAGAACAATCCTATTGCATCCTCTCTTGTTCTCAACAACTTGTATATTACTTCAGAAATATGAAAAGTTGAAGAATTAATTTAGCGAGATGAGAAGGAAATACTTTTTACGTATTATTATCATATAAAAAAAAAGAATAAAACTAGTTAGATGGTCAAATATGGTTAAAGACCTAGACGGATAGTGTTGATTGCTTCTTTTCTAATTTGTGCACTGTTCCTGTAATTTGTTTATCTTTACCCTTCTTATTTGACCTTGTAAAACTTTGAGTTAAAGTACTCTTTATAAATTATTTCTTAATATTATTTTTCTTATAAAAAATTAATAAAAATAGATTATTTTTCTTTTTCTATTTGTTTTTATCCATCTATAAAATACATGTAAATAAATATAAATATGATTTGAGACTAACAAAACTTTCGTCTCATTTTTCTTTTTATATTTCTTTTTCATCCTCGAGAAATATTAAAAATATGATTGGATCATATAAACTTTTTCCCATTAAACTCCTTTCTTTCTTATCTACAAATAAATATCAGAATATAATAGACGTTATGATTTCTATGTACACTCTTTATTTTAGTAAAAAAGTATTAATATAAATATAGTAAATTTATTTTATGGTAGGAATATATAAGTAAGTCATGGGAAAAATGTATTTTTTACATTATATCATTCAAAGTGTTGTTGCGAAAATATCCATTTTATTATAACGACTTGGTTCTAATCGAGAAAATATATATATATATATATATATATATATATATATATATATATATATATATATATATATATATATATATATATATATTAAACTATACAAATTAATTAATCTTTTAAAATATTATTAGTTAAAAGTACATTAAAGATTTATCTTACAAATTTTATTTGTTTAGAGGCAATAAATTAGGATAGAATTTAGGTTTAATTACACTTTTAATCCTCAAGTATTTTATTTGTGTGATTTTGATCTTTCAAGTTCTAATTGTGTTAATTAGGTCTTTAAGTATTGCTATTATGAAGTTTTAGTCACTTGAGTTCTAATTGCACAAATTGGGTTTTCAAACCTATCTCCAATTTTAAAGATCATTTTTTAAAAGGAATTTTCCAATGTTTTTCCCTTAGAATAAAATATTGGTGGTAGCTTGATTGAGATTATTTTTGTGTCATCCTCGTCGTAACCCCCAGTTGTGACAGATGGCAACTCTACTGTGAACATTAGAGAGTGGGGCCTCAAAGAATTAATTGTGCAAATTGTAACTTTATAAGTATTCATTTTGCCCCTTTTCATTTTCTTATGTATTATGTTATAAATGCTTTTTTGTTTTGTAAATATGATTTATTTGGTCTTAACCCTAGGGTAGAAGACTACTATTTTCTATATATTTGTGTTCTTTGTTCCTTGTGCAGATTTGGGTAGTTATTAGGGTACAAATTTGTATGGTTTCCCTCACACACTCCACAGATACATACCTCACACCTTTTGTGCTCTATACTAGGAACAAAAGGTACCTCAATGGCTATTATTGAGGGGCTTGATGGTTAGTTGGAACTTGTTGAGTCATTGCTCACATTGTTCCCAGTATCATGGGTCAGTCATATTGAGAGGGTATTTTTCCTACTTATGGCTATTTCATAGGCTCAGTCCTTGTTTATGTGATATAAGGGCAATCTAAGGATCAATAAATCTTGAGGAGTGTAGATCCACCCATGAAACTGATAAAGCAATATTTTATACATAAATGTTGTATCTTTTTGGGTAAAATTCTAAATATTTTTTACATATATCATGCATAATTCACTTTTTCTCTTTAAGATTAGTGCAATACAAGACCACAAATATGAAAAGGGGAAAATGAAAAAAAAAATAAGGACTTATGGTCCAAAACAATGAAGCTCCCAAAAGGCCTACTTAGCACAATATAAAAGGAGGCAGTTTGGGAGTTGGAGAGATCACTCTCGACACATGTCATTCCACTCCATCGCTCCCCAACATTCCACCCTTTATCATCTTCATCCTTCCAAGTGTTCCCCTTGACCCCGAGGCTCCCTAGAAGGCACCTGAAGACATTGGCTAGGTAGAAAGCGTGACACAAAGTGAGGGAGCGAAACCCCAAGTTCTATGGGTTTTAGTTTTGCTTCTTTATTTGTTTTTATGTTTGTCTATCTTTTCATCATATGTAGGTAGCTAATTTACACTTAAGGGTTATGGTGTAGTTGTGCTTATAACTCTTGATTACTCTTGTTAATGCAATTTTCTATTATCTACCTCTTAGTGTTTAAATTATCCTATTGCTTTGGTTATTCTTGCATGTTAATGAAATAATTAGAGGCGACCACACCTTAATTATTTGGTAAATCTATAAGATAATTGAGTTTAGGGAAACTGTCTGACCAACCTCTTGCTTTATACTTCTTATTCAACTAGAACAATAGATGTTGAGCAAGGAGAACTAACATTAAGACTAGGTAACAAAGAGGTAAACTTCACAATTTTTAACTCTCATAAAATTTCCTCGCCCTTTGTCTCTTGTAATTATGTGCAGGCTCTTAATATTTTCGATGGGGAAACCTCGAGTAATTACCACAATACAAAGATGCCTTGTCTTGAAACCTTATGAAACCCTAAATCATGCATGGAGCCTGTAAAAAAATGGCTTGAGAAGTATAAATGGTAACATGAGTTCAAAGCCGGTCAGAAAATGTTGATCTGACTCATGTTTTCTCTTTGTTCTAGATAAGTTACATTCTAAATGGTATAGACCCTACATAGTAATCAAAGTCCTCCCTTATGGACGGTGGAAGTCACTAAAGGTGATGGAGCCATCTTTGGAGTAAATAGGCACCAAGTGAGGCACTACAAAGAAGTACTCTTCTAGATCCTCTCTAACACAACCTTTGGAGACTAGGGATATTAAACCCCTACATTAATGTCTTTATGGTACCTGAAGAGGGATATTAAACCCCAACATTAATGTTGTGTCTTGACGTGATTTTCCTATGAAATTGCTTGGTTAATTGTTGTAATTACTTGATTTTTATGGTTGTTCATGGTTTGAGGATTTTTGGGTTCAATTTAGGGCTTTTGTGTGTAATAATGAAATTGAATGGTGTTTTCTATGTGTTATGTGCAAAAGGACTTAGATTTATTTGGATTTTCCTGTTTAATTATGAGAACCAAGTTGAGTTATACAAGAAAGCGCAAAATTGCGAAGTGTTGTTTGTTGCTCCTTGCGCTGAGCAAGAGCATGTCGGAAATAGGAATTTCTCCTATGTTCAACCTATTCGCTGGACAAGAACGATACCTGTTGAGAGAGTACGAGCCCTAGAAACGTCGTGGCTTCCCTCGTTGAGCGAGCAATGAGATTTGTTGAGCGGAAGTGTCAAGACTTAAGAGTAGTGCTCTTTATGATCCCATTTAATTATATATTGACAAATATGAAATTTAGAATCATGCTTATTACACACCATTTTGTATTCAATTATATATTGACAAATATGAAATTTAGGACATGCCTATTTCACACCATTTCATATTAGTTAGTAGGAATTAATGGCTTGTACAATTAGACATTTAAAGTCTTTGGTTATTATTGAAGATCCTATTTTTATTGATGTGGTAAAATTATTTGAATAGTATATATAAATAGAGACAATTTTCATTTTACATATCAATTTTGTTAAAGGCGAAGGGAAGGGACTAGGAAGGGTCATTCCCCCCTAAAAAAAACGATTAGGTAAACAAGTCAATTAAATAAAATAATAATATATTTTAAAATTAAAAAATAAAAATAATGGACCTAATTAATTCAAGTCATTCAAAATATAAAATATGAAAATATGCAAAAACGTAACTAACAATAATCATGTACAATCATATCACAATTAAAATATTAGTGTATACTAAGCAAAAAAATTAAAATAACTCATAAATATATCATTTCAACTCAAACACAATAAAAAATTAGGCATGTTATTAAGGACTACAACATATATCTAAATTAAAATGTAAGTCTAATTGTGTAAATTCAACCTTATCAATAAATAAATATAATTTTAATAGTAATATTATAAGATAATTAAGTTGTTGGGTTGAAAACTTAGTAATTCAATACTCAATTCAATTATAATTTAGTCCATGAAAATCAATTCAAACTAATCTAATAACCCAACCAAATTCTCCAAAATATTATTGAGTGAGGTTGGATAAATTGGATAAATTGGATTTGCTGTTCAATAGCCAATATTACACTCGTATAGCATAGCATAGCATGGACATACATTCAAATCCCAGGTTGTGGCTCAATGTCATTGCACGCGTATAGTTCAGCGGCAGATAATTGCAAAAGCGGTAAAACAAGGATGAGCCCAGGCCCAGCCAGTTTATTCACGAACCCACCAGCCACTCCCTCAGCTCAACCTCGCCCCAAGCCCAAACGTCTTCCTATGGACCACCTTCACCCTCTCTTCCCTCCTCAAAGCTTGCACCCTCCAACTAGCCATACTTGTTTACTCTCACGTGGTCAAAAAAGAAGATAAAGTGTAAATTAAAATTTAGTAACAGTGAAGGTAAAATATAAAATTAATATTTAAATAATAATAAAGATGAAAATAAAATGTGATTTAGAATTTAAAAAATAATAAAGATGAATAATAAAATTAGGGTTCAATGAATAATAGAGATGGAGGTAGAAAAATAAGAATTTTATTATTTATACAAAAAATATTCTTGATAATAATAAATTAAAAAAAAAGATGTACTTAATAAATTGTGAGATGTAAATAACAAAAATATTTGCATATTTTAAAATAAAAATAAAAAATAATACTAGATTAAAATAGAAAAATGATTTTCAAGCCAACAATTTACAAACCCATTTAATTGAGACCAAACTTAATTCACCTAATTCTTTTAACATCCCAAATTTGGAAACTCAGTTTTTACGACTGTGCTGAAGCCTAACCCAAATTCGAACCCAATTTTTACGACTGTGCTGAGGCCTAACCCAAATTCGAGGTACAGTCTTTGACGTAGAAACTGTGCTTAAAAACACTTGGACTAAAGTCATCACATGGTGCACCAAGAACAACATTAAATCTTTACCAGTTATGGGCATTAAATGTAAAATTCCAACTCATTTTCATCGATTATATACCTCAAACGTGATTGTTATAAGGAAGTGCATTTATTCCAAAAAACAATAAAATCCAAAAAAAACTTCTAAAAATATAGAATATTACTCACTATAGTTCTGTCGGTATAATACATCTTTTGAAGTAAATGCTAATGACAGCATGGCACACTATCTACATACGTGACAATGGAAGATATATACACGAATAACGTTACAATTAATTAGCTGAATTAAAATGTAAATTGACTTTTTTTTTTTACTTATTAAACACTTATAACGTCACAATATATATTATATTTTTGTAGTTTCAAAACATAATTATCTAATGTCATTTTGATTTTTTTTAAATATAATCACTTGTTATATTTTAGTCTCTAAAAATATTTTCAAAATATCAATTAATTCTCACCTTTCTCTCTCACTATCTTTGAGTCCATTTTTAGGTTCACCACTCCTTTGTTTGTATACTAAGAGTAGCATTTAAAGTCTTAAAATACCTTGTCAAGTCAAATGCAAGTGGTAAGTTTCAAACTAGATTTTTTATACTTATTAATAATATAAATAAGTAAAGTCAAGTTGAATAAATTCAGGTTTAATTTATTAATAAACTTAAACATGCATGCATGCCAGAAACAACATGCAAATAAATCAAAATACCAACTCAGCTTTAAGTGGATAGAAATAAATTCTGAATCCAAATATGGCATGGAAGTTGATCGACGACAGGATAAATGCTGCAAGGTGCAGGGTAAGTAGAAGATATGTAAAATTAGTAATGTTGCAACCCCGCAGCATTAATGATGCAACACTAACATATAAACATAATCGATCAATACAATAATAATAATAATTGAAGGTGGGATACAACAGAATCGTTATCATATTAAATTGTATTGGCTAAGGGGACAACTTGATGGTGGGATAGAGCAGAATCGTTATCATATTAAATTGTATTTGTGGATATGCTAACGTACATAGCATAAAATATTATGTTTAATATATATTTCTGTCATCTAATATATTATTTTTTAAATTTTAGTCTTCATAAAATATTAAAATGATTTTTGTAAAAGAAAATTATTTTGATCCTTGTTATTTTATTTTAGTCCTCGTAATATACTTATTTTATTTCATTTTTATTCTTATAATTTGTGAATAATTTTCTTTTTTAGTTTCTACCATTTTTTAAAGGGTCTATCTCAAAATGAATATAATATTATAGAGACAAAAATAAAAAAAATAAATTACAAGAATTAAAACAAAATAATATGGATCATTATAAAAAAGTAAAAATACAAGGACTATTTTAAAAGAATATTATAAGGACCAAAATCCTAAAAAAAATTCTAAAATATTATTTTTGTAAGTCACATGTGATTTGAGTTAAAATTGAAAAAATTATTTATATAAGTAATTATTTTTTATACATTACTTAACATTTTTATATAGAAAAGAAAATATGAGATATTAAGGAGAAAATATTTGTGAATTAAACAATTTGTTTATAAGAATTTCTATAGGAATGAAAATTAATTAGATGTACATTGTGTGAGGAGTCTAAGATGTGAGCCTAGTTCTTATATTCTATCCTCTTTATTTTCTGTTTATTCAACTATATTTTGCAACAAAGAGACTCTGAACGTGTAATTGTGTGAGCCATTCAATCAATTAACAAATAGGAATTTAATTAACTAGGATCGTGCCTATTAATTTCACATCATTTAATATTATTTCTTCTCGTGTAAACATATATTAGATAGAAAATTCAAATTTCATATATGAAAAAAATTGTTGGTAAAATTAATTCAAATTTTCAAATATTAATGTAAGTGAGTAAAAATTTAATATGTACATTGAGATAGTTGATTCTTGGAGAATTTCACTATCGAGAGAGTTAATCGTTAATTTAAAGAACTTGTAATGCAAGAGTTTCTAAGGTTTGTTCAGAAAACCAATACAATCTTATATGAGACAGTGAAAATTTGTTGAAATGTTTTTTTAAATATAGACAAGAAGTAAGTGTTGTACTATGTTAAATTTATATTATTGACAATTTTTATTTATGGTATTGTTTTGTGTGTGCCATCTATATCTTTGATTCTCATTGTGCATGAAAGAAAATTTTCTCCAACGAAAATATAATAAAAATAAGATAGAAATTAAATTTCATTGCATGGATAACAGAATTTGTGATGTAGTTGATATAATTTTACTAAAACTAATCAAAATTATCTTTTTTCAAATTACTGACCATTTTATTTATCACTTTATTTACGGTTTTCTTTTACTGTTTTTAGTCGTTTACAACATTTTAATTTTTTAGTGCATTTTCATAGGAGTAGCATAGCACAGCTTCTTCAGTCATACGACTACCATAAAGGTAGATTGGGAACCCTAAGGAACTCGATTACAAGTCCACTGCGCCACAAAATGTACAAAGTTGTGGACGAATATGCTAGTAAAAGGATTTCATTTATTTTTCCAAATTAAATTTTCCGGTAAAAAATAATATTTGTTAGCAATTATGAATGTATATACCACTAACATGATACCATTTTGCTAATGGTTTTTTACCATTAATCCGCTAATAGAATTATGTTTTTGTTGAAAATATCGAAAAAAAAAATCATTGTAATAAAATTGTTAGCAAGTTCTTATTAAAACCACTAATAAAAATTAATTTATAAAAAATTATAAACACTATTAATATAGTACAATTTATGCAAGTGCTAGCATCATTACTGGTTTAATCCGCTAAATATTTACTTCAAAACCGCTAGGTTTTCTTTTGTATCGATAAAAATAATTGTTTAAATATGAATTTCGTATTTTAAATTTGAATCTATTTTAATTTTAGTTTTTTTAATTTAAATTTTTGAATTTTTATCTTTCAAAAGTTATTATTTTTAATCTTTCAAAAGTTATTATTTTTAATCTCTCAACATAGATGATATACGTGATAAATAGAATATATATAAATAAATTCATATCCCTTGTTAGGAAACACTTTTGACTATATATATGTAATTTATACTTTATTTATTACGAAATATCTTTATCAAAATCTCATAAAAGAAATAAAAATAATAATTTTGGAAATGTAAAAATTTTAAAAAAATCAAATTGATATTAATTTATGAGAAAAATACACATTTAAATCTAAAAACAATAATGGATACAACGAAACATGATAAATACCAGAAGGCAGCAAAGAAATGGAAATACCAGCTAAGCTTTAAGTGAATATAAAAACTAGGTTGATATTATGTGGTGTACCACTACAAAAAAAAATGGCTTTTTGTGGAGGTTTATTTGTGGAGGTGAGTAGAACTGCCACAAAGTTATATGATTTGTGGGAGTTTATTTAACCGCCACAATTATTCTCTGGCAAATTAATTATTTATAAATCCTTATAACATCTACTTCAAAGTCTTCTACTGTGTTTTTGAATGTTATTCGTTATCTGGTTGACCTTGCGTATTGAAATCGATTTTTTCAAAATTCTTCTATTCAAATCCATTTCGAATGCTAATTTGAAATCCATTTCAATATGAAATCAGTAAGCTCTGCATTTTAAGTCGTCTTTTTCGAAACCCTCCATTCTCTCTGGTACGAAGTTAAAAATCTGAAACCTTCGATCGAAGCTCTCATTACTGATACTTGATACCTCCAAGGATGGAAGATTGAGTGCACCACCAAGGATTACTCATACATGGTAAAGCTGATGCAATTAACTCTCTCGCTTTCTCATACATGAATTTACATAGTAATCCCTACATGATGCAGATAACTCCTCATAATGAATTTGCATCAGCTTTACTTCCAATTTCTCACACATAGTAATCCCTCTCTCGCTTTCTCACCTGTATGAAAATGTTACTCGTTGCATCAAATTAGGGTTCCTCGATGAAAAAGAGCGAGGATGACTTTGAATCTTGTAATGGATTTGTGCTCGTTGTTTCCTTAAATTTTTAACTATCTTGCAGCTTCTAGATTCAAGTTAAATTTTCATTGTGTCAATTTTCTCTTTGATTTTAACTTCATAACTTTTCTCTTTGATTTGGGAAAATTTTCTTTTCAATTGTTCTAGAAGACATTACAAATCAGGCTTTGCAACTTCTTGGTGGAACAATCAGACAATTGAAGCCTGATGACAATACAATGGCTTGTGTCCTTCCTACTTGTGCAGGCTTAGCAGCTCTAGAGAAAGGCAGAGATACATGGGCACATATTGAGAAAAGGTTATTTTTCGGATTTACATGTAGCCTTTGCACTTGTTGATATGTATGTGAAGTGTGGGTTATTAGTTCTTGCGCAGAAACTGTTTGATATGATTCCTAAAAGGGATCTGATCTCGTGGACTGCTATGATAGCTGGATACGGCATGCATGGGTTTGGAAAGGAGGCAATTTCCACATTTGAAAAGATGAGGATTGCAGGTATTGAGCCTGAAGAGTCCTCCTTCACTTCCATACTCTATGCTTACAGTCATTCTAAATTACTAAAAGAGGGATGGAAATTCTTTAGTTCCATGAGAAGTGAATGCAACATTGAGCCCAAGTTAGAACACTATGCCTGTGTGGCGGATCTCCTTGTCCACTCTGGAAATCTATCCAAGGCATACAAGTTCATTAAAACTATGCCAATTAAAGCAGATGCTACGATTTCGGGTGCATTGCTTTCTGGGTGCAGGATCCATCATGACGTGGAGCTAGCAGAAAAAGTGACAGAGCATATTTTTGAGCTTGAGCCAGAGAACACAAGGTACTATGTTCTTCTAGCGAATGTCTATGCAGAGGCAGAGAAGTTGGAAGAAGTGAAAAAGTTAAAAAGAAGGGTAGATAAGTGCGGATTAAAAAAGAATCAAGGCTGTAGTTGGATAGAGGTCCAAGGAAAGTTTAATATCTTTGTTGCTGGGGATACTTCATACCCTCAAGCCAAAAGGATAGACTCGTTGATGAGAAAAATGAGAATGAAAATGAATAGAGAAGGTTACTCTAATAAGATGAGGTATGCATTGATTAATGCAGATGATATGAAGGAGGTGCTTTTATGTGGACACAGTGAGAAGTTAGCCATGGCTTTTGGTATACTAAATTTGGTTCCAGGGAGGACTGTTAGGGTAACCAAGAATCTAAGAGTATGTGAGGATTGTCATGAGATGAGGAAGTTCATGTCTAAGACAACTGGGAGGGAAAATGTCTTGAGAGATTCAAACCGGTTTCACCATTTCAAGGATGGTTTATGTTCTTGCAGAGGTTTCTGGTAAATCATTGGAAAAATTAAATAGATGGGAAGTTCTCTAATGTCAATGTATCATCCTACTCTTCATGAGAATTGATAACTGCATATTTTGCAATCACAGTTCTCTTACTGATGTAATACACATTATAGATTAGGATACAAGGTAAAGGCCAAAGTGTATGTAGAAAGGATAGCCACACATGCAGAATCAGTGGTTGAGTCTGAGAAATGATGTTATTCATGGATGACTTGTCTAAACATCTAAACATGCTGGTTGTGATTGTGCTAGTGGTCTCAGTTTGCTTTTAGATTCCAACTTTCGTTGTTGATTTCTGATCATGTTGATCAATCTTGACTCTTAGGGAATCAAAATGTGAATGAGCATAAAAATGCATAAATGATAATCTGGATGAATAGGGTGTGATGCACTTATGATAATGTTATTGTTACATTTTTAGTAGTTAATAAATAGAAGTGAACTTTGCTTATTTCATGACTCTGTATGAAACTTATTTGTGTATTTAGCTATAATTTTTTTTAATTGACTGAACTTGTAATAATCCGTATCCAATTGTCAATCTGCATTTTTCTAAGCCAGATTCATGAATTGTCTGGTGTTGACATTGCTTCATGCAGGAAATAAGAGAGCATGTACCACCAAAAGACTCTTTTGAAGTAGCATGGAAAGTGAAGGAAATGTATTGCTACACCTGCTCTGACATTGTGAAGGTTGTCTTTAGTTCAATACTTTCTTTAACGGAATCATTTGAGGATTTTGTGGTGCTCCTCTGCCAATATATAGTTTTGTTGCCTTTGCCAATAGGATGTTGAATGTCAATAAATTCTCACTAAACAATTCTTTATTGGAATCTATAATATCAACAGAAATAATTTCATTCTCAGTACTAAACACTAAACTTCTGAACTAAAGTTTTGGTGTTGTCTCAGACTTATTGATTCATTTAGACTTGAACCTTTTGATGAGTAAATTGTACTTATTGAATGTTATTATAAATTCTTCATTGCCCCCAGAGTTTTGGAAACAGATTCCTCCAAGCGAGCCATATTGTGTTATTCTTGGTGATGTAAGGGACAAATTATATAATATACGGGAACGTGCTCGGTACTTGTTAGCCAATGGAAGCTCTGAAATCCCTGAGGAGACTACCTTTACAAATGTTGAACAGGTAATGATATTATCCCTATTGCTTGATAAACTTTTGTAAGATACAAATAATTTAACCTTTTCACCTATAAGGCAAGTGCCTTGAAGTGACTCATTATTGCTTCCCTCTTCGTCGTTAGATTATGTTTTATTTTTGAACGCTCTTAAATTTCTAGCCCATTTTCTCAATCCATACAAATATGGACTTCATCCTCTGATGTTAGTGTCAGTAGCAGTGTTGGATTTCTCATCCTTAAAAATTGTTTCACTTGATTATGGGAATACTGACATATATTAGGTTTGGTTGGATTTAGTTTCTCTGGAGCATTTTGGCTGATCCTTCTAAAAAGATGAAGAGAATAATTTTCAAACTAGGAAAATTATGTATTGGTAATGATTGTAGTAAATATCTGTTCAAGTTAACAACAATTCTCTCAACTCTGTAATTAATCTCTTACCAGTTATATTAACAGCATTAAACCCACAACTCTGAAAAGGCATTACCTGATGCAAGATGCATGGCATGAGATTATAAGTTTTCAGAATAATCATGGTATAGTAATTTAATATATAATGTTAAAATTGTATAATCTCCAATTTTTTCTTGTAGTTCCTGGAGCCTCTTGAATTGTGTTATAGGTCATTGTTGGAAGTCATTATATATTGGAAGATGATGTCAAATAATGTTTAATGGCAAGAATAAAAATTCATTTTCTGGCGGTTTATAACTGTCCAAATACGTTAAGGAATTAGAATACATTTATTGGCGCATTTAAGCCGCCACTAAATATCAGATGGAAGAAGAATGAAATGCATTCTTTGGCGGTTATAAACCCCAATAAATATTTTGTATTTTCTAGCGAAAAACCAGGGTTAGATAAAAACCGCCAAAAAAAGTTTTTTAAGTATGCAGCACCAGCGATTACTTTAACTCCAGAAATACAATTTGTGAAGGTTTTTAACGGATAGAAATTATAATTTTAACACCCGCAAATAACATGTTTTTTTGTAGTACGATCACAGATAAAGAGATATAATTTAATTTCACAACGATTCTGGGTCCAAGTCTAACCACTTTTTTAATTCTATGTTAATATGATTTTAAATTATGTTAAATACTCTATATTTTAATATTCTTCCTTTCTTTTCAATTCTTGCATAACTAAATAAAATCATATTTTAAAGTTAAATAAATTTTTTACACTACCAAAGAAGAGATCATAATTAACAGTTATATATATATATTAGCAGATTAAACAAATAATTATGCTAGTACTAGCATAGATAATGTCCTATTATCGGTGATTTTTAATTACTAACAAATTGATCATTACAAAAAAAGAATATGTTATTTGTGGCGGTTAAAATTACAGTTTCTATCGGTTAAAACCCCACAAATGGTATTTCGGAGTTAAAATAACCGTTGGTTCTGCATACGCAAGAAACGGTTTTTGGCGGTTTTCATCTCCCCTTGTTTACCGCCAGAAAATAAAAATTTTTTTTGGGGTCTTATAACCGACCAAAAATGCATTTTATTCTTCTTTCATTTGATATTTTATGACGGTTTAAACCGCCAATTTTGATAGTTGTAAACCACCCGAAAATGTATTTTTTCTTCGTTATTAAATATATTGTGGCGGTTTAAACCGCCAAACTTTGAATCCTTATTTAGTGCTTCCCTCTATTCCATATTCATTGCTACAACTGCTTCGTTTTTCTGCTGCAGAAGTTATAAAGTTCCTAACTTCCTACCCAATATTTTCATATATTCTGAGTTTTCATTTTTACTTCCTTCTCAATAAACCATTTTATTCTTGAAGTATCCCTCACTCTTCTAAATAATTTCTAAAATAATAAAATTATATAAATAATTTTTCAAGTTAACATCCAACTAATCACAAGAGCTTGAGCTACACAAATCACAACAAACAAGGAGGAGCAGCCTTTAACCTAGTAGGCTAATGCTATTAAAGAAGAAATAATTAAAATTGTAAGGCATGTATATATTAAACAAAATATGCTCTATTCAAACCTTTATATATCAAACTTGTTCCCAACGTAGATTCTTTTTTTCATAAAAAATGATCATTAGAGTACTTTAAGCACTTTTTTTAATTATCAAAAAGAATAAATATTATTAAGTGCTATCCAAGAGATCATTAGAGGACTTACCACTTTCATACATAGAAATACCCCTTCTTTCATCAATGAGGAAAGGAAACCTGCACAGCATATGTTTAATAGAAATAATATTTGAAAAGATAAGGACAACATCAAACTAATTCACTTGTATTAATGCAGAAAAATGCAAATATGCAACAAAAGTGTAATAGAAATTGAAATGCAATTTCTATCCCAATTGCTTCATTGGGATTAATGAGCTTCTGCTTTGTAAGGAATATTTTAGAGTTTAGATTGCTGAACTGGGACCATCCATTTCTATTTTCTAGTATAATTAATTCATGAGGGGTTACGGTAGAAGTGATTTACCTTACAGTTTAGTGAGTCTGCATAGACAAAGATGATGACATCTATATTATGGGTGTTAATGTGGCCAGTGATGTAGTGTCAAGTATGTTTTTGTCTGTGTATGTCAAATCTTTCTGTTGTAGGCTCATTGAAGATTAAGCATAGAGTTTTGGGTGTAAGCTTTTTTCTTCTCTTTTTTTAGATTTAGGATTATTTTTTTTGTAAGTCAACTTGGTTTTCCTGTATTTTTACTTTGTCTTTGTGAAGGTATTAAATTTTTTTTAGGAACAACTGATAATACAACAACTCTTATTGCTTTTACTATCAATTTATCTGTTTTGAAAATTAATAATAATGATACCTCATATATATCCTTACTTTATGGGATAAGACTTTTGATACCCCTATGTATCAATATATCAAGTGACAAATCCAATAGTAAGTTTGTAGTGCTTCTAGGAATAGGCGTTATTTGGATACTTTAGCCATTGGTGACCTGCCATTTGTTGGCGACAGATTAAGAAGCTGGGAAAACTGGCTGATACTTCTCAATTTCGGACTCAGTTGGATGCCCTGGGCTTACGCATTGTTGAAGTGACAGCAAATGGTAATTGTTTCTTCAGGTCAGCTTGAAAGCTTCACATCCATTTGCACTTACTATATTATTTGTATTGTGTATATTGTATAATAGGTATTAGTATTCTTCAGCTAGTGGTTTTGTGCTGTTACATAATACATACTACTTTATACTATGTATTTTCACTTGCATAGAACCATCCTTGTTATCATTAAGCTGAAACTGACATTAGGTTGAAGGCCCCAAAATCTTGTCATTATCAGTTATTAAATTAAATCCCTATCTGCTCTCCTGTTTTGTCTTTCTAGGTAGGTAAGTTTCGGTGGCATTTGGTGTTTACAGTATGATGAGTCTATTGTGTATAAAGAAATTTTGTTTAACATCTGCACTCTTTTATTCTTATGCAGAGCCCTTGCAGATCAGTTGGAAGGCAATGAGGAGAAACATCGAAAGTACCGCAGTATGGTGGTCAAGCACATATTGGTACAATGTTCTGGAAACAATTTTATTATTGTCTTTAATTTTTTAATTTCTCTTTAGTTTCAAGTTTATGTATTGCTTATGTAATGTTTTTGATTCATGTAGATTTTGAGAATCATTGCAAAAATGATATGATGTCATTATTTTACTGTCCCCATTTCACCACTAAAGCCAGTACATGAACTCAACCTTAAATCAAAAAAATAAAATGTTATACAATAGTGAATTCAACTTTGCTAGAAGTAAATTAAAGATAAATTCTCAATCACTCTTGAGAGGTAGAAGCAAATCAATGCTTAATCAGGGAAAGATTAAACATACCACAATCTTTTATACAATTAAATTTTAACTTTAGACATTGTAACAAATTGATTCTACTCAAATTTTCAAATAACAAGCTAAATGTAGTGCAGATACACAATTGAATTTATACAAAATCATCATCACATGTTTAGAGACAAGGCAAGGACAATATATTAAGGAATAAGAGATATAAAAAAAGTAGGGGCAATAGAAGATTTACCTTTTTTCCCCTCTCTATGTATTTGACAGCAACAAGCTCTCAAGCAGCAACCTGGCCAACACCAAAATTGCTTAGGGATTAAACATTCTTAATAATGTCACTTACACAATTCCTTTGTGTATCTCTGTGTGTTAATACTAGTGACAGTGTCAATTGATTAAGTCAACCAACAAGTAAAAAATGAGCAACAAAATTTTCCAAACCAATTATCAAATCACAAGTAAAGGAATGGACACCAAACTCAATCAACTGATGCAGAGAATTACAATAAAATTATTGTTATTTGAATATTTTAGCATGAACATAGTACTTGTAAATAAAACCAATCAAAAACTAAAAATTCATCCCCAATTCTTAATGAACTAGTTCCACCACACAAGCCATCTTAAGTTTTCTATGTAGCCATGGTATGTGTTGAAGAATAGAACGTAGAGAGACCAACTATGAGTGAAGTTGTTCAAATACTAACATTTTATTCCGCTGGCTTGTAATAGCTAATCCACCATTGTTAAAAGTAATTAGTTGGTTAAAAATATCAGTGAGTTATAAGTTTATTAGAAATAAGGAGCTCTAATAAACACTATAAACAGAGAACCTTCACATTCTTTTTTATCTTTTATTCAATCATTTTATAGAATGTATTTTAGGATATTATTTTTCTCTATTCGAAACTTTATGATGTATGGTTTCACTCTGTTAACGTTACCTATATTTTTTCTCAATCTCTCTTGAAGCAAACCCTACTAAAAGGACCGTTAACTACATTTGAAATAGAAGCCAAACATCTAAATCCTTTCCCAAAGCTTTTCAGACTTTCACACTTTCACACATAAGCATGAATTTCGCAACAATATTACCTGAATCATAAATCCTAAATCCTAAATCCATAATCCTAAATCCAAGAAAAATGGCTTGCATTCTCTGTTCAAAAATTCCTAGACAATATTACTTCAAAACAACAATTTCTGTATGTAAAGTTGGACTGTAATCTTTGTTCAGTTACATGAGAAAATGATCAACATCTTCATTAGCTTTGCCAAAACTTGAAATCACCATGGAAAAGAAAAATTGGTGAGAAAAATCTAAATACGCAACACAAAATTAGAGTGAAATCGCATACACCATTGAACGAATTTGAGAGAGAATGAGAAAGAGTCAGCTAGGATTCGAGGAAGAGAAAGAGTTAACAAGGGTTCGAGGAAGAGAAAGAGTTAACGAGGGTTCGAGGAAGAGAAAGAATTTGCGAGGTTCGAGCTTATTTTTTTAACGAGAGAAGATTGTTTGAAACGCGAAAGAGAAAGAGTTTGAGGTTCGAGCTTATTTTTTTAACGAGAGAAGATTGTTTGAAACGCGAAAAAAAAATTAAGAAAAAACTAAGAAAAATAAATTATAAATGATAAAAAATTTATATTAATACTTTTTTTATTAGTATTGACTAGTAGTAAAAGTTATGTACATATAAACATGATTTTTATAAAAAAAAATATATAATTCTTAAATTTAATTTATCTTTTGGACAAGTTAAATTGATAAAAGATAAAAAAAAATTAAGAATTATATTATAAAGTAAAACAATAATTAAAACTAAGTAAAAAATAAATAATAACATATATCAATTTAAAATAATATATAACTAAAAAAAATAAGTTATAAAAAATATTAATTTATTGGGTCATATTATATATTTTAGAAATTGCATATTTTTCTAGAGGTTTATCAACATTCCCACAAATTATGTCACTAAAAACCTATTTTGTTTTGTAGTTTGTGGAGGTTAAAAAAATGTCAAAAATTATACAATTTTGTGACGGTTTATAATAACCCCACAAATAAATCTCCACTAAAAATCAAATTTTTTATATATATTTTATTAAAACTGACGACAAATTTTATTGACAAAGAATTTTTTTCGAATAAAAAAACAATTTTATTAGTGGTTTTATGATAGAAAACATTGACAAATTAAAATGATATTATGTCAGTGGTTTACATTACATAACCGCTAACAAATATTATTTTTTTACTAATAAATGTTAATCTTTAAAAAGAAGTAAACCCTTTCGTTAGAGGCTCTTTTAACAAAGACACTAGTAAAAGGGTGCTTTATTTGAGGTTCCAGATAAATAACCACTAATAAAAGGTTGTGGAAAAAAATGTTGTACAAAATACTTACATTACGTTAATGTACACAAATTACAAATTAAGCTTAATGCATGATAAAACTTAGTATCCAATGATCAATTTATTAAACAAAATCTCAGCGAAAACAGAGCTTTTAATAAATTAATGATATTTTAAGAATAATTTCATTATATAATAATATAAAATTATTTTAATTTGTTTATATTTAAAACCAACGCTCATAATATTTTTTTTATATACAAGACTGCTGATATAATATCATCAATATTAATAAGTATCATATCAAATAGTCACTTAAATTATCGATAAATATAAAAGTAGTTAACTAATATTATATAATAATAAAAAATAAAATCAATCATTTCAAATTTTATAAAAATATAAAATAAAAAAACTATAAAACCCAAAATCAAAACTCATTCATCTGAAAAAAAATTATTCTAAAAAGTAATGCTCGCCCATTCATTTGGGCATAAAAGATGTCAAAATCACCTCGTTTTTCAAAATTATAGCAATATACATAAGTGGAGTATATATACCATTAATAGTGATCCCATGCCACGTCAGCTCACTTTCAGGTCGAAGTAAATACGATGAAGAGGGATCACAAATTCCACCCATAACATTTATTTATTTTTTCTTATATACGAGACTAAAAGGGAATCCATTTATTTTGAAGGAAGAAAGTTAGAAAAATTGAAAAGTGACACATACTGATATAATATCATAAACATTAGTGAGTATTATATAAATAGTCACTTAAATTATCAATAAATATAAAAGTAGTTAACCAATATTATATAATAATAAAAAATAAAATCAATCATTTCAAATTTTATAAAAATATAAAATAAAAAATTTATAAAACCTAAAATCAAAATTCATTCCTCTTAAAAAAAATATTCTAAAAAGTAATGCTCACCCATTCATTTGGCCGTAAAAGATGTTAAAATGACGTCGTTTTTCAAAATTATAGCAATATATATAAGTGGAGTATATAGTTGTATACCATTAACAAAATTATACATGAGTGGAGTATATAGTTGTATACCATTAACAGTGATACCACGCCACGTCAGCTCACTTTCATGCCGAAGTAAAGACGATGAAGAGGGATCACAAATTCATCTCCACTTATTTTTTAACTCCCAAAATTCAAGAAATTGGTGGAGGCAATTTTTCTACCACAAGAACTTTATTTATTTATTTCATTATACAGGAATAATGATAATAAAATGCATTTAAAGAAAAAAAGAGACAGTTTGGTTACTTAAATTGGTCAGAGACATTACGAATAATGACGGTGTTAGTAAAAGAGGTGTCGGTAGGAATGACACGGGTTAAACAAAGAATCAAATATTAATAACATTTAGATCACTCACTAATGTAAGACACCGTTTGAAAGTGCCTTAATAATAATTCTTCAATATATTATTTTAACTTTTGTTTAATCTTCCTCGATCATTCTTTAAATTTGGTACAATAATAATTAAATGCTTTGCACTCATTTTACATCATTATATTCTCGGTTATGTTTTGGTTCGAATTACTTTAATACATTATTTTATTAATTAACATAGTTTTAATTTGGATAATGCCGATAATGTTTGTCAGAAAATCACTTATTTTTTTAAATTAGTTTTTTTTTCTTTTTAATTGTTCATGCATTTTGTTTTGTTATTTACCTGTTTATTTCTTGTTTGATAATATATTATTAAATTTAGAAAATAAAAATAAAAAATAAATTAACGACTGATTTAGCGATTGAAAATAAAAATAAAAAATAAATAAAAATATAAATTAACTATCGAAATAGCGACATAACAGAAAAGGACAAAAAGAATTATCTTTTGTGATCAAATTAGCAACCGAAATTCAGAAAATAAAAAATAAAACCAATTTAACGACCGAAAATAAAAAGTAAAAAAAGTAAACAAACAATTTATATTAGCAACTGAAATAGCGATGGAAAAGAAAAGGACAAAAGAATTATCTTTTGCAAAACCAAATTAGAAATCGAAATTTAGAAAATAAAAAATAAATTAACGACCGAAAATAAAAATGTAAAAAAATAAATAAAAAATATATTAGCGATTGAAATAGTGACGGAGTAGAAAAGGACAAAAAGAGTTACTTTTGTGATCGAATTAGCAACCAAAGTTCAAAATTAATAAAATAAGAAAAATAAATTAGGACTGAAAATAAAAACATAAAATAATAAAAATATAATAGGAACTGAATTAGCGACCGATTTTCAAATTTTCGAAAAGGTTTTTTCCCTCTAATTTTTCCCTCTCTTTTTGAAATACTCCTCCTCTCCCTCCCTTTTCTACCTTTCACTCACTCCCTCCTCTCCTGCTCCGCCGTCACCACCACTTCGCCGCCTATCCCTTCCTCCCTCTTCTCTATTCTCCACCTTCCTCTCTCTCTTTTTTTCTTCCACCACGACCACCACCACCACCACCCTCTTTCCACTCCTTTCTCTTCTCCCTTCCCTCCATCTCTTCTCCCTTCTCCCTCTCTTTTTCCTTTTCCCTCACTCCTTCCTCCCTCCTCCAACCACCAACCAATTGCCATTGACACCCGTCTATTTAAAAATAAATAAATAATTAGCAACCGATTTAACGACCGAATTATTAAAAATAAAAAATGAAAAATAGCGACCGATTTAGTAACCAAATTATTTAAAATAAAAAATCAAAAATAACGACCGATTTCATACTATATAAATAATTAAAAATAAAAAGGTACCAAATTTTTTAAAAAATAAAATAACAATCGATTTAGTGACCGAATTTTGACAACAATTAGCCACCGAAAAGTTTGGTCGCGGAATTGCTTAACGACTAGGCGTTTCGCGTCGAAGGATAATCGGTCGCTATGTCCACCGCTAAGCCATTTAGCAACCCAAATCCAACATTAGTGACCGATTTTTAAGCTTTAGCGACCAATTTCTTTAGTCGCTAAACATAAATTTTTGTACTATTTTTTATAAGAAAAATAAAATAAATTATTTTTCATTTTCTTTCTTCTAAAAAAAATACACTACTAGAAAATTTAAAGTTTGCTACAAAATAATTTTTTGGCTAATTTTAAAATTAATAGTTATTTTGTAGCTAATTTCTAGTAAAAATAATTAGCTACAAAATTACTATAATATTGATTGGTAGCATGAAATAAGTAGCAAACTAGCTAAGAAAATAAGAAGTATAAATAAATATAACTTAAATTTAGCTAGAAAAATAATATTCTAGTTAATTCATAGTTAATTAGCTAGAATTTAACTTTAAATGGTAGCTAAAATTAGTAGCAAAATCAAAAAATTCTTGTAGTGATAATTTCTTCTCATTTTAATTAAAAAAATATTAAAAAAAATATAAAAGACATTAGTCTAGAAGCCTGTAACAAAATTATTGTTCTACTTGGCTTCCTTAATATAAAGCTCATTGAGGTGACAAAAGGTTAAATAACATTTTTTTTCTATCACAACTTTTTTTTTCTACTCTTTCTTTATTTCTTTTTACTATATAAGTTATTGTGAAAAATATGATTGAGACTATGTTGCTAAAATTATAACTTCATTTCTTGAGTAGGTAAAGGTAGTATTGTGTACTATTTGTAAAATAATATGAAAATAAATCAGTTTCATAGGACACTGTTTTTCTCCTATATATATAGTGTGACACCATTCTACCCCGAATACTTAAATTAAAATAATCAAGTAAATAAAATGAAGACAGGGTAATAGTTAAAACCAAAAAGCACAATTTTTATTAAGGATAAAAGGTTCACATGATAATTAAAAGGTAGGCACAATGTTTTCAAGGAGGTTTTAGATCTAAACATTATAATGAAAAGACTAAAGTCATCATCATCTTTAAAATAAGTCATTCAAACATCAAGGCATAGAGCAACTATTCTAACTTCTAGAACCCCGATGTCACACTAATCAGAGCAAGACCCTGCCTTTTCAAAACTTGGCACCATGAGTGCCCTCAATGTTACCTAAAAGAAACAACAAGAGAAAGTACGGTGAGAAATCACATTCAATCACGTATAAAGGCAGATAATGCCCTAAATCTCACCTATTACCATACTCAATTACTAACCGTTAACAGATGCTCATATATCAATCACATTTCATTCATTCAAAATCAATCACAGTTCAATCATGTTTACAAAATGCACATGCTCGCACAATGCATATGCTCATCACCACACCTAAGAGTCCCAAGTCGGAACTCCACACCATGGGTGAACCTCCTCAATCCCCTTAGTTATCACTAATGATGGCCACACCGTTAAACATCCCGTATGGGCCGGTGTGTCGCATAGTTAAACCACCTATGGCCTGTGCAAAGACATTCCACACAACCGTTAAACACCACCTATAGCCAGCGTGCAGCATGGTTAAACACCACATGTGGCCCATGCATATGATTGTCTCCCATCATTAGTCCCCCTATTAAACACCACATATGGCCAGGGTATTATAGCCACGTCTGCCTTCTCATGCATCTCATGCCTCTCATGTCCATACTCAATGCATTCTCATCCACACTCTTATTCTCATGATTTATTTATACATCATTCGCACAGTCCACAATCATACCCAACCATATTAATTTAACCATCATTATTATAAATCATTCATCAGGAAGCACAAAAACGTACATAAAACACCATTGAATTTCACCCAGTTTCATCATTGCACACAAGAGCCTCAAATCATGAACAACCATAAACAACACAAGAATCAAGTAATTAGGGAAATTAATCATACTATTTCCCAACAAAAATCACATTAGGACAAGACGTTAATCAGACCATAGAGCATATTGACAAATCTTTTCTATCGATTAAAATATTTTTAAAACATAATAATCAAACAAAATTGAGAATTTAGATACTAGAGGGATTGCCCTCACTACCCGTAATCTCCTGCATTCATATATGATCAAACCCATCTCTCCCGTACCTTAGATGCAAAGAATAGTGATGATATGATGCGGCTCTAGGACGGTCTGAACACTCTAGCTCCTCTTCCTTGCAGTTGAATTTCTACTTAGTGTTTCTACGTCATTGAGAATATCAACTTAAAATCATACAAGTGGTGTCTTCAAATCTAAAGAGTAGCCTTTACTGCTACTACCTCCAAGCTAGGGGTCACATAATTCATCTTACAACTCCCAGTTGTCTGTAAGATTAAAATACATCCTCACTATCTAGTAACAACACTCTTTTCAATAACTAAGGTCAGGTATTACTAAGGTTGACATGCTATATAATGCTTCTCCAAGACATTAGGAACTAATTCCAAATTATCGATCCACCTAAACCTTGCTCCCTTCCTAGATTCTTGAGTTAAAAACTATGCTAACTTAAGGAATACGTCTAGGAATTCACCACAGTATTTGTCCAATCCCAGGAAAATTTATAATCTTACTCACTAATGCAAGGTTTTTAACTTAAAAGAAACTCCTACCTTAAAAGGATGACTATTGGGTTCTCATACTAAAGATCACATAACTTAAAGAACTCATATCTTCCATTTAACTTTTATTAAACAACTATACCATGACTCATCTCAATAGTACAAATTAGTATCCTTAGATGCTACTCAAGCTTCTCTCAAACTAAACAATCATTAACAAAATCCGCTATGTCTCCTTCCATTTAGGCCACCACAATATCAAGAAGAGTTAAATGAAATGCCTCAATAACTCCCACCAAAAGAGTTCCTCTGTTTTCAAATGAAGTCAATGGGGAAAGCAAAATTGTCAAAGCAGGAGGTAAGGTTTCTAAATGCACAATGGCACACAAATATCGTACCTTTCTTACTGGCCTTGATTTTATGAAATTCAAAGCAATGACTTTTATTTGCAGAAAATGTTTGATAGAGAAATCTAACTAGTTGTACTACTTTCTCTCGGGAATTTTCATCGTTGAGCTCTCATTCTTGCATAAATGGCTCCACCTGTTTGTGTTCACCCTACAGCAACTTTACTGAGTTTTCAATAGTGAAAAATGATACCCCTAATAGTAACCCTTCTGCTTGCAATTGTTCCCTTATCCCTCCATCTAACCACAGAATAATAACCAACAAAATCACCCCAAAAAATGTTGTCACCTAACTTATTCATATGTTAAAAAGAACCATTGTTGCATGTCACCTTTTGTATCCACTGATGGGTTCTCTCCAGCGTCATCAATGGGTGAAAGCAATGGTTCCCATGAAGATAAGGGAATCATGGCCATAAATCCTTGTAGTGAGATAAAGGGAAGAAATTCTGTTTCTTTTGAGACTTCAAGAACTTTAAAGTCTTCTGATCTCCAAATCTTAAGAATGAACACTACAGCTGCCAACTCAAGATCATGGGTAGGGTAATTCCTCTCGTGGATTAGAAGCATAAGCTACCACTCTACCCTCTTGCATCAGCACTCCACCTATACACATCCTAGAAGTATCACAATATACTACAAAAGGTTCACTAAGGTTTGACAATACTAAAACTGGTCCACTAGTCAACTTCTCCTTAAGGGTTTGGAAGCTATACCCACACTAACTATTCTACTGAAAACAACTCCCTTCCTAACCAACTCCATCAAGGTCAAGCTAACTTAAATAAACCTTCTCTCATGACCAACTAGTCCAAGAAAACTTCTATGCTCACTCATCGATTAAGGGATCTCCCACTTAAGAACAACAACTTCTGCCTCAGAATGATCTACCCCTATACTTCTTCTAGAGATTACATGACCTAGAGAACTCACTTCTTCTGACCAAAGGTCATACTCAAATAATTTAGCATGTTAATCTCTAAGAGTCTGAAGCACTACCCTCAAGTATCCCCTCTAACTCATTAATTACTTAAGGCCCTTGCCATGAGCTGTGAAGCATGAATCTTCACACTCTCTTTACTGCCATCTTAATCTATTAAGATTAAGATAATAGTAAGCACCAAAAACACAATAAACAAGAATAAATACAACAATAAAACACATCACATCATCACTTTCCAATTTTATTAGAATAAGGATGAGGAACTCATTCCTCAAACTTCACAGACATCCAAAATAAATAGCTACTTAGGCTAGTCACAACAAAATGTTCATTCTTCAAAGGAAAACATTTCAAATCAATTGATCCACCGGCTTGCCAAGAGTCCTTTTTGCCTTTAACAACATATTGAGGTGATAAGGCTCAATAGGTCGTAGTTAGCAATAGGGATGCTTGATACAACAACCAACAAAGGAACATCTATATTACCTCAACACTTCCTTAAAATACACTAGATTACTGCACTTGTACATCACACTTAACATAAATAAACACTAACACATGGTAGACACATAACTCACTGGTCGAATGAATCACCCAGAATTCAACACAAAGCAAAACAGAACAAACAATTTATTGTCATCTTTGAAATCAATCCAACCATGCTAACAAACGTAATGCAAAACGTGTTAGACACATAACTCACAACCGAATGAATCGACCTGCTCTGATACCACTAAATGTGACACCCTTGTACCCCGAATACTTAAATTAAATTAATAAAATAAATAAATGAAAAATAATTTAGATAAAGCCTCATTAGTTTATAAAATCATTAACCCCTCTATTAAAATAAAATTGATAATAATAATAATAATAATGTAATTAATTTCTAAAAATAATTAAATAAATTTTAGGATGTTACAGATTCTACTATCATGAAAATGTTTTACATTTTCCTTGTAGATCTGCGAGTTCTCATAAGCCTCCCAGTGTAGCTCTTCTAGCTCCTACAATTGCAATTTCCGCTCTCGGCCGACTTGATCGTATGCCATATTGCACTTCTTGATTGCCCAGTAAGCTTGATGCTCTATCTCCATCGATAAATGATAAGCCTTTCCGAAGACAATTTGATAGGGAGACATCCCTAGCGGAGTCTGGTAAGCTGTTCTATGCGCCCATAGAGCATCCTCCAAGAGGCGACTCTAGTCAGTCTAGCTTAGATTTGTCATTTTTTGTAATAACTTCTTAATCTCCCTATTGAAGACTTCAACTTGGTCGTTGGTTTGCAGATGATAAGCAGTAGCAACTCTATGTACCACTCCATACTTTTCAAGAAGCGTGACCATGACGCGGTTACAAAAGTGACTCCCTTGATCACTGATCAACGCTTTCGACACACCAAACTTGCAAAAGATGTTAGATTTCAAAAAATCTACAACAATTTTAGTTTCATTAGTTTTGGTGGCTCTAGCCTCCACCCATCTCGAAACATAATCAATGGCTAATAAGATGTAAGAGTTTCCACAGGAGACAGGAAATGGTCCCATGAAGTTAATACCCCACACGTAAAAAATTTCACAAAACAAAATAGGCTGCTAACACATTTCATTCTTTTGGCTTAAAGCCACACCAATTTTCTAGAACTGTTCGTAGGCTAAGACAAACTTGTGTGCATCTCGATGTATGATGAGCCAGTAAAGCCCACAGTCAAGGACTTTCCGGGCCGTCTGCATTGATCCGTAATGACCTCCTTCAGTCGTTGAGTGACAGAAGTGAAAGACCGAATTGATCTCGGATTCAGAATGCACTTGCGCGTGACTTGATCATTGCACAGCCTCTATAGGTAAGGGTCATCCCAAATGTAGTACTTGGCATTGCTTTCCAGTCTTCCCTTGACGGCTTTGGGTGCTCCCTTAGGATACGTGGATGCAATAAGGTAATTGCAGATGTCGGCATACCATGGTGTGACATGAGTCATCTACAAAATCTGCTAATCTAGGAACTCATTATGGATTGGTATCGGCTCAACTTCTCTCTCCAACCGGCTCAAGTGATCCGCTACAGCATTCTCTACACCTTTCTTGTCCCTGATCTCTACGTCGAACTCTTGGAGAAGCAGCATCCATCGGATCAGTCTCGACTTTGCATCCGACTTCTTCAAAAGGTACTTCATCATTGCATGATCAGAAAAAACTACAATTTTGGAGCCAAGTAAGTATGACCTAAACTTGTCTAAAGCAAATATTATTACCAAAAGCTCCTTTTCAGTGGTTGTGTAGTTGACTTGGGCTACATCCATCATTCGAGAAGCATAAGCAATAACGTGTGGCTACTTACTGACTCGTTGGCCTAGGACTGCTCCTAGCACGGAGTTGGAGGCATCGCACGTGAACTCGAACTGAAGCTCCCAGTTTGGTGCTTGAAGGATGGGCACAGACGTGAGTTGTCTCTTCAACTCTTGAAATGCGTCCACACAAGGTTGATCGAAACTGAAGTCGACATCCTTCTGTAACAGCTTGGACAGAGGCAAGGTGATCTTGCTAAAATCTTTGATAAATCACCTGTAAAAACGTACATGACCAAGAAACGAACGAACCTCCCGCATAGAGGCGGGGTTAGGCAGAGAAGAAATAACATCTATTTTAGCCTTATCGACCTCGATACCTCTAGTCGAGACAAGGTTCCCCAAAACAATACCTTTAGTAACCATAAAGTGGTACTTTTCAAAGTTCAGTACCAAGTTATTGTCTATGCACTTATGTAATACCCTTGAAAGGTTGTGCAGACAAGCTTCAAATGACACGGCATAGATTGTGAAATCATCCATGAAAACCTCCATGCAGTGCTCCAAGAGGTTCGAGAAAATGCTGATCATGCATCTTTGGAAAGTGCTTGGGGTGTTGTAGAGTTCGAATGGTATCCTTATATATTCAAACATTCCAAATAGACATGTGAAGGTTGTCTTGTGTTGATCCACGGGTGCTACATGAATCTGCATATAACATGAAAAACTATCCAAAAAGCAAAAATGAGATTTACCTGCTAATTTTTCTAACACTTAATCAATAAACGAAAGCGGGAAGTGATCTTTGAGGATTGTTTGATTCGGCTTTCTGTAATTAATGCACACGTGCCAGCTATTTTAAATCCTAACCGACACCATCTCGTCTTACTAGTTTTTGATGACCGTTATCCCAAACTTCTTAAGCACTACTTTAACCGAACTTACCCATTGATTATCCGAGATGGGATAAATGATCCTGGATGCAAGTAGTTTTATCACTTTCTTTTTAACGACGTCCAATAAAGTCGGTTTCAGTCTCTGCTGTCGTTGTCTAACCGGTTGGTCATCCTCCTCCTATAGTAATATAAAAAAATTTAACTGTTGAAATAATCTAAAAGGGATCCAAATTTTAGCGGATTAACGTTATAGAATCCTGATCCATCGATAAATGCTGCAAGTTGCAGGGTAAGTGGCAGATTTTAAAAATTAGTGTTGTTGCAACCCCGCAGCATTAATGTTGCACCACTAACACATTTACACCATCAATTAAATAACATTGTTCTGGGACTTCAGAATCGTTATCATATTGTATATATTGATAAATATGAAATTAATTAGGATCATGCATATATTTCACACCATTTAATGCTATTCAATGTTGTTGAATGGCTCATACTATTACACGTTTGAAGTCTCTTTATTACAGAATTTTTGAGTAAATAGAAAACAAAGATGAGAACGACTCTGGGCCCAAGTCTAACCACTTCTTTTGTTCTATGTTACTATGAAATGATTATTCGAGAATAAAAGGAACTCTTTTGTATGAAAATATAATTTTGAAATGAGGTGAAATATTATGTATCAAAAATATTATGTATTAATTAAATATATAAATTTTTTATATGAACAAAATTATCTATTAATATATTGTATTATATTATTAATCTTAACTTACAATATTTATATTAATTTTTCTATTAAAATAATGACTATTTATAAAGAGATGGATTAATATTAAAAACAACTATATAATTAAATGTTAGTTATCAGTCATTTATATTTATGGATGGGTACATGATGGTAGAAAACCATCAAGTGTTTTATGGGTTCAAAAGTTGAATACATCAGTTGAATTAAAAAAATTAACATAATTTGCGCGTTTCCTAAATAAACTTTAAAAGTTATATATAAAGATATGAAATAACACACTCAACTATATTACCACAAAAAATAAATAAAAATAAATTACATGTAATAAAAATAGGAACTTTATTCAACATATGAATTGTAGATCACACATGGAAATTTATTGGTAAAAGAAAATCACAATGCACACGAAAGAAGAAAATAGGATATGACGAGCAAATTTTTTGGAGAAAGAAAATCACAAGTAGATACATACGATCCTTGCATGGAACAAGCTCAGGATAGTTATTATGTGGAAGTTTCATATATCTTCGTAGAAGAATTTGTTGAAAAGTTGCATGGGTACTGTTTGGAAATTCATGGAGACAATAACACCATCTCCATCTGAGCTTGAAATAATGAGTGCCCTATCTTCTCGATATTCATTACCTAAACCAAAATGTATAGGCTTTCCCCAGCCAAAATCTGCTTCATACACAGGCATGCTTATCCAGCTTGTGATGTGAACGTTATGATTCCCAGGACGTGGGGTACTCATCTGGCTTCCTTGTCCCGAGAAAAAGGCCTTTATGCAATCCAAGTGCTCTTTCCCTAAAATAACACTTAATTGTGACCTTATATACTCATCATTAACTTTATTAATTGCTTCCCTTATCTTTTCAGCAACATAACTTAATGGCTTTGATATGATATCTCCCACATAACATTTAGGTGTCACTGCTCTTGCCAAAGCATTCCCAAAATAGTTCTGAGGGAGTGGTGGAATCAATCTACTGCGGATATCAGCATTGAATTGAGCTATAGTTGGTTGGTAATTATCACCATATTCACAAGCCTTAGATGAACATTTCCATATATGAGCAGAAATAGCTTCAAATCTGGTATAAGGTCTTACTCTTCCCCCTTCTTTTGAACCTTCATCATTAGCCTTCTTCTTTAGCCTCTCCACCTGGCTTGATGTAAGTTTTAGCTGCTTCATCTTTTTCTCAGCAATATTGCTTAATTCAAGTGGTGTAGGCTTCATTATCATTGTTCGATCAAAGTATGTTGCTGATGGCTGGTGCGGAAATTTTAGTATTGTTCGATCAAGAAATGGCATTTCATCGAAATCCAGTTCTTCTCCTCGAGTCACCTTTGCCCATGCGTTGATGAACAGAATAGCACAGATCCCATCAGCCAAAGGATGAGAGATAGCAACACCAATGGCAAAGCCTTCACCACCATGGAACCTTGTTAATTGCACTAGCAGCAGGGGAAGCTCCTCTATAGGTTGAGTAGTATAATCAACTTTTGGAACAAGTTCCTTGGTGGACTCAGAGGGTAGAAAGTCTCCATAATCACCCAATGTGTTTGTGGTTTCAGCTTCAAGTAATGTCACTCCCTTAGCGTTACAATCCACTTCCATTCGACCACTTCTTGTCAAGATCAACCTTCCAGCTAGTGGATAGTAGTATGCCAAAATCTTGCTAAGAGAGTTCCTCAACCTCTTAATGGTGTTGTCATTGTATTTTCCTTTGTAAACGTAGATAGTGGGTACGTGACCTAGGTACCCGACATGATCACTGTCGGATAGCCATAAAGGATCACTGGGAGGTGGTTGATTTGGAGTGACATTATAAGAAGCTACAATGGTTATCATTTTTGTGCTGAAGCCTTGAACGTGCTTGAGGATGTGTATATCTTGCATAGCTTTACTTTACATCATGCAATATATATAGGAGAAAAACCCAATCCTATGGAACAATTTTTTTTTCATATTATTTATTGCATCATCGTACTATTAAAGATAAATAATATAATATTGTAAGTGTAAAAAAAAAACTTTTGAGTATCTAACATAGTTGAATATTTATATTTAGAACCTGATATTATTGGTTAAACTCTTATAATTTTGTACTAATTGATCTACATGCTTTTAGTGATTATATATTTTCATTTAATTACTTTCTTTTATAGGATTGAATTATTTTGTCTTTAATATTTTTTTTTCAAAATTAAAAAAATTTTAAAATATATAATTTATAAATAAATGAAAAATATTTTTTTCATTGTCATTTTCTCTTCTAGTCATTTTTACAAGATTCAACTAACTAATTCACTGTAAGAATAAGACAATTAATTTATTTAGTTAATTAAATTAAATTTGTTCTAAATTTATAAATTTTTTTCTAAAATTACTTCTAACATTAACGACAACATTCTTATTTTTTTAAAATATTTATATTAATTTTATTTTTTATGTCAACAAATTTAACATCTTTTAATGTATATGGACAAAGTATAAACAATTTGAGATTAATACTAAACAAAAAAAAATCTATAATTAGAACCACTGCTAACTAAAATCACTACAAGAATTTTTTGATTTTGCTATTAATTTTAGCTACCATTTAAATTAGTAGCTAAATCCTAGCTAATTAACTATTAATTAACTAAAAAATTATTTTTTCTAGCTAAATTGAAGTTATATTCATTTATACTTCTTATTACTATAAATTAACTAGAAAATAACTACAAATTTTAAAAAATTTACTACAAATTAACTAAGATTATTTTCCTAGTTAATTTGCTACTTATTTCATACTATCATTTAATATTGTAGTAATTTTGTAGCTAATTATTTTTACTAGAAATTAGCTACAAAATAACTATTAATTTTAAAATTAGCCATAAAATTATTTTGTAGCAAATTTTAAATTATTTAGTAGTGGATAAAGTTATGCTAATTACGATTTCAGCGTTGGTGTCGTGATTGACGCAAATTTAGTGGAAGATTAATTTTTAGCATTATTTTTTCAATTATTTATTTACATCATTTATATATTTATGTAAATTTTTATATACATCTTTTCATGTAAAATTAAGAAAATAATATCGAAATACATCGATTGCAATCTTAATATCTACGCTGGCACGAATAATTACACAATTATGTGTAAATTAAAGAATTTAAGAATTATAATCATAATTAAAAAGTCTAGCTTTTTTTTAACATCATTTATTAACACAATATTATTATGTACATGATGATGTAAAAATTAAAACAAATATTTTTTATCAATGGCATATTTTGTAGAATTAATTATATTTTATATTATCCAATGCGTCCAACACTTATTCTTTGGTTACCCAACAAAATAAATACTTCTTCAATTCGTTGTGACTTAGCTGGCAAGAGGAGACTGCTTCCTAAAGACTAACGTGTCCATCAATTTCACCATAGCGGAAATCATAATAACCTTTTTTAAGTCAATTGTCGAGACATAAATTCGGAGAAATGCTACGATCCTAAATTTAATGAGTCAATATAAGATTAATGATTGAGTGGCTCACACTAATACACGTTTAGAGTCTCTTTGATACATAATTTGTGAATAAATAGATAACAAAGAGGAGACAAGGAGAACTATGCTCACTTCTTATATTATAATCATGCACAAAAAATTTAAATTTCAAAATCTGAGAGTACAATATTAATATGCATAAAATATTTTTAAATAAATTAAACTAAAATATTTCAAGGAGTAAAAGAAATTGGAAAAATATCTATAAAATACAAAATTTTATTTTAAATTATTAAAATCATGCACTACAAAATATATGACTTTTAACCAAATTTAAAAATGTCACAAAAATATAAAAAAAATATTACCTATTAGTTTTAATAACATTTAACATACTCATGTTAAAAAATATTATTAGCAACTGTTACGGTCGGCCTAATGGCGGTCGGCCATACCATGGCCGGCACCCAAGACGAACGAGGGTGCTCATCACTTAGTCTCTGAGAAGGCTGAGTGGAGTAGCCGCCAGTTTGTTGATTAGACTGCTAGGGTCAATCAGCATTAATGATGTCTCATGCGAGTAACCTTAATGATGGGTTATGACATCACTCTGAGGGTACAAGGTTGCTAAGATCAAGGCATAAAAGGGGAGAATGAGGTGGATGAGGGGATCCTTTTTTGGATACATTGAGATTTATACACTGGGAAAAGAACATTGGCGCCCATCGTGGGACCGGTAAAACCAATCCCACCATCACCGAGAGCAGCGCAATGAAGACAACGCAGACGGAACGACAACGACAACATGCCTATAACAAGAAATCAAGCCAGCTCGACCAATGAAGGAGAAGAAGACACATTGCAGAGACTACCGAGAACCGTGACGTAACTGCAAGTCCAGAGCATTCCAGGTTGAGCGCAGAAGCGGAAGTTAGATATAAAGTGGCGGAGGAGAGGCATGCGGAAGCGATGAAGATGGCAGAACAGCGAGAGGAGGAACTCAGGAGGCAGATAGCTAGCATGCAAACCAGAGACGAGCAAGAGCCAGAAGGAGGAAGGGAGCACGTAGCCCGACCCTTATGGAGACAGCCCTTCTGTGAGGAAGTAGACGAGGCTCGTGTCCCGCCTCACTTTAGGGAGATACTGGTGGACCCCTTTGACGGAACTCAGGACCCCCATGCACACGTACAGGCGTTCCAGACTCAAATGTACATAAGTGGAGGCGACGATAAGCTGAGTTGCAAGCTGTTCCTGGGGACGCTAAGGGGAGTAGCCTTACAGTGGCTCATGAACTTGGCACCTAGATCAATATGCACCTTTAACGATTTAGCAGGTATGTTTTTATCTCAATTCGCAGCCAACAAACCGAAGCGTTTGGAAGTAGTCGATTTGTTCGATATTAAGCAGGCTGGAGGAGAAAGCCTGAAGAACTATATGGCACGTTTTAACGACGCCAATTGTAGGGTTAACGACCCTGATCAGAAGTTCTTCGTCAAAGCCTTCCAGAAGGGGCTGAGGGTAGGTACCTTTAGCGACACCCTGGCCCTTCAGAGACCTACGAACATGGAGGAGATCCGCCTGAGAGCGGAAAAGCATATCGAGATGGAGGAATATCGCTTGGAGAAGAGGGAGGCTGAACGAGTTAGCAGGGAAGGTCAGTCGAGACCGACGAACAAACAACAGCCATTACTAATAGGTGGAAGAGGTCTTCCTCGCAAATACGAGGCTGAAGTGAGACCGGAGGCTCAGGTTAAGTTCACCCCCCTGAGGGAGCAGAAGGCCCACATCCTGAGAGACATTTATCACGCGAGACTACTGAGTTTTCCTTAGGTGGCAGGAGGGAAGCAGCTGGGGAAGAACAGGAGAGAATGGTGTGATTTCCACAGGGCGGTCGGCCACTCGACTGAGGAGTGTTGGACCTTGGGGGGCCCAAATCAAGGCTTAGTTCAAAGGGGGAAGTTGGGGCACTACGTACTGAAGGAAGGAGGGGAGAGAGGCATCAGACAGGGGAGAATCAAGTAGAAGTGGAAGAGAAGAAAGGAGGAACAAGGAAGGTAACAGGCGGTCAAGATCACCACGGCCGGCTCACTACCGTGGAACTATTGCGACCATTTCGGGTGGCGAAGAACGAGAGAATCACAGGCATTACCGGGAGGACGGGCAGAATTATCAATCCTACCAAATCCTAACAGGGGCGAACCTTACCCCTCTAGGAGACAGAAGAGGAAGGTGCACAATCAGCTTCGGGGAGGAGGACCGTAGATGCGAGCAAGCGGGAGATGAGCCGATGGTGATATCAGTGGTAGCAGAAGGCTTTAAGGTGGAAAGAGTCCTCATAGATCAAGGAAGCTCAGCGAACATCCTATATGGATCTACATACAGGAAGTTGGGGCTTTCCGACCTGAGAGAAGTACCGGGTTGCTTGTACGGCTTCTCAGGGGAGAGAGTACCGATAAAGGGGACGGTAGAAATTGAGACCACCTTCGGAGAAGGCAGCAGTATGAGAAATATCCCGGTGATATACACAGTAGTAGAGGTGGAGGCTCCTTACAATGTCATTATAGGAAGGCCGGCTTTGAACCAGTTGAAGGCAGTGGTGTCAACTTACCACTTGTGTATGAAATACCCAACACAAAAGGGAGTAGGAGTCATATGGGCGGACTCAAACGTTGCTAGAAGATGCTATCAAGATAGTTTGGAGGTAGGGCAGAGGAGGTCGACTGTAAACACTCTGAGTCTGGAACTAGACCCAAGATGCCACGTAGAACGCGAGAGGCCACTTCCGGTGGAGAAGCTCAAAGAAGTGCAAGTGGGCCCTCTAGAAAGCATGAGGACAAGAGTTGGTACCATCATGACGAAGGAGCAAGAGGCTGAGTTAGTACAATGTCTGCGGCAGAATAGTGATATATTTGCTTGGTTGCCCCAGGACATGCCAGGAATAGACCCGAAATTCATGACTCATAGATTGTCAATAGTAGAAGGTGCACGGTCGGTCATGTAGAAAAAGAGGAAGCAGGGAGAAGAAAAGAGGAGGGCTATCAAAGAAGAAATAGAGAAGTTGTTGAAAGCCGGGTTCATACGAGAGGTCAGATACCCAGAGTGGCTCGCCAACGTAGTCATGGTGCGCAAAGCTAGCGGGAAATGGAGGATGTGTACAGACTATACCGACCTGAATAAGGTATGTCCAAAGGACCCATATCCCCTCCCTAATATAGATAGGCTGGTAGACAATGTGCCGGGATATGAGTTCTTCAGTTTCATGGACGCATACTCGGGGTACAATCAAATAAGGATGCACCCAGGAGATGAGGAAAAGACAGCCTTCATTACGGACGGCGGGGCTTTCTGTTACAAAGTAATGTCGTTCGGGCTAAAAAATGCTAGAGCCACCTATCAGAGGTTGATGGACAAGATCTTCAAGGAAGCCATTGGTCGGGATGTAGAAGTGTATGTAGACGACATGGTGGCCAAGTCGAAAGGGGGTCGAAGTCATTGTGAAGCACTGAAACGAGTATTCAGAATTCTGAGGCGCCATCAACTTAGATTGAATCCAGAAAAATGTTCGTTTGGGGTACAGGCGGGAAGGTTTTTGGGATACATGCTTACAGAAAGGGGAATCGAAGCGAACCCAGAGAAATGTAGGGCGGTCAAAAGCCTGAGAAGTCCCCAAAGTGTAAAGGAAGTTCAACAGTTGATGGGGAAGGTGGTCGCACTGTCACGCTTCATATCTAGAGTCTCTGACATTGCTACACCAATGTTAGATACACTCAAGAAGGGAAGGAACTTCACTTGGACCTCAGAGTGCGAAGAAGCCTTCTTGCGATTGAAAGCCATGTTAGCTGCCCCTCCTGTCTTAATAAGACCGGAGCGTGGGACAACCACGCACCTGTATATATCAGTGACTGAAGCTGCTATCAGCTCTGTGTTAGTGCAGGAGAAGGATAAGGAGCAACGTCCTGTGTACTTCATCAGTAAAATGCTGCAGGGGCCAGAAAGAAGGTATCAGAAGATTGAAAAAGGAGCGTTGGCCCTGTTGATAGCCTCGCGAAGATTACGCCCTTACTTCCAAAGCTTTAGTATTATAGTGCGAATAGGAGGTAGCTAACTGTAGAACACCAACAGGAAGGGGAACTTACAATAGAGCGGCAAGCAACGGAAGGAGAATAGTATCTGTCAGTAGATGGGTCGTCAAATCAGGCAGGTAGCGGCGCTGGGGTGATTCTAGAAGGACCAGACGGAGTGCTTGTAGAACAAAGCCTGCATTTCGACTTCAAAGCAAGCAATAACCAGGCCGAGTACGAGGCGCTCTTGGTAGGCATGAAGTTAGCCTTGGAGGTAGGAGCTAAGAAATTAATTGCAAAAAGTGACTCCAAACTGGTAACAGGGCAGGTCAATGGAGAGTATCAAACCAAAGACTCCAGGTTGGCCAGGTATAGAGAAAGGGCGGAGTCAATGGCAGCCTCGTTCGAAAGCTTCAAGCTTATACATGTTCCAAGGGACCAAAATGAGAGGGCCGACCTGTTAGCCAAGCTAGCTAGCACGAGAAGGGGATTACAACGGTCGGTCATACATGAAAACATAAACACTCCAACAATTGAGAGATCAGAGGTCTAGTGTAACGAGCAAAGAGTGATATGGACAGACCCAATGGTGGAATACCTGAAGTAAGGAAAGATACCCAACGACCCAAAGGAAGCTGGTAGAATACGAAGGGAAGCACCCAGGTACAGCCTGATAGAAGGACGACTGTATAGGCGAGGATTTTCCTCTCCTTTGCTCAAATGCATTGATCCCGAGGAAGCGGAGTACGTGATCAAGGAAGTACACGAAGGAATTTGTGGAACTCATGTAGGGGGAAGAGCGTTGGCTGGAAAAATAGCAAGGGCAGGCTATTATTGGCCCTCCCTTAAGAGAGACTGTATGGATTATGTAAGGAGATGCGATACCTGCCAAAGATTTGCTGACAGTCACCAAGCTCCAGCAGAACAGATGCATGCGGTGACTTCTCCATGGCCTTTCCACAAGTGGGGAATCGACATACTAGGCCCGTTCCCCCTGGCACCAGGCCAACTCAAGTTCTTAACGGTAGTTGTGGATTATTTCACCAAGTGGATCGAGGTAGAACCGATGGCGACAATCACTGCGGAAAGGGTGAAACGATTCATATGGAAGAAAATTGTATGCCGATTCGGCTTGCCGGCCGAAATAGTCTCGGACAATGGCACTCAATTTGCGTCTTCAACAACGGCTAAGTTCTGCCAAGAGTTACACATCAGGCAGTCTTTCACCTCGGTCGAACACCCTCAAGCTAACGGTCAGGCGAAAGCGGCCAATACGTAGAAGACTGGAGGAAGCGAAGGGAAGATGGGCAGAGGAACTGCCACAAGTCCTATGGTCGTAACATACGACCCCACACTCCACAACAGGAGAGACGCCGTTTCGCCTAACATATGGGTCAAAGGCGGTCATACCAGTCGAGATAGGCGAGCCATCTCCCAAAACGACCCTGTTCGACCTGATCGTCAACGAAGATGAGCTGAGGGTGAACTTGGACTTGTTGCAGGAAACTAGGGAAGTAGCACATATAAAGGAGTATGCAGCTAAGGCGAGGGTGGCAAGGAGATATGACAGAAGAATGATGCCTAGGGACTTTCGAGAAGGAGATCTGGTGCTAAGGAAGATAACCATGACGGCCGAAAGAAATAAATTAACGCCAAAATGGGAAGGGCCTTTCAGGGTGGCGTAGAAGGTAGGAAGAGGGGCTTATCGGTTGGAACACTTGGAGGGCCGAGGAATACCACGCACTTGGAACACCGGCAACCTAAGAAGGTATTTTAGCTAAAAAGGGCATCGTAAGCGCTAGCACGTGATGTATGCATACATTCGAACTTGACATATATTTGTTAATTAACGTTTTAATGTGAGATGAAATGTCGTATCAGTAAGACAGGATTCAAGCGAGTTGAAGTTAAAGCTACAAACCCAAAACAGGCGGCCCAAGAGACCGACCCGGGGTATTACGTCTGCGAGTTGAAGTTAAAGCTACAAACCCAAAACGGGCGGCCCAAGAGACCGACCCGGGGTATTATGTCTGCAAGTTGAAGTTAAAGCTACAAACCCAAAACCGGGCGCCCAAGAGACCGACCCGAGGTATTACGCCTATGAGTTGATCGAAACTACAAGACCGAAAACAGACGGCCCAAGAGGTCGATCCAAGGTCCGAAGAGGGAAGAGTTGATAAGACTTAAGAATCAGCCCATACTTCCTATACAGAGGTAAAGCAAAAATCAATAACATCCACTCTCGTCAAGGTTTATTCGGAATAAACGCGAAACAATAAAAGAAAAATGTCAAACGCAATGCGACAATCCCGCCATAGTAAAAATGAGCGAAGGGCCGAACGAAACAGTAACAATAGATAAATATCGAGCGTGAAAGAGGCTAAGTAAAACCAAAACGATACAGATAAGCAGCTAAGTTAAGTACAATCACAGTAGAAATGTAGACGTTCATTACAATAAAAGGAAAGATACAAGGAGATAAATTATAAAATCATTCGGGGAGAAGGGGAGCTTGGGGCGAAGGAGCCAGAACGAGCTGGCCGTCTATGAGATCCTTGAAAGGATCCACCTCGGACACGTCAACGGAAGGGTGGAGAAATCGAACTTGTTCCAAGGCTTTAGCAAACCCTGCCTCGAACTGTTCAACAATGTCTCCACCCAACTTGGTCACGGTCTCCTCTTGATCTTCGATCCTCTGAGTCTGATCTTCGATTTTGCGATTCAAGGCTTCAATTGTCTGCTCCAGGCGCCGGATGGTGTCGTCGCGAGACATAACATCCTTAGAGGCTTGCTTTAGTGAAGAGTCAGACGAGGCCAGCTCTTTGCATAGATCCACCAAGGATGACTCAAGATTATCGTTCTTCTGCTGTAAAGCATCGGCCCTGGTGTTGGCGTAGCCAACGGCCGTATCCAACTCACAATTAGCTAATTGCAAGTCCTTATTCTTGACCACGGTCCTCTTCAAGTCTTCCTCGAGGTTGGCTGTGGCCGACCGATAAGAGTTAATCTTAATCTCGGCCTCAGCATAAGTCTTGGACAGCTTCAGGAATTCCGCCTCAATCTTGGCGGCACGCTCCTCAGAGGACCGACTCCGATGCGCCAATTTGCCAAACTCCCTCTCAACGGTCCTGGCCATGATTAAAGTATACGCAGCGTGCTGTTGCAGCATCTTACAAGTGCCAACGACGCCAAGCTATTGCACTTTATCAACTTCTGCACGAGTCAAACCTAGGTCCACGGCTCGACCCAGTAATGGAGGCGGCCCCCTGGCTGGAAAGGTAGAAGGAAATCCAGACAACAATGCATCCCATTGAGGGCAAGGGGAAGGGTTGATTGCCCCCTCAACCTCAACCCTTTCAGCAATGGGCTCATCTACTGCCTGGGACTCTTCCACATGTCGGCGCTTGGCAGGCCGCTCTTCTTCCACCCCGCAAGCTTGCCTCTCCTCACCCTCTTGAGGCCGGTCTTCAAACCTCATAGGAGATCCATTAATAGGCTCCCCAACATCTTTAGTGACAGCCTCAGGAGCGTTATCCCCCACAACCATCAAGGAGGACGTCTCCGAGTCGGCGTCGGCGGCCACTTGAGGGGAAGGAAGCCCAGTAGCTGCTAAGGGCTCGACAAGGACAGCCGGCCGCTTTCCCTTCTCAGCCGCCTTCTTCTTCAATGCGCGAAGGACCTTCGAGGAACAATCTGTTAGGCAAAGAATAGATATGTTAGGCAAACAGTAGGAAATTAAGGCACACTCGGGAGAAGGGCGGTCACTTACCGTCGCCCTTAATAATCTTGGCGCTAGGCAGCAGTGGAAGATCGCTTAATTCTCTAGCAAAGCTTTTCTCCCAGCCTTCGAGGTCGTCCAGGTTGACCGTAATGGAGACAGCGGGCTGATGAGTCCACTGTAAAGGAAAGAACAGTCGTCCTTCTCTGTCCATCAACAGATTGGGGCCGACGTCACCGGGGGTCACCTTGAAGAATTGTGTCTTAAACTTTTTGTAGCTTTGCAAAAAAGGGATGAATAACTTGCGCTTGGGTCGGCTGCAAAGGGACATCCACCCCACCTTCTCGGTCTTCTTCACGGTGTAGAACCAAAAGAAAATGCCCAACGATGGGGCTCTTCCAAGATCTTCACAGAGAAGCTCAAAGGCCCTAACATAAGCCCACCCATTCGGATGAAGCTGGGTGGGCGCGACGTTAAGAGCTTGGAGCACGGCCCGCTCAAAGTGGCTAAATGGAAGTCTGATACCCAACTTGGAGTGGAAGGTATCGTACAAAGTAGAAGAACGGCCTCCCTCAGTTGAAGAGCCGATGTTCACTGTCTCCCCGATGCGACAAGGAGAAACGCGAACAGACCACGGGCCTTTCTGGCATATCGCCTTAGCCATGCCTAGAAGTGCACTGGAACGGTTTAATTGGGAGGATGTCTTCTTTACCTCATCATCAACCCAGGCGTAGGGTTCATCTGCGTTAGCATCATAGGTATCATCCCTGTACCAGATTTCGAAGGGATATGAGTTCAAGGAGCTCGAACCAGAGTCAGAAGGCCTGCTTCCTAGGGCTCCAGAACTCCTACTGGGGACAACCTCAGTAGGAGACTGGTCTCCTTGGGCGGAGGGGCCAGGTGCATCCTCGAAGAGGTCCCTTGTAGAGAAAGGAGCAAGGGTCAGTAACGGACCCTAGCTAGTAAACACAGAACAAGAAATTCGAAAGCGCAAGAGCAAAGTCGACTGAAACAATGATAAAAGAAGTTACCTTTAGGTGCCATAGCGCTGGAAGAACGGAGACGAAAATCGGCGAGGAGAGACGAGCGCAGTAGGAGGAGCGGGAAAGTTGAAGGGAGACTGGCGACGAAGATCAGTGGGAAGGTGATAAGCGAACCCTAGAGGAAAGGAATAAAGGGGGAGTGCCTCGGGAAGACGCGTCCTAATCATTACCACAATTAATGAGGGCAGAGGCGCGAAAACTCGAAGGAGTCCAAACGACACCGTACGAAGCAAGCCCGCCATAGGCCATACTCATGTTGCAAACGTTAGTCCCGACTATGTTTACAAGGGGCTATGTTACGGTTGGCCTAATGACGGTCAGCCATACCACGGCCGGTGCCCAAGACGAACGAGGGTGCTCATCACTTAGTCTCTGAGAAGGCTGAGTGGAGTAGCCGCCAGTTTGCTGATTAGATTGCTAGGGTCAATCAGCATTAATGATGTCTCGTGCGAGTAACCTTAATGATGGGTTATGACATCACTCTGAGGGTACAAGGTTGCTAAGCTCAAGGCATAAAAGGGGAGAATGAGGTGGAGGAGGGGATCCTTTTTTGGATACATTGAGATTTATACACTGGGAAAAGAACAGCAACCTTCTATATATAATAAATACTACTAAAGATATAAAAAAATATTAATAAAATTTTTATAATAAATATTACTAAAAGTATTTCATGTCATAGTGATATATCATTCAAAGAGAATCTAAAATACGTTCACGCTATACCATTCAAAGAGGATCTAAAATACGTTCACACTATACCATCAATGTGATTATGAAGTCCCAACTTAATTTCAAGAAACAAAAAAGAGAATTTTTTAACTAACCTACCAATTCGGAATGACAAATAAGCCCCGAAAAACAACCAAACCAAACATATAGATTCAAGAAAACAATATCAATTCAAATCTAAGCTCGTACTAGAAATTATAAGTTTGTTCAACATTAAATTTACCATTCGTGGGGTTTAAAAATCGATACACCACAAATTTAGCATATGTGGCAATGTAAAACGGGTTTGAAAAAAAACTCAGCTTATTTAATTAATGTGTCTTCCGATTTGGTACGTGTTTTGACATACTGGTTGAGGTTGGGTATTGATCGTTCTTTAACTATGGGAAGAGGTCTTCAAGAACATGTCGCACCGTCAAGACTTCTAGAGGGAGGTTCTTACAAGTTCTTTGAAGGTTGAATTAGTAGGGATTTGAGAAAGAAAAAGGGTAAAAATTTAAGAAAGAAAAAAGTGACCATACTTGTCAAAGGTTTAGAATAAGGATATATAGGTGTGAGGTTACGTGGCAACACAAAAGGATGCGTGTCTTGTCTCTAGGAGAATAGGATTTTAGGTCCTCAAGTGTATGGAAGTAATGTAGTGCTAGAGCCATGGTGACTCATACCAAGGGCCTAGGATGAGGGTGAAATGTCAACAATCGGGGTGGACTGTCATGATGGATACTTTTGAATAAGATATATGCTTAATTCTCAGGACGAAAATCTCAACATTAAGGAGGTTGACTGGCATAGGGGGTTAACCTCCAAAATAGATGCGCCCAAGTCAAGCTAGTCTATCAAGTCAACCTGAGTTCTAGTACATTAGGAGTGGTGTTTTATGTATGCGTTACTTGTATTGTTGAGATATTAGAAGTTTGGATTTTTCCCCCAGAGCTTAGGTAGGCCTAGGTGTGTGTTGGGATGAAGATCTCGATAAAAGAAGGTTGGCTAGCGTACCGAGATAAAGATGCCCCCTAAGTTGGACTTGGGGTGGAGGAACAAGTTCAAGTTGTGTAAAATGTTGACGTGACCTAAATCTCGTCGGGGGCGATTTAGAAAGGAAATTTTTGGTTTTTTGGAGAGACTTTGATTTTTGTTTGAAGGGCTCTAAGAGTGAGCCGAATCCACCTCTGGGATGGAGTCGGCTTCTGACAAGTTAGTACTGGCTTGATCAATTAGAGGGGGATGACCAGGACGAATTCAACTTGGACTGGAGTCGCCACCAACGTTTAAAGGCACGTAGGAGCCCTGGGTGGATAAGGCAAGTTGACAGAAGCAGAGTCTGGATAAGGAGCCGGTTACGCATGGGGTTCACCCATCCTCCTACCATTTGGTAGTTACCCTACGAAGTGCATGCAATGTAACCTTTACCTTTACTGTTATTAACTTATTAGACGTGCAAGGGTGGGTATGTGCAGGATTGGAATGTTAGGGATGCATAACTTTACAAGAGTATGCCTCTTGCTCCTACATACCTCCCCTAGCATGGAGGAATCAAAGTTCACATAGTTCTCGTTGCATGTAGTGAAACATAGAGTCAGACTTTCCCTTAGGCATCCTCCCTCTTAGGCAGGGATCCTACTGCAAGTGTGCGACGTTGGTTTGGCATGGTCAGACTTTCCTCTTAGCATCCACCAGAGTCAGAGACATAGGGTCTAAACTTTTCTTTAGGCATTCATCCCTTGCGGGTTTGAGTTCAGAGCCAGGACTATCCATTAGGCATCCCGTCTCAATGCCAGGTGAAGTGTTTGAGTATGCGTGCTAGGCTGACCTGGACATGGATCTATTGACTCGGACTAGTGGAATGCATGATGTGCTATGGCTACAAATCCGAGACCAACTCAGACTTCAGCTTAGGCTGGCAGCACGCCTGCCATCTAAAGTGTAATTGACTTGGTTTGGGTTAAGCTGGCTACATGTCGGCCATTTGAGGTGTAGTTGACTCGATTTGGGTTAAGTTGCGTACATGCTTTCCATCTGAAGTGTGATGGACTCAGTTTGAATTAGGCTATCTACATGCTTTCCATCTGAAGTGTGATGGACTTAGTTTGGGTTAAGCGGCTACATGTCGGCCAAGTGTGATGGAACTCAAATAGCGAGAGGAGTTGTTTATCGCATGCTTGGAGTTGGGCCAGAGGACTTACCTGGTATCCAAAGAGTTGGTTAGCACTTCACTTGTAATCAAAGATCGACAATCTTCTCTTGCCAGTTGTTCAGTGCTTCCTTAGCACTTTCGCTAGTCTTTCTATACTCCTTGATTCCTCTCCAGAACTCTTCACGTTGGAGTCCTTTATAGCCTTCGGGAGAGTAGTGAAGGCGGGCTTGATCTTACCACGTGGTATCACCTCAGCCTCTTGATTCAATCAGTTAGCTGAGGCACTTCCCATGCTGATTCTCGTTGGACCATACACTCAATCATGGCACATTCTCCTTGGAATCGTAGCGTATTTCGCGGGTAGTGGCTGACATGGCGCATTCCTTTGTTGCGATTGACAATGATCTCAACTCTGTTGGAGACAGTGGGTCCCTCCTCTCCCCGTCGTGGCTTCATCAAGGGCATTCCACGTGTTTGAGGGGATCTAACGAATCAGAGTTCTTGGAGTACAGTGAGGTGGAATTCTCTGCTGAGGTGCCTAATTCTAGTGATTTGGCTGGCTTCGTCAGTGCTGAGCTGGGATTTTTGGGCTCCTCTCGGTCCTCTTTGGGCTAGCTTGGCCGCATCTTGGTCAATTGGGCCAGATTCGAGATCCTCACCATGTGGGCCTTCCTGAACTGAGCGAGGAGGGTCGCCCTAGAATTGGTTGATGCTGGCTGGGACCGATTTGAGGTCCTAGAAATGTACTACTTGAATGCAATCTAGAGTAGTTGACAGTCTAGTTTTCTAGTGTAACGTGGCCCAATGGTATGCAAATCGTTTAAACTCTTTGCACATGAAGTTTGTCAATTTTTTGTGCTGCTTGAGTAAGCATCATGATGTGTGCATTTAGTGACTTGTCTAGTGATGTCAACATGTAGATGGTTTGATTGTGAGTGGAGGTGTGAGAGAAAAGGAGGGAATACGTGCTTGCCTTGGCTTTTGAAGTTCATACTCCTTGTCGTTTCACTTTGTTCCTTAGTTGTGGGCAATTTCTGGTGGTTCTTCTGGTGCAAGCTTGATTTTTGGTTTCTTAAGAATTTTTGGTGAAATCAACTTCTTGATCAAGGCAATGTCTAGTTATTTCCTACTTGTGGTATGTTGTGTTTATTTTGCAATTTCGCGTGCTTTAGGGTTTTTCTTTATTCCTTTTTCATTCTTTGTTATCTGTTGAGATAGTTTGCAATAGGACGATTGAGGCAGAACCTCCACTCTATCGCGACCATAAAGGCGATGATGATGACTCTAGTCGTGGTCCACCGGCAAGCATTGGCTATGGGGGGCTAACTTCTCAACACAAGTGTTTCTCACACCACCATACGTGGGGCTCAAGGCTAAGGTCATGGGGTATGGGGTCAACTCATTGCCAATGTTATTACTTTAAGAATTAGTGGTAGTCACAATAGTTGGAGCATGCAGTGGGCATGGTATCACTGGTTCCCTAGGTGCTTTGAAAGGGAAGGAAGTTCTAGTTGCTTCACCGTCAGGTAAAGCAAAGGTAGCGTGACTTACTTCAGCCCCCAAAAGTGGAGACTTCTGTAGAGCCATACTAACTGACTTTAGAATGGCTCTTAAGAATTTCCTTAAAGCTGATCCAAGATAAAGTTTTGGAGGTAGTAAGGGAAGGACAGTTATTTCCTTATTGGGATACTGGAATAGCTAATTGTAGGTCTTTGATGTCTCACGAAGGTCCTAGGGGGAGTGGTAGGAATGGTTATGTTAGGGAGTGTATGTTAATGTTAAGCGTTTGGTCTGAGTAGATGTCCCTTAGTCTGATGATTTTTATGATATTCTTGACAAGAACATGGGGAAGACTGCTTTTCATATTGAGGTGGATCCTCCTTCTTCATAAGGTGTCATTTCGATACTAGAATGATAATTGTTGTTATAGGTGAACTCTAATAAAGGAAACAAGCTACTCTAACTACCTCTCTATTCTAAGACACAAGCTTTAAGGAGATCTTCTAAATATTGGATGGTTTGCTCAATCTAATTGTTCATGTGTGGATGGTAATTTGAACTCAACTTAAGCTTGGTTCCTAAGGCTTGGTGCAAACTACCCCAAAATCTAAAGGTAAACCTAGGATCTCTTTCTGAAACTGTACTAGAAGGCACAAACTATCTTCTGGATGTACAAACTAGGCAACTTCTCCAAACTATACTTGATGTTCACTAGAATAATATGAGCAAATTTAGTCAACCTGTCCACAATAAATTAGATAGAATTTGTGTTTTTCTAAGTTCTAGGCAATCCAAACACAAAATCCATAGAGATGTTGTCCTACTTTTACTCTAGAATATGCAAAGGCTGCAAAAAGCTTGATGATTTCTAATGCTTTATCTTAGCTTTTTGACAAACTAGACAAGCATACACAAACTCAGTTACCTTTTTCTTCATATCAGGCCACCAAAACATCCTCTTAAGATCCTAATACATCTTCATGGCACTAGGGTGCACACTCAGATTGCTTCTATGTCCTTCCTCTAGGATCAACTTCCTAAGATATGGAACATTAGGAATACAAACTCTACCTTAGAGTTTGACAACTCCATTTGCTCATATCACAAAGCTATTAACCTTCCCTTAGGTTATGACTTCTATTTCAAGAAAAGGGTCTATCTATTGACTAACCCTAATCTCATCCAAAAGACTACAATCTATCTTAAGCATACCCAAACTCACACTTATAAGGTTCACCTCACAAACTAGACTTAAGTCTCTAAACTACTCTATAAGGTCTAACTCTCCAACCATCAATGTAGAGATATGTAAAGATTTCCTATTTAAGGCATCAACCACTACATTGGCTTACCTGGATGGTAACTAAGGGTAAAATCAAAACCCTTAAGGTATTCTAACAACCTTCGATGCCTTATGTTGAACTCCTTTTGGTCAAACAAGTACTTCAGGCTCTTATGGTCACTAAGCACCTCAAACCTTATGCCATAAAGATAATGTCTTCATATCTTAAGCATAAACACCATAGTTGTTAGCTCTAAACTAGGCAACCTCTATGCCATTGATTTCTCACCAATCCACTACCTACGACGATCATCGAACATTTGTCCTTTGCTAACTAAGAACTTAAACAATCACTGCCTTGAGTTTGGCAGGGAATACGCGCTTGATTGATGTAGATTATCTAGAATTTATCTATTTTGTTGTTATAATGGTTCTAATCAGCCCCTAGACTAACATGCTCTAATTCTTACTAAACATAATTGTGAATAAGTAACATCCATTTTAAATAAGTAACATCAAAATTTTCCGAGTCCCCACCTGACAGAATTCTCACTGGATATTCTCTCTTTCTCTCAAGTGTTTGGGGCTTGTGTTTACACTCAAACATCCTATGTTACCAGCACTTCCAGATTTTGACTGGCCTCTTTCATTTTACTGGTTTTAAACATGATGCTCTGATGATCATTAGGACTTTTATTTGGATTGTAACATGGTCAGAGTAATGGTGGGAAATAAAGGATGTAAGTGAGTTGCAGAAGAACCTAAAAGGAACAAAGGAGCCATGGGGAGTAAACCTTATAAGTATGGAGAATTGACAATAAGATACTACAAGTTTTGATTTCCGATACCCATCCGGCTCTTACTTTTATTTTATTTTCTTTTTCTCACTTTTTGGATCTCCTTCTCTTTTGAACTTCCACGACGATCGCCAATGGAAGGACGATAGTGGTGCACCAGTGATGGCCAAGCGTTGAGGTTTTCGTCCACTAGAGTGCGTCGGCTATACCGAGCAATCACCTCCGACAGCTTTCAGCTTCTCAAATCCTAGTCTTGTACCTCCTTGATCAAGAGAGACACCTTACTAAAGCTTCATGTACCACTGTGCTAGCTTGGAATGTCAGTAGTTACTGATGGCGCTAGGTCTAGAATTCCATTGTTTTTCCACTCGAAGACATGGCTTGGTGTGCTTTATTTATAAACAAGTTGGCTAAATCTAAATCTAATCCTACATAATCGTTAATTCCTTGATCCTAGCATATTACAAATTTGAATTACTAATTACAGATTTCTCAATCCTAGGAGATTACAAATTCCTCAATCCTAGGAGATTACAGATTCCTCAATCCTAGGAGTTTACAAATTCCTTGATTCTAGCATAATTATATATGAATCACAAATTCCTTAATTCTAGGATAATCAAACCTGCATTACAGATTCCTCAATTTTAGCATAATCATATCTGCATTCTTGTCGGAGTGATTCTAGCCACTGAAGTTGGCTTGAGCCGAGATGCTCTTTTTGGTTCGAGATGCTCCTTTGGACCGATATGCTCCTTTTGGACTCAGATGTTCTCGGCTTTCAGGCCTGCAAAACAAGTCTAGTCTTTTACCCGTCAAAAATCCTTATTTTAGCACATATTTATATTTTTCCTATTTCTAGGCCAATAATTCGAATCTTAACTAAGACAAGACTCTTAATCACTAAACGGTCTTTATAATACCCATCTTAAGCCTTTGTAAGGTGTATAAAATATGACTTATCACTGATAAGCAGGTTTTTAGTCGTCTTACACGCCTCAAATAAATACTAAATCAAACTATAATATAGCTAACCCTAAGTCGATTCTCTCAAGGACACAGTGTGTTAAATTGTCACTAAGTGTAGAAATCAGAGTTTTATGCAGAAATGTCAAGTGTAGAATGCCGACTCGCTCTCGACAAGACGTGACAGAGTCGGATTGACTAGGTCTTAGACTCTAGAAAAGTAGTAAATAGGGGGGTTTGTGTTTAAGTGCAGAAAATAAACTAAGTGTAGAAAGGTAAACTATACTAATCTATACTAACTTACTGTACTAATTCAAGAATCAACACAAAACAGTTTGCCTTTCTTACTTAGGATTATACTCCGAATCAAGCTTAGATTCTTACGACAATCGTCGAACGTTTATCCATTGTCATATTTAGGATTTAAACAATCGCTACCTCATCAGTTGGCAGGGAGTATGTACTTGGTTGATTTTGGGTTCTCTACCTAATCAGATTATTAAACCAGTTCCAATCGGTCCTAGTCTAACATGATCTACTCCTAACAATGTGTAACTGCGGCAAGGTCAAAAGTAGATTAAAGCGCAGGAATTATAATTAAGAGATAGAATTGCAAACCAGTTATAATATTAAAGTTAGAATTGAATACAAAGGTGGGAATTCAGCGTTCTCTAAAGAGTCCGCTTTCCACGACGATCGCCTTGGAAGGACAGTAGTGGTGCACAAGTGATGGCCAAACGTTGAGGTTTCCGTCACCGAAGTGTGTTGGCTATACCGAGCGATCACCTCTGACAGCTTCCAACTTCCCAAATCCTGATCATGTACCTCCTCATCGAGAGAGACACCTTACTGAAGCTTTGTGTACCACCGTGCTAGCTTGGAATGTCTACAATTGTTGACAACACTAGGTCTAGAATCCCATTATTTTTCCACACTCTAAAATGTGCCAAGGCATGCCCATATATACATGCATGGCAACTACGGCTAAATCTAAATCTAATCCTACAAAATCGCTGATTCCTTGATCCTGGCAGATTCCTTGCATAGTTACCCGAATTACACATTTCCCTAATCCTAACAGATTTCTTGCATAGTTACTCAAATTACATATTTCCTTGATCCTAACAAATTTCTTGCTGAGTTACCCGAATTACATATTTCCTTGATTCTAACAGATTTCTAGCTAAGTTACCCGAATTACATATTTCCTATTTTACTCTTCCTATAATCACGCATTGTTCCTTGTTTGTTGGAGTGATTTCCGCCGTTGATATTGGTTCTGGCCGGGACCGCTTCTTTTGGGCCAAGATACTCTTTTTGGGCTGAGATACTCTCGGCTTTCGGGCCTACAAAACAAGTCAAATCTTTTATTAGTTAAAATCCTCATTTTAGCACAAATTTATATTTTTTCTATTTCCAGGCTCACAATTCAAATCTTAACTAAGACAGGACTCTTAATCAATAAACAATCTTAATAATACCCATCTTAAGCCCTTGTGAGGTGTATAAAATATGACTTATCAGACCCCACACTTACACTTTTGCACTCTTGGGCAAAATCAGATTTCAAGGAAATTGAAAGAGAAAACATGTTTTCAAATGAGTTTTTCAAGTATGACAAATAGATCAAGCATGACAAACAGATCAAGCATGCAATCGTCCCAAAATCCAGATTTTCAAGCAATCTATGAGAGTTACTTTCTCCACACCCAAAGCAAATAAGCAACCTGCAAGCATTAAAGAGTAACCGAGAAGTGATCGAGTTCTCTCTCAGAGCATATTCTCTCAATCTCTCAAGTGTTTGGGATTGTGTATACACTCAAACATCCCATGCAACTGGCACTACCAAACTTTGACTAGCCTCTCCTTCTGCACCTTCAAAATCACATACAATCATGATCATTAAGACTTCTTGTCAGCTTGTAACGTGGCCAAGGTAAGGGTAGGATACAGGATGGTGAGTGAGCTTTAGTAACCTTATGGAAGGGAGGAGCAATGGGGAATGAGTTCACAGTATGGAGGGAATCCCCCAAGACACTACGGTTCTACTAAGAGTGTTCTTGCTCACTACTTTTCTTCCCCTTTTCCACTTTTCTTTTCTTCTTTTTCTCACTTCTTGTTTTGCAGCTTGTAACTTTTGGCTGCTTTCCCTTTCTTTGTTTCATCCTGCACTTATTTTTCTTTCTTTTCTTTTTCAACCCTTTTTGGATGCACTACACTTGCTATGTCCCCAAGTGCCTCCCCCACACTTGAACTTGAACGAGATCCACTCCCAAAACAATTCCAAAGCTCCTCTGTGCCCCTAAGGTTGAGGTTGATCATGTTTTTTGGGCTTTGGCTTGTAATGAGCTATCATTTTAGAAAAAAAATGGTTATTCAGGCTCAAAGAGGGTAAGCAAGGGATAAATTTGCAAGGTATGTCCATTTGGCTCAGGGCTAATTAGAAACATGGCCTAGATCATATCACTTCTACATGCGAAACGAGATGTATCCAGAGAGTCAAGGCAAAATCTAGAGTAACCAGTCATCATGAATGAAAATATCACAAGAAAGGAAAGAATGGCAAGATGTAAAGCCATTATATATGCAAGGCTCGAAAATTCTCACACGGATAGTTGCTCAATCACTAAAGGTTCATCTTTTTCAGTTTTTCAATCACTCAATGCTCACTAAAGGTTCCTCTAGGGTCATGCACACATTTTCTGCATACTCAAAGAAATCAATTCAAAAATTTTCAAAATAGTTTTCTCAATAGTTGGCAATCAAAAATCAGATAAGGGGAAAACAAACAAAAATCAAATTAAAAGCATGAAAACCAAACCAAACCAAACAAACTGTCACCCTCCTACAGAACACCCCCCCCACTTAAATGATACATTGTCCTCAATGCAAAGCATATGTGCACAAGAGAAGGGGTGAAATAGAAAGACTGCTTTTTTTAGGGTGGAAAGAATGTGCAAAATCTAATATCTAGTATTTTTTTTCTCTACTCCTATTGTCTACAGCTTGGGGGAGCTTTCTCCTCATCCATTTTGATAGTTTCAACATGATATCCTTCAGTAGCTTCTCTGCAATATTGCCTAAAACTCCTACACTAGGATTAGTGGCATTTCTGCTTTTTACACACAAGGAAGATTTAGTTAATCCAATATAAGTACACTCATAATTGACAAAATTCTTAAAATCCATATTTCCAAAAAATTCAGAGTGCTTAGTCAATTCAGAATGCAAATTTACTAAGGCATGGAATGGCTGCACTATGGATGATAGTGGTATTGAGTTTGCTGCTAGTGAGCGAAGTGAAGGTTCATTCGTGGATTCCTGACTCGGCTGTTGGGAGTGGATTCAGATTTTCGAATGTAGAGTCGGATGGTCATGTGTCATCTCAGTTGTCCATGTGTAGATGTGGCTACCGGATATAGTCTTGACATCCATCAAGTTGTTGCGTTGGCTACCGAGGACACATTCGAACTTTGCTTGATATCGGTGTCGGCCACCTGAATCGGACATGGCTACTGTCTGATTACTTGATTGGTTGGCTTGGCCTGGATTCGGCAAGTGGTGTGTTGAGTCAGTTTTGACCTTTTGTTGGTTCTAGCTCTAACTATCTGAATCGGACTCGGCTCCCGATTGGTCGCTAGAGTCGTACTCAATTGGTTCCTGCTATTGGACATGGCTGTCCGAAACGGATTCAGCTTCGGGCTACTTCTGGTTTTCATCGTCCGAGTTGCCTTCGACTCTCGACCGTATGCTCATGTCGGACTCGGCATTAGTCTCCTCACCTGAGTTGCTTTCGGTCCACACCTGGTTTCAGCCTTGAGGTGCTGAGTCAGACTCGGATTTCTTCTGGTTACGGATTCGGCATTTGGGGTCAGACACGGATTTGGCCTTGTGGTTTTGGCTTTGATTGCCCGAATCAGCACGTGTTGGTTCATGAGCCAAAAAATTATTTACAAAATCTGACACTTCAGTCCCAAAATCTAAAACTTTAGTTATATCGGCATTGTTAGAATTATCAACCACATTGGCAAAGTTGGACACGTTAGCCAGAAAATCCAACATTTCAAGCATATTAGCAAAAGCAGAAATATTGACCCCTAAGTCGACAACCTCAATTTTATCCACAAGACTCGGAACCTCCATCATAGAGTTGGCAACTTCTAATATATTGGCATGGTCCGACATAGAAACTACAGAGTTGGCCATTTTAGTCATATTAACACTGTTTGACTTGTCAATCAAAGAATCAACATCCTCGGCTCTATCAGCAAAAGCATTATCAACATTAGCATATCTGGGATCGGGCATCTTGGCATTAGCACACATGGGATTAGTAATGTCAACATTAGCACATGTGGGATCAACTATCTCGACCCTAGTAACTTGGTCCAAAATCTCATCCAATGTCATATCAGTAAGATTAGTGACATCAGTCATAGAATTTGCAATCTTAACCACATCAACCAGATCAGAAATAGTTGGCACGTAGTCATCAATCTCAACCATCTTAGTAGAGTCGACAGCAGCAAGCATGGAGTTGGCAACACTACTGGAGTAGGCAAAGCCCAGTAGAGTGGTTGAATTCTCTGAATCCGGATTTCCAGAAAATCCATATTGCACTTTTAGTGATTGTTGTTGCGGCAGCTCCATGTCACTCTTCATGGTTATGTCATTTATATTCTCCAGTGGACTGAGAATGGCTTGGGAAGGAACCTGTCCAAAATCTTCGAACTACAGTTGATTTATCATAATGGCCAGTTGACCAATCTATGCTATCAACTCTTGCATTGTGGAAATTATATTTTGTTGAAACTGCATGTTGTTTTGCTGAATTTGTATGGTATTTTGTTGAAAATGCATGTTGTTTTGCTGAATCTGTATGGTATTTTGTTGAAATTGCATGTTGTTTTGCTGGATTTGCATGGTATTTTGTTGAAACTGTTGCTGGATTTGTTGTGTGGTAGACACATTGTTTTGGAATTGAATATTATTCATGGCCAATTGCTTCATTAAATCCTCTAAGGAACTTTGTTGTATCGATTGTGGTCTGAATGGAGGTGGTGGTTCTTGCAAAATGGGACAATCATTGGGTGGATGTCCTATAAAACCACACATGCCACATCCATCTATGTATCCTTCAAATCTCTGATTGTCGGCAGCAACAATCCCATTCCTTCTTCTGGATGTCGTGGATCCTCCATTGTCAAAATGATGAGTGTTACCTACAAAATCATAAAACTCAGGCAGCACAATTATTGGTGATGAGTCATAAAATACACATCTTAAGTGGACCTAGGAAGAGTGTCATTAAGCAACTCATGCACTTAAAGGATGATTGTTAGATAAGATTTAGACTAAGGGCCTAAAATCCAAGAAAAGCACAATTTATGTTAATTCAAGGCATTAAGCTAACCATTCATTCCAGGTCCAACTAATCTCACAGCCACCACTGGAGGCTCAGGCCAGAGCATCTCGGTGAGACCAAGACTCAACCCATGCGAGCAAATAGCCCAATCAGGAGCTAGTTCTAGTGGCACTCCACGTCAGCCATCCATTTAGAAGCCACCTCGGTTCCAGCTCAGTGCCACATCACTGCCTGGAGTAGCTTGCAACGCAAGTTATAGCAAGGGTAGAATAGGGATTCCACTTGTAATTTTGTTAAAGTAGTTACCTTCGCGCCTTGTATAAATAAGCACAACTCTAAACGATTAGGGGTCTTTGGCATTCATATTTTTTGCGCGTCCATTACCTCCATTTCCTCTCCTTCTCCTCTCCTCCGCTCACGGTGGTACACGGTGCTGTTAATGGCATTTCCCTCGATTGAGGAAATGCAGGCTAGGAACTGAGAAGCCGAAGGTTGCCAGAGGAGACCGATTGGAGCACCAACACACTCCGGTGGACTTGATCCTTGGTGACCAGCTAGCAGAGGTGGAACATCACCGTCGACCATGGCGATTGCCGTGGAAGATGGAATCACCGAATCCAGGCCTTGTGTTTGTATTTCGTTTTCAATAATATAAGTGTTTTCTGAATTCTGATCTTTGTTGCATTCCTAAAATCTAAGTTCACTTACTGCATTGCGATTGCACATGGTAACGGAACAATGTTAAACTAAGCCGATTGGAACTGGTTTAGCTAATTCAGTAGGTAATCACTTAAAGATTGTTAATTGAGAATCTAAAATCAGCTTGAACTTAATCTCTGCCAACTGATGAGGTAGCGATTGTGTAAATCCTCGATATGGTAAGGGACGGACCTTTGGCGATTGCCACAAGAACACTGGAGGCTGATGAGGACTGTAATTGGAGTGATTGAATCAGAAAGAACTTGATTATTGGAACTAAACATGAACACAGTAATAGCAATAGCATTAGGAGTAGTGTAATTGCATTTGCATTGTAGATTAATTTCAGTTTTGATTGTAGTTAATCTCTGTTTTGATTTAAATTGCACTCCAACCCCCTCGTTTATTGTTTTTAAGTCTAAGACAAAGGTAGTCCATCTCTGTAGCGTCTGTCTGCACTTAGCTGAGACCAAGCCGAATTGTCTCTGCCGAGATCAACTCGGCTCAATCTTTGTCGAGAGCGACTCGGCCAGTGCCGAGATAAGTTAGTATTTTACACTTAGATTCTACTTCTGTTTGCTCCACATTGAAACACACTTAGAACACATTGTGTCCTTGAGAAGAATGACCTAGGGTTGACTATACTATAGTTAGCTTTAGTTATTTGATAAGCTCGTAAACGACTAAAAAACGCCCATTATCAAATTGGCGTCGTTGCCGGGTACACAAGTTCCTTTGTGTTTTCGTGTGCCAAGTAAACCGAGTCGAATCCAAGTTTGTAAGAGTTTTGTTTAGAGTCTGTTGAGTCTGTATTTGTCAATAAATCTTTACGTGAATTCACTGTTACAACAAAAATATATACATACATATAGGTATATGAGTAATTTCTAACTCTGCATTACATTTAATTTTGCATCACATATTAACCACATTCATTTCCTTACCTATTCTGTTCTTAGTAGAATTATCTGTTGCTTTAGTTACTTTAATTCTGCATGATGTATGACTAGGAGTAGCATTGACCCATTGTATACCTTTGATCCAGAGATAGAGCTAACTTTACGAAGATTACGGAAAATTAGAAATACCACAGTAAATATCAGTAGTAGTATAAATTATGTCATTAACTCTGACCAGTTTGGTACTAACCATTTTATTGCTAGTACTAACATTTTCATAGAGCCAGGGCAGATGGAGAACAACGACAGGACGTTGAAAGAGCTAGCCACTCCAAATGTGGTATACCAACCATGGTGCATCCAATATCCACAACTGGAGCCGGCTCAGACTTATGAGTTGAAGTCTGGTTTGATACATTTGTTGCCCAAATTTCACGGTCTTGCAGGAGAAGACCCCCACAAGCATGTCAAGGAATTCCACGTGGTTTGTTCCACGATGAGGCCGCAGGGAATCCTAAAAGACTACATCAAGATGAAGGCATTCCCATTCTCCCTAGATGGAGCCACAAAGGACTGGCTATATCTACAGCCAGCACTCTTTAACACCTGGGGAGATATGAAATGGACCTTCCTGGAGAAATTCTTCCCAGCTTCCAGGACTGCGACCATCAGGAAAGAAATCTGTGGGATAAGGCAGCACACCGGAGAAACTCTGCATGAGTACTGGGAGCATTTCAACAAGCTCTGTGCCACTTGTCCTCTCCATCAGATCAGCGAGCAACTGCTGATCCAATACTTTTACGAAGGAATGTCAATGATGGATAGGAGCATGATTGATGCCGCCAATGGAGGAGCGTTAATGGACAAAACACCAGTAGCAGCAAGGCATCTGATCTCGAACATGGCGAGCAACACTCAATAATTTAGGATCAGAGGGTCGAATCCATCTCGGCCAGTGAATGAAATCGGTGCAGCCTCCAACCAAAGGCTGGAGAACCAGCTAACCGAGTTGACATCCCTGGTGAGACAACTGGTCGTTAGTCAACATCATCCAGCCATGGCAGCAAAGATTTGTGGCATATGTACTTAAGTGGAGCACCCCGCCGATTTGTGCCCCACCTTACAAGAAACTGAGTCGGGCAAAACAGAAAGTGTTGGAGCCGTAGGAGGATTCCAGTATGGGAAGCAGCTATACCAGAACTGGCAATCCGATAACCAACCATATGGGAAACAACCATTCTGGCCAGGCCCACAACAAGGACCATATGCAGCTCAAAGAGCCGGATCCATGCCAAACGTACCCTATGGAGCAACTGGTTACCAACCGTCGACTTCACAATATCAAGCACCATCCTTCCCACCACAGCAACAGAGAATCCCTACCCAAGGCAACTCACCATCACTAGAAGACTTGATGAAGCAATTGGCAACAAGTAACCTGGAATTTCAACAATCAGTAAGTTCCAGCAATCTACAATTCCAGCAGAATATGACCGCCACCATCTAGGATCTCAAGATGCAAATAGGACAACTAGCAAGCACTGTGAGTGAATTACAGTCAGCCGATTCAAGCAGTCTTCCCTCTCAAACCATTCCGAATCCGAGAGGGAATGCTAATGCAGTGACACTGAGAAGTGGCAAGGAATTACCTCAGCCTGCACAGCATCAGGTGTCACAGCCAGCCGAAGCCGACTTCGAAGCAGTAGCCGACTCACAGTCACATCCCGGGACAACTGTCCCATTGCCGTTTCCATCCCGAACCGTCTCGGCAAGGAAGTCGGACTCTGACGATGAATTACTGAAGATGTTTCGGAAGGTGGAAATTAACATTCCACTTGTTGACGCAATCAAGAAAATCCCGAAATACGCGAAGTTCCTTAAGGAATTATGCGTACATAAAAGAAGAAAGATGAAGGGGAACCGAGAACTTGGAGGCGTGGTGTTAGCCTTAACCAAGAACAACCCTACTGCAGGAATTTCACATGTTCTGCCAAAGAAATGCCGAGACCCCAGCATCTTCTCGGTCCCATGCACTATCAGTAATTGTACATTTGCTAATGCCACGCTGGACCTAGGAGCATCAATCAACGTCATGCCAGCATCAACCTACAGGTCCCTCAATTTCGGAGACCTTGAACCCACAGGGATGACCATCCAGCTGGCCAACAAAAGCATCGTTCAACCCTTGGGAGTTCTCGAAGATGTTCTTGTCCAAGTGAACAAATTAATATTTCCAGCTGATTTCTATGTGCTTGACATGGAGGATGAGACGTCGGGGAAGGGATCAACCTTGATACTGGGGAGACCATTCCTAATGACAGCAAGGACGAAGATTCACGTGCATGCAGGAACACTCTCGATGGAATTCGGTGACACATTGGTGTAGTTCAACATCTTTGAAGCCATGAAGGACCCCACTGAAGACCACTCTCTCTATGGCATAGATATAATGGAAGAGCTAGTGGAGGAGTACTTCCAACTAGACAACTGCATTGAAAAAGTGGAAGATCTTGCTGGAATTGCAGAATCAAGTAGCTGCCCAAAGGTCGACTATGATGAAGTACTAGAGTTTCCAGAATCTGAGGGCGATCATAGCGACGTTAGTGACTTGGCATTTGAAAAAGAACTAACTGAGTTGATAAACCAAGTCTGCTACCCTAAAACCTCAGAGAGTAAAGATAATGCAGAGGTAAAAGTTGTCGAGATTAAAAAGCCTCTACCTGCACAGCTGGCAACCATATTCACAGCCGAAATGAAGTTGGCCAAAGAAGGCCGAGTCAACGCAAGGGTGAAAGTCAACTCGGCCAAAGAGTCAAACACGAGGGCCGAAAAGCTCACCGAAACCATTTCGGCCACTGAAGATCAGACCCAAAGCAAAGTAAAGCTCGATGTTCCACCCGGATCCGCATCCAAAACTACACAAGAAGCCAAAGCCGATCTCAATCCGACAAGAACCGAAACCATCCTATTGAGTCGGCAGCAGCAGCATAGGGTCGAGATCATGTCGGCACTTACGATGCCGAGTTGAGAACAAGCCGGCCAGACGGATCCGAGGCCTATAATTGAGGAACCTCCATCTCTACCACCCATGGAGCTGAAACCTTTGCCTAGCCACCTAAAATACGCCTACTTGGACAATGAACAGCAGCTCCCAGTTATTATCGCAAACAACTTCCTCTAAGAGTAAGAAGATAAGCTGTTGAAAGTCCTAAGGCAACACAAGAAAGCGATTGGGTGGAAACTTTCAGACCTTCCAGGCATTAACCCCTCTATCTGCATGCATAGAATATTAATGGAGGAGGACATTAAGCCCATAAGGCAACAACAACGAAGGCTGAATCCGACACTCCTGGATGTAGTCAAGAAAGAAGTCACAAGGCTACTTGCTGCAGGCATCATCTATCCTATCTCGGATAGCCAATGGGTGAGCCTTGTGCAAGTAGTACCAAAAAAATTCGAGATGATTGTCATGAAGAACCAACATGACGAGTTGGTATCTATGAGGATTCAGAACAGCTGGCGGGTGTGCATCGATTACAGAAGACTAAATTAGGCAACCTGCAAAGATCACTTTCCCTTGCCTTATTGACCAAATGCTGGAGAAAATAGTAGGGAAATCCCACTACTGCTTTCTGGATGGATTCTCAGGTTACATGCAAATACACATCGCACCTAAAGATCAGCATAAAACCACTTTCACATGCCCCTTTAGGACATTTGCATACACCTTCATGCCATTCGGCTTATGCAATGCTCCGAGCACATTCCAACATTGCATGATAAGCATCTTCTCGGACTTGCTACAGGATTGCATGGAAGTGTTTATGGATGACTTCACGGTGTACGCCGATTCTTTTGAAGCATGCCTGAACAACCTATCCAAGGTGCTAAAGAGATGTACTGACACGAACCTAGTTCTCAATTTTGAAAAATGTCATTTCATGGTGATCGAGGGAATAGTGTTGGGACACCTGGTCTCCAACAGAGGCATTGAAGTGGACAAGGCAAAGATAGACATAATCACTTCCCTTCCAAACCTAGCTTCTGTGCGGGAAGTTCGCTCATTCTTGGGACATGCAGGTTTCTATAGAAGGTTCATCAAGGACTTCAGTAAACTGGCCCTGCCTATGTCCAAACTACTACAGAAGGATGTGAATTTCAACTTTGATCAGCCCTGCATTGAGGCATTTCAAGAGCTGAAGAACAAACTTACATCCGTACCTATCCTGCAAGCACTAGACTGGGCCTGCCATTTGAGTTAATGTGTGACGCATCCAATTCGGCACTGGGAGCTGTTCTCGGCCAGAGAGCTGGAGTCGGCCAACCAGTACATGTCATTGCATATGCATCCAGAACCATGGACTCGGCCCAACAAAACTACACGACAATTGAGAAGGAGCTTTTGGCAATTGTATTTTCCTTAGATAAGTTTTGCTCTTACCTTCTTGGCTCCAAGATAGTCGTGTTCTTTGATCACGCTGCTCTAAGATACTTGCTGAAGAAGCCGGACGCCAAGCCAAGACTGATCCGGTGGATGCTTCTTCTCCAGGAATTCAACTTAGATATCAAAGATAAGAAAGGTGCTGAAAATTCTATAGCAGATCACCTGAGTAGGATTGAAAATGAAAGCGAACCAATGCCGATCCCAGATGAATTCCCTGATGAGCAACTCTTGAACATCAAGACGACCACACCATGGTTTGCCGACATCTACAACTTCGTGGCAACATCTCAATACCCATTGGAAGCATCTCGGCCCTACAAGGAGAAAATCAGAAGTGATGCCAAATATTACATATGGGATGACCCTTACCTTTGGATATTATGCAGTGATAAGATTATCCACAGGTGTATCCTTGACATCGAGATCAATTCGGTCCTCTAGTTCTGCCATTCAGCCCTTGGAGGAGGCCACTACGGATCATCTCGGACTGCTAGGAAAGTGCTTGATTGTGGCCTTTATTGCCCTTCTATTTTTAGAGACGCCCATCAATTTGTCTCCACCTACGAGAGATGTCAAAAAGCAGGAATGGCCTTGAACCAAAGACACGAAATGCCCCAACAACCCATCCTATTCTGCGAAGTCTTTGACCTCTGGGGTATAGACTTCATGGGGCCATTCCCAATCTCCAATGGTTACTCATACATCTTGCTTGTCGTCGACTACGTGTCAAGATAGGTAGAAGTCATCCCCACTAGAACCAATGATGCCAAGGTTGTAGTGGACTTTCTTAAGTCCAATATTTTCTGCAAGTTTGGTGTACCAAAGGTGCTCATCAGTGACCAAGGAAGTCACTTCTACAATAGAGTCATGGCCTCCCTTCTTCAGAAATATGGGGTAGCACACCAGATAGCTACAACATACCATCCCCAAACAAACGGCCAAGCTGAAGTGTTTAACAGGGAAATCAAGCACATATTGCAAAAGATGAAAAATCCCAGCAGGAAGGATTGGAGAAAACTCCTTGAGGATGCTGTATGGGCACATAGGACTGCATACCAAACACCGATAGGGATGTCTCCCTACCGGATCGTTTTCGAGAAGGCCTACCACCTCCCTATGGAGCTAGAGCATAAGGCTTATTGGGCAGTCAAACAATGCAACATGGCCTATGACCAAGCATGAGAACATCGGAAATTCCAACTCCAGGAATTAGATGAACTTCGCTTGGAAGCTTATGAGAACGCTAGGATCTACAAGCAAAAAGTCAAGAAATTTCATGACCAAAAGATCCTGCGCAAAGACTTCCATATCAGCTAAAAAGTGCTGCTCTTCAACTCCATATTAAAGCTCATAGCAGGTAAGCTTCCTCTAGATGGGATGGACCTTTTGTTATCACTAACATGTTTCCCCATGGTGTAGTACAACTCAAGGAAGAACATACCAACCGCACCTTTCAGGTAAATGGGCACCAAGTCAAACCATTCCTCGAAGGTCCAGCACCAATCAGAGAGCACACGGAGTTCATTTCACTAGTGGAACCAACTCCACCAGATGGCACAAACTAAGCCAACTCGGCCACCCCCTCTATTTATGCATTGCGGACAATGCCGAAATCAAGTGTGGGGGGGAGGGTTCTAACCATCTGGGATTTACACTGATCATTCATATTTGCCCCTCTTCGTTTCTTTATTTCCTCTAGTTTCATTTCCCTTTTATTTCCTTTTATATCTGTTAGACTGTTCCTAGTTTCATTAATACTTGTAAGCTCTGCCACATAAGTTTTAAGTCAATAAGAGCTTCCCGGCCAAGTCGACCACAGCCGGAATGACTTCGGCCTAGCAGAATTATAGAGCCAAACTGAAAAGAGAATCCTCGATTGAGTCTGAAAGTCTGGCGAACCAACGGAAGCCATCTCCTCTTCCCTGAACAAGAGGTAGCCTATGCCTGAAGAGAACCAAACCTTTGGGTTCTAAGCAGCAAGTGACGAAAATGGGAAGAGAAAACCTTCAGAGTAAAGGAACAAAAACAACTAGTGTGAGAATTTGGGCCTTGCAGCAGTGATGGCTGGCAATCTCGCCATCCCTTCTTTCTGAGTGATTTTTGCAAGCATGTTAATTGTGTATGCTGTATTTTGCCTTAACTCTTCGGATACAACTATTTTACACATGCAGGAATGACATGATCTAGGCCATGTTTCTTACTAGCCCCGAGCCAAATAAGTTGTCCAAAATCAATTTTGACATTGTTCACCCCTTTGATCCTAATTTGACTATTTTTTCTACGGCCCACTACAAGCCAAGGCCAGAAAACCATCATTCTACCTCACCCATGGGAAGCCGAGGAGCCTTGGAATTGTCTTGGGAGTGAGTCATAATCAAGTGTGGGGGAAGTCTAGGGAGCAAAATTCGGTCAAAAAGCATCTGAAGGCTCTGAAGAAGCGAAAAAGAAAAAAATAATGAAAGAAAAGAAAGAAAAAAAGGGTACAGATAAACAGAAAATAGGCAGCTGAGGTAAATAAGCTGAACTAAACAAAATCAGCAAGTTGTATGAATAAGAACGGAAGAAAGAGTATGAAAAGGGCGAGCGAATAAAGATGGAAGGAGACCACGGTAACCGGGACTGCCCTCATATTGATAAAACTCACTCCCCATTGCTCCTCTCCTCCCTACAGGTCCTGAAGCTAGTTTTCCTACATTCTATCCTACCCATGACCTTAACCTCACTACAAGCCGAAAAAGTCCTAGTGATCATAACTGTTGTGTTTTGCAGGAGTAAGAAAGAGAGCTCTGTCAAGATATGGTAATGCCAATTCCATGCAATGTTGAGTGTAAACACAAGACAAACACTCGAGAGAACCGAAAGAATTGATCACCTAAGTGAGGTTCTAACACTCTGGGGTATTTCCTCCCATGTGTAAGTCACAAAGCCTCTTAGGCCCAAGGGAAGTAGTTCCCTGATTGCATAAGCACTTTGTTCCGAGATGAAGAGAGGCCGAATCTGTCTCGGCAAACTTGAGGAAGTCTACGGAAGAATCTCTTTCCCTCAACCGGAATCTCCCTTGTCTAAGACGTTACATTTTGCCCAGGAGTGCAAAAGGCTAAGTGTGGGGGTTTGATGAGTCATAAAATACACATCTTAAGTGGACCTAGGAAGAGTGTCATTAAGCAACTAATGCACTTAAAGGATGATTGTTAGCTAAGATTTAGACTACGGGCCTAGAATCCAAGAAAAGCACAATTTATGTTAATTCAAGGCATTAAGCTAACTATTCATTGCAGGTCCAACTAATCTCGCAGCCACCACTGGAGGCCTAGGCCCAGAGCATCTCGGTCAGACTAAGACTCAACCCATGCGAGCAAATAGCCCAATTAGGAGCTAGTTCCAGTGGCACTTCACGTCAGCCATCCATTCAGAAGCCACCTCGGTTCCAGCTCAGCGCCACATCACCGCCTGGAGTAGCTTGCAACGCAAGTTATAGTAAGGGTAGAATAGGGTTCCACTTGTAATTCTGTTAAAGTAGTTAGCTTCGCGCCTTGTATAAATAAGCGCAACTCTGAACGGTTAGGGGTCTTTGGCATTCATATTTTTCGCGCGTCCATTACCTCCATTTCCTCTCGTTTTCCTCTCCTCCACTCACGGTGGTACACGGTGTTGTTAATGGCATTTCTCTCGATTGAGGAAATGCAGGCTAGGAACTGAGAAGCCGAAGGTTGCCAGAGGAGACCGATTGGAGCACCAACACACTCCGGTGGACCTGATCCTCAGCGACCTAGCTAGCAGAGGTGGAACATCATCGTCGGCCATAGTGATTGGCGTGGAAGATGGAATCACCGAATCCAGGCCCTGTGTTTGTATTTCATTTTCAATAATATAAGTGTTTTCTGAATTCTGATCTCTGTTGCATTCCTAAAATCTAAGTTCACTTACTGCATTGCGATTGCACATGGTAACAGAACAATGTTAAACTAAGCCAATTGGAACTGGTTTAGCTAATTCAGTAGGTAATCACTTAACGATTGTTAATTGAGAATCTAAAATTAGCTTGAACTTAATCTCTTCTAACTGATGAGGTAGCGATTGTGTAAATCCTCGGTATGGTAAGGGACAGACCTTTGGCGATTGCCACAAGAACACTGGAGGCTGATGAGGACTATAATTGGAGTGATTAAATCAGAAAGAACTTGATTATTGGAACTAAACATGAACACAGTAATCACAATAGCATTAGGAGTAGTGTAATTGCATTTTCATTGTAGATTAATTTCAGTTTTGATTGTAGTTAGTCTCTGTTTTGATTTCAATTGCATTCCAACCCCCTCGTTTACTGTTTTTAAGTCTGAGACAGAGGTAGTCCATCTCTGTAGCGTTTGTCTGCACTTAGCCGAGACCAAGCCGAATTGTCTCTGCCGAGATTAACTCAGCTCAGTCTTTGCCGAGAGCGACTCGGCCAGTGCCGAGATAAGTCAGTATTTTACACTTAGAGATTCTACTTCTGTTTGCTCCACATTGAAACACACTTAGAACACACTGTGTCTTTGAGAAGAATGACCTAGGGTTGACTATACTATAGTTAGCTTTAGTTATTTGATAAGCGCATAAACAACTAAAAAACGCCCATTATCAATTAGCTTAGATGGATAATTCTCGTATGACCAAGCTCCATCTCATTCGGGATATTGAGGACACCACGGTTAATACATCATGGCATCAATGTGCAACTGATTCCTTTCTTCATTGGAGCTAGGAGCAGAATTATCAAGATCAGAAGAATTAGGAATAATACTAGTATCATAATGCACAAGTGTTGTGAACATGATTAAAAATAAAAAAGAAGAACAAAAAGATAACATAATTAGAAAAGTGAAAAAAAAACAAAAAGATGACTAAATTAAAATAGAAATGCATCAAAGAAGAATAGAATCAAAAACAGAAAAATAGAAAAATAACAAATAGAGAGATAGAAAAATAGAAAAATAGAAAAATAGGAAGAAAACAAAAATAGAAACAAAAAAATATGCAGCAAAAGAAATAGAGGCACAGAAAGGAAAAAAAATAATGAAAAATAACAGAATAATCATAAATTGGTCAAAATGTTAAAAAAAATTGATGCATGAAAAGGAAAAAAAATCATACAAAGAAATTGCATAATCAAATATGTAGAAAAATCGATAACGATTATGTAGAAGAAGTTAGAGTTAGTTATGCAAATCAAAAAATAGAAAACAAGTAGCTATCAGAAAGCAAAATAAATTATGGAGATGCAGTTAAATGCAATGATGCAGGGATGGCTGTTGTTGTTTTTTTTTTAGCAATGTAAAGACTCACGTAAACAAAAATTTAACACACACACGCAACAAAAATTTAACTCATATTCAGCATGCTATATTATTTTTAGACTCGACTAAAAAGAAAACAAATACAGACTCAACAAACTCGACAGACTTTATGACTCTATGACTCAAACGACAGACACAACATTCCAAAGACTCGGGATTCGGCTTAACTCAGTTTTTGGCACACAAAGACACAAAAGAACTTGTGTCCCCGACAACGGCGCCAATTTGATAAGTAGGTTTTTAGTCATCTTACATGCCTCAAATAAATACTATAGTACTGCCATACCGAGGATTTACACGATCGCTACCTCATAAGTTGACAGGGATTAAGTCCAGAGTTGATTTTAGGTTCTCTAGTTGATTACCTACTGAATTAGTTAAACCAGTTCCAATCGGCTTAGTTCAACATAATTCACATCACTTTGTGCAATCACAACGCAGGTACTGAATTAAAGTGTAAGAGTGCGAACAAAGATCAGAATCATAAAATACTCATATTATTAAGAACAGAATACAAACATAGGGTGTGAATTTAGTGGATCTGTCTTCCATGATGATTTCCATGGTCGAACGACGATGGTTCACCTCCGCTAGCCAGAACGCTGAGGACCGAATCCACCAAAGTGCGTTGGTAATCCAATCGGTCTCCTCTGATGATCTTCAGCTTCTCGGTTTCTGACCTGTGGTTCCTCAACCGAGAGAAACGTCGTTGAGAGAACTGTGCACTATCGTTTGTGTAGAAAACGAGAGGGAGAGAATGAAAAAAAATGAGGGAATTGGAAAGTATGAATTCAACAACCTTTAACGTGCCCAACTCCTACTATATATACACGAGCTGGCTCTTTGCTAAACATGCATATGCTAACAAGCTCCTAACTGCATTACAGAGTGAATTTCCTACTCTACACTTGCGTATCTTGCACTGCAAGCTTCTCCAAAAGTGACGTGGCAACTAAGCTGGATTGGTGTTGACTTGGACTGCCAATGTGGACAGTGTGCTTGGCTGCTCCTTATTGGGTTGCTGGACCTGCGGAGCTATCTGGTTCTAGGCCGAGTCAATTTGGCCAGGACAACTCTCCTACGCCCATGCTTTTCATGATGGGCTAAGATCATCCATGTTGATCCTGCAAGAAAGAGGAATGAGTCTTTTATTAGCCAAGATTCTCAAATTAGCACAGATTTATGATTTCTCTATTTTTAGGTCCATAATATGAATCTTAACTAAAACTCCATTCTTAGACCTTAGTTGATCCCAAAAGCACCCATCTTAGGTCCTTGTAGGGTGAACAAAATATGACTTATCAGAGAGCCAGGTCCGACCTGCTAACGTGAGGCTTTCCAAGAGCAAAGGGCACTCAACTAAACACCGAGCGTTTAGGCATAGGCATGGCGCGCTCAAGGTAAAGTTCCCAGCGCATAACAAAAACTGGGGTGAGAGGCATCTCAAGCATACATAAAGCACATGCATTCTAGAATCAAAATAATCCCCATGCATACGGGTGAGGAAGGAAAACACCCCATGCATGCATGTGCACCTTCATTCGAAAATCTTATCCGACTCTGTGTCGAAGCCTACCCTGCGTAGTGAACACTCTGCTGACTCTATGTCGAAGCCTACCTAGCGTAGTGAACACTTGGCCAACTCCGCATCGAAGCCTACCCTGTGTAGTGAACCTTCATCCGACTCTGCGTTGAAGCGTAATTATGGTATGAACACTCATCCAACTCCACGTCGAAGCCTACCTAGGGTAGTGAACACTTAGCCGACTTTGTGTCGAAGCCTACCTTGAGTAGTGAACCTCTGCTAACTCCACGTCGAAGCCTACCTAGGGTAATGAATGCTTAGCCGACTCTGTGTGGAAGCCTACCTTGTGTAGTGAACCCTCATCCGACTCCACGTCGAAGCCTACCTAGGGTAGTGAACACTTAGCCGACTCCATGTCAAAGCCTACCTTGAGTAGTGAATCCAATCTGACTCCGTGTTGAAGCCTACCCCGTGTTATGAACCCAATCCGAATCTGTGTTGAAGCCAACCTAGTGTTGTGAACCTGTGCTGACTCCATGTCGAAGCCTACCCCATGTAGTGAATCCAATCTGACTTCGTGTTGAAGCCTACCCTATACAGTGAACCACATCAATAGAACTAGGCAAGGTTAGCCATCACAGAGAAGGAATGCCACCTTAAAGTTCCTGAGCCATTGGATTCTCCAAGGGACACGAGGATGAGGCCACATAAGCGAACCCAAGTCCCACCCACTAATAGAATTGAGATCCTCATCAATCACAACAAGAGAATACGCCACGTCAGCCACTACCCGCGAAATGCGTCGCGATTTCTGGGAGAACGTGCCATGACTAGGCATGGGACCCAACGAGCATTAGCTTGGGGTAGCTCCATGTGGCGAGATCAGGCACACCTTCATCACCCTCTCGAAGGCTATAAAAGGCCTCAGCGCGAAGAACTCGGGGCCAAGAATTCAGGAGTATAACACACCGAGCGAAATTGCTGAAGAATTGCTACACGACTAGCAAGTCAAAGTTGCAAAAAGATTTCCGACTACAAGCAAAAAGCGTCGACCAGCTCTTTGGAGACCAGGTAAGTTCCTTACCCAACCCCAAACATGTTATAGATAATGTCCCTCCCCGTCACGATCACATTTCAGATGGCAGGTAACTAGCTTACTTTAACCCAAACCGAGTCGATTACACTTCAGATGGAAGACACGTAGTTGGCCTTAACCCAAACTGAGATAAATACACTTCAGACGGCAAGCATGTAGCTCACCTTGGCCTAGGACCAAGTCGGCCTCGGTCCCCTATTCATAACATATCGTGCATTCCACTCGACTCCAAGTCAGTATATACACGTCCAAACCAACCTAGCATGCATAATCACAAATACTCCACTTAGCACCGAGACAGGATGCCTAATAGATAGTCCCGGGCTCCAACTCAAACCTTTGAGGGATGAACACCCATGAGAAAGTTCAACCCCTATGTCTCAGATATTGGTGGATGCCTAGAGGAAAGTTTGACCATACCAAACCAGCATCGCGCACCTATATCCAAATTCCTACCTGAGAGGAAGGATGTCTAATAGAAAGTCCGACTCTGTCCCTCACTACATGCATCCAGAACCACGTGGACTTTGACTCCTCTACGCTAGGAGAGGTACGTAGGAGCAAGAGGCCTACTCTTGTCAAGTTATGCATTCCAAACATTTCAGCTCTGTACAAACACATTCCCATAGTTCTAGTCAGTCAATAATAGTAAAGGTAAAGGTTACATTGCATACATTTCATAGGGTATGTCACAACCAGATTTGTGACGAAGTGAAAAGGGAAAATTAAAGGGGAGGCTGAAATCAATTCGGCCTCGGGAGGAGTCGCCACCAACGTTTTGATTAGGAACGCTGGAAAACGAAGGTGGGGGGATATGGTTTGGTCTGGAACCAGATGAATGAGTTCGGAAGTTGGTTACACACCAGGGGCACAGGGTTCCCCCAACATGCCTATTACTTAACAGTTACCTAAGACTAGCTTTTGGATTTACTAAGGTTTTGGTGCATGCAAAGAGGGGAATAGACTTGAGAGGAGTGTGCCGTCTTTGCCTACGTACCTCGAACTCGAGGATTCAAAGTCTACATAGTTCTGGGATGGTTTCCTAGGGTAGGCTTAGCCAATGGCCGAGATGGACTCGGCCTTGACCAGTTTTGGTTAAGGGAGAGGGTCAGGGAAGGCTCGCATGGGGAAGGCCGAGACGGGCTCGGCCTGATTGAGTTTAGAAAAGATGAGAAAGGGCAAGGCAGACTCGGCTTGGACAAATATTATACTATCTAAACTAGCAGACTTACTTCTTTATTCTAAGGAAAGTGTAGGTTCTAAGTGCGTGAAGCTAACTAGATTCTAAGCTAGACTACAGCATTTATGATAAGAGAGGGGAGAGTACCACTAACCTAGAGTCCGTCGTGACGCAGGGAGGTTAGAGGAATGCGGTCTCTTCTCTTCTCGTTCTATGGCTTGTTCTAACTATTCCTTCTTCCCTTTGTTTGGTACTTCCGACTCATTCTGTTTTCGTCTGGCTTGCGTCGTGTAAAATTACCAATCTCAATGTGAACAAATTCTATGCACATGGGCCAAACCTCTCAACAATCCCTTCTAGATTCTTCATGTCCCTTTAGATTGCACTATATAGCGTTGTTGTCAAGGGGGAAAATCTTTGTTTCCTGCCATGTCATCTCCTCTTCTTTGTCCAAGTTTGTTCTCTCTTAATGTTCCTAGTGTTTCCGTAGTACTCCAATTATCTCGTGCTTTTTTGGTGAAAAATTGTTCGACCCCGTAGAAAAATCTCCGACCCTTGCTCATTCGCGGTGAGGTCTTATATAGGCTGCGAGATGGGCTTGGACCTCTCTCCTGATGAGAGAATATTTTATATTTGAATTTTGAATAGCTAACAGGTTTATCCCTTGATTCTTGGGATGAGAGAATATTTTATTATATTTTATATTTGAATTTTGAATATCTAACAGGTTTATCCCTTGCTTCTTGGGATGGGAGAATATTTTATTATATTTTATATTTGAACTTTGAATATCTAACAGGTTTATCCCCTGATTCTTGGGATGAGAGAATATTTTATTATATTTTATATTTGAATTTTGAATATTTAACAGGTTTATCCCCTGCTTGTTGATAACGTATAAAATAACAGGTTTATCCCCTGATTCTTGGGATGAGAGAATATTTTATTATATTTTATATTTGAATTTTAAATATTTAACAGGTTTATCCCCTGCTTGTTGATAACATATAAAATCTTCAGGATTTTATCGTTATCGGTTAAGGGAAAGCCAACTTGTGGTTGTTTGTTGATAACATATAGAATCTTCAGGATTTTTTTTGTTATCACTTAAAGGAAAGTCAACTGTGGTTGTTTTTGGCCGGATAGTTTTGGGGTGCTACAGTTGCCTCCTCTTTATTTGTGTTCATTAGGGATGCGTCCTAATGGGCATAAATAAAGAATCCAGGGATGGTTCTAGGCTGAGGAGGTATTAGGCTAGTTTCTAGGCTTCGGTTGATTTGGATAAGATTCTGTCGGATGGTTCTAGGCTGAGAAGGTATTAGGCTAGTTTCTAGGTTTCGGTTGATTTGGATAAGATTTTGTCCTAGAGTTTTAATGACTTGATGTTTTAAACTTAAACTAAGGTTGCTAACTCTACTTGGCCAGCTAGATTTCGAATTTGATAACTACTGCCTGATGACTTGGACTTGATAGCTGATGACTTGAATTTGATAGCTGATGCCTTGATCTTGATAGTTGATGAACTTGGTAGCTGATGACTTGAATTTGATAGCTGATGACTTGAATTTGATAGTTGATGCCTTGATCTTGATAGCTGATGAACTTGAGATCATTGGCTCTACTCGGGGCGGCCAACGATGTCTTGAGACTGATGAATTGATTTTTGATCATCAACTCTACTCGGGGTGGCCAATGATGTCTTGAACTTGAGATCACTGGTTCTACTTAGGGCGGCCAGCGATGTCTTGAATCTGATGACTGATGAATTGAATTTGGTAGCTGATCATCGGCTCTACTCGGGGCGGCCAGTGATGTCTTGAACTTGAGATCACTGGTTCTACTCAGGGCGGCCAGTGATGTCTTGAACTTGATAACTGATGACTGATGAATTGATATCTGATCATTGACTCTACTTAGGGCGGCCAATGATGTCTTGAACTTGATAATTGATGACTGATGACTGATGAATTGATATCTGATCATTGACTCTACTCGGGGCGGCCAATGATGTCTTGAACTTGATAATTGATGACTGGTGAATTGATATCTGATCATTGACTCTACTCAGGGCAGCCAATGATGTCTTGAACTTGATAACTGATGACTGATGAATTGATATCTGATCATTGACTCTACTTAGGGCGGCCAATGATGTCTTGAATTTGATAACTGATGACTTGAATTTGATATGAGATCATTGACTCTACTCGGGGCGGCCAATGATGTCTTGAACTTGAATTGATAGCTTGAATTGATAAATTGAGGTCACTAGGCTCTACTCTGGGCAGCCAGTGAGGTCTTGAACTTGAATTGGGTCATTGGGCGACTAGTGAGGTCTCGAACTGGAATTGATAGCTTGAACTTGAAATGAACTTGATAAGATCACTGAACTTTCCTTTAGGCGTCTAAGTCTTGATGGCTTGAATCATTGGGCTTTCCTCTAGGCGGCCAGTGAAATTTGAACTTGAATTTGAATAAGATCACTGGGTTTTCCTCTAGGTGGCTAGTGAAATATGGTAGCTTGAATTTGAACTTGAATAAGCTCACTGGACTTTCCTTTAGGCGTACAGATCTTGATGGCTTGAATTTGAAAAGATCACTAGGCTTTCCTCTAGGCGGCCAGTGAAATTTCAACTGCAATTTGAATAAGATCACTAGGCTTTCCTCTAGGCGGCCAGTGAAATATGGTAGCTTGAATTTGAACTTGAATAAGATCACTGGGCTTTCCTCTAGGTAGCCAGTGAAATCTGGTAGTTGGCAAATGCTGATTGAGGTGACTTGAGACGGTATGAATTTGGCTGTGACAACTTGATGCTGATTGAGATGGATTGAAACTGGCCGAGATGGAATGAACTAGTTGAGATGAACTAGCTGAGATGGAATGAACTAGCTAAGATGGAATGAATTGGCTAAGACGACTTGAAACTGGTTGAGACGAGTTGATGTTGGGTGAGATGACATTTGTGCTGGCTGAAGTGATGTTTGCCTTTTGCCTTGTGGAGGATTTTGAATTTTAAATCCTGGAATGCCAAGGGTTTTGTCTGGGGGCACGTGGCTTCAGACATGCCCCCTAGTTTCTCACTCCTATATTAATGCTTTGTCGTGTCTCTTCATTTCTGGCGCTGACTTAAATGTCTTTAGGACATGCCTCTTTGTTTCTTGGGGAGTTGCGGTGTGCTTTGCTCTTACCATGGTCCCCTCTATTCTAGTCTTCTTGGGTCACTATCAGCCTAAAAATATAGTGACACTAAGTCAATAAGACTTAGTTTCTAAGTTAGTTAAAAATATTTTCTACATTTAATTAAATAGAAAAGGTCTAATATTTTAAAATATCAAACAAAAGTACAACAATCCCCTACATTTCAAAAAATTAAAACTTTATTCCTTTTAAAAGAAGAAAATTCCTAAATTCTCATCGTGTAGAATGTAATGCATTGAACCTTTTGTAGCTATGCTATTGAACCAAGACCTAGACTGATAAGACTTGACACACAATGTGGTTGGTGTAGCTATGGTATTGAATCAAGAATACTTCACGTGTTAGCAGTTTACCAACCACAATACACCCACACATGCCCGATATTCATGAGTGCTCTAGAGATCTTGTCATGATCTCATTCAAGCAGCCTCACTTGACACTCATATAGGTAATTTCATAAAGTGTATGCTGTAAATCATACACAACTCATACGAGATATGAAAATCATTAAAAACTTTATAAGTTGTAAAACTTTCTCACTATCGCATAAAGTTTTACTCTCGTTAATGCAGTATCTACACTTTCTCACATCATAGGAAGGAACTAAAATTAAAAATTAATTGAAATTAATTTCAGTTCTAGCAAAACTGTGAAGTGATTTGTTCTTATCCATTAAACCTTCTTCATAGGATCTTCAATCACAAAGGTTGGGTTACCATCACCATTTGTTTTCAAGCAGCTTAGATCCCATTCCCCTTGATGTTTTATATAATAATCTCTTCTCTAGGGGTTTAAGTCTGAGGATTGGTTGAATCCATTATTGACTTCACATACACAAGATTTTTATCTTTTAGTTAAACAATTCTTTTACCACACTATTTCTCAATTGAATATTTACTAAGGTTTTTAACTACTTAGCCTCGTAACCAACCATCTCTAAAGTAATGCACTCTAACTCTATAATTATTTATTTGATTGTGATGGGGAAAAGGTCACCCTTTTGATGATGGGAAGCTAGTACGGTACCACCAATAAGGCACCACCAATGTGGTGACACAACGCAGCGGATAAAAATTCCCCTAACTTGCAATAATCCCTAAGGAGTAACCACAAATGCAAATGAAAGTGACAATGAGAAGAATCACGCAAGAGAGACAAATATTTTTAACGTGGAAAAACTCCCTAAACATGAGGAGTAAAAACCACAGGTCGTCCAGACCAAAGAAATTAATCCACTATGATTAATTAAGAGTACAAGAGTTGTTTTCTGTATCTCTCACTCACTATGTGAAAAAATCACTCTTTCTCTCTATGAGAAATCCACTCTCTCTCAATTTCCAAGTCTGACCCTTTCTCCTCTTATAAAGAGAGACCTAGCGGGCTTGAGAGTATTGGGTTTTTGTCCACATAGTTGGGAGCCCAAAAATAACCCAACATATCTCCCCCCTCACAACTATGTGGAGGTAATCGTCAGTCTGGCGATCTCACAACAAGCTTGAAAATTTCCTCTTGGAACTACCTTGGTCATCAAGTCAGCGCTCTGACTGTCACAAAATAACCAATGTTCGTCCTGAACAAAATCAACCTCTGCCTTGGTAGTGGACAAAGCAACATACTTCTGCAATTTAGATTGCCAAGCCTTTTGCCTTTCTTCACTTTCCATGGACTCTTGGTAACATTCAGGTTCTTCTCCATCTGTCAAGGTCACATACTCATTAGAAGTATACCTTGTAGATGATTGTCTCTGCCTATTAGACCTCCTGACTTTAACTGGAGGCAATTCAGGAGCATCACTCAGATTCTCAACTTGTGACATCTCTTGCTCCTCTTCAGCATCATCATCAAGAGGGACATCAAAGCCATCTCCAAGTTGCTGATCACCAACATTATGTTGCTCACCATTCTGAACAATGTCTTTAATGGTTTGATCTTCCATGAATTGCACATCACAGATTCTGACAAGTTTCTTCTCAATAGGATCATACATCCTGTAACCATACTCATCATGACCATACCCAATGAAGATACACTGCCTAGTCTTCATATCCAACTTGGATCTTTCATCCTTTGGAACATGCACAAAGGCCTTACAACCGAAGACTCTCAAATGATCATACTTGCATCTTTGCCAAACCAAATCTTGTCTGGCACCTCAGTATTCAAAGCAACTGCAGGATTGAGATTTATAGCATGCATTGCTGTGTAAAGTGCCTCACCCCAGAAATGCTTAGGTAACCTCGCTTCAGAAAGCATGCACCTAACCCTCTCAATCAATGTCCTGTTCATCCTCTCTGCTAAGCCATACATCAAATGGTCCATAGTATTCACCATCATTGTCAGAGCGAATACATTTCACCTTCATGCGTGATTGTCTCTCAACCAAAGCCTGGAATTGTTTGAACTTCTCCAACACTTGGTCCTTTGTCTTCAACACATAAACCCAGAGCTTCCTAGAACAATCATCAATAAAGGTAACAAAATAAAGTGCACCACTAAATGACTTTACCTTCAATGGGCCACAAACATCAGAATGCACCAATTCTAGCAACTTTGACTTCCTTGAGAGGGGATGCTTCTTAAAGGATACTCTGGTGTGCTTACCAACCATGCAATAAGAACACTTCTCCAACTCTGCATTCTTCAATCCTAGAAGCATGTCCTTTTTTGGCTAAACAAGTCAACCCTTTTTCACTAATATGACTAAGCCTTCGATGCCACAAAGATGCCTCCATATCCATGGCATTCACACTATCTTTAGCAACCAAAGCTTTTGTCCGATACAATTTAGAAATCTTCTCCCCTCTGGCCACAACCAAGTTACCTTTGGTGAGTTTCCATTTTCCATGACCAAAGTGGTTATCATAACCACCATCATAAAGCATATGCACATATATCAAGTTAAAGCGAACATCTGGAGCATGTTTGACTCCTCTAAGCCACAACTGCATTCCTGTGTTGGTTTGCAAGCAAACATCACCAACACCGATCACCTTGGTCACACCATCATTATCCATCTTCAACACTCCAAAATCACCTGCAGTGTAAGATGTAAAGAACTCCTTGCTTGGTGTAACATGCAATGTAGCACCGCTATCAATAATCCACATGCTCTCATCGGATACAAGATTAACCGATTCAAAGTCTCGAAGAATGACAAGACCATCACCTGTAATAGTAGTGACACAATCATCATCATCATCATCATCATCATCCTTCTCTTTTGACTTATCTTTTTTGCTTTTGTTCTCCTTTTTCCACAAGAAACAATGCTTCTATATATGCCCTGTTTTGTGACAATAGTGACACTTCACATTCTTGTATCTAGACTTGGATTTACTTCCACTATTTTCTCTTTCATTTTTCTGACTTCTCCCCCTATTTGCGGTGACAAGTACCTCAGATTGAGATGAAAAACCTTGTGTCTTTCTTCTCATCTCCTCGTTAAGGACGCTACCCTTTACCATTTGCAAAGAGACAACACCATTAGGGATTGAATTTGTGATAGAGACCTTAAAAGTCTCCCAAGACTCAGGTAAAGAATTCAAGAGTAGTAATCCCAAAATCTCATCTTCAAACTTGATGCCCATTCCTGACATCTGATCAATAATCCCTTGAAATTCATTCAAGTGATCTGATAGTGAAGTGTCTTCCTTGAGCTTTAAACTCACAATAGAATTTAACAAAAATAATTTGTTATTCCCACACTTTGAGGCATACAAGGATTCAATCTTCTCCCACAAAGTCTTGGCATTTATCTCACTTGCAATGTGATTATAAACATTATCATCCACAAAAAGTCGGATAAAACCACATACCTGTTGATGCTCAAAGTCTCATTCTTCATCAGACATAGATTCTGGCTTTTGAGTAGCAAAAACAGGAAGATGCATTTTCTTCACAAATAATAAATCTTTCATCTTCCCTTTCCACAAGTGATAATTAGTACCATTTAGGTTCACTATTCTATTTGTATTACCCTCCATTATTCTCGCAAGTAGAACACCCTTCAAACCAAAGAGCTCTGATACCACTCTGATGGGAAAAAGGTCGATGATGGGAAGGTAGTACGGTACCACCAATAAGGCACCACCAATATGGTGACACAATGCAGCGGATAAAAATTTCCCTAAGTTGCAAGAATCCCTAAGGAGTAACCACAAATGAAAATGAAAGTGACAATGAGAAGAATCACACAAGAGAGAGACCAATATTTTTAACGTGGAAAAACTCCCTTGACGTGAGGAGTAAAAACCACGTCCAGACCAAAGAAATTAATCCACTATGATTAATTAAGAGTACAAGAGTTATTTTCTGTATCTCTCACTCACTCTGTGAAAAATTCACTCTTTCTCTCTATGAGAAATCCACTCTCTCTCTCTCACTATGAGAAATCTACTCTCTCTCTCAATATGAGAAATCCACTCTCACTCAATTTCCAAATCTGACCCTTTCTCCTTTTATAAAGAGAGACCTAGCGGCCTTGAGAGTATTGGACTTTTATCCACATAGTTTGGAGACAAAAAATAACCCAACAGATTGGTTACCATGGAACTTTACCACAATCAAGTGTAGTAAGATAACTACAAGTAAATTGTGTTTTGTTTTGATTAACATTATTGTAATTTTTAATATAATAAAAAATTCACTGTGTTAACATAAGTTATGGTATCTCTTAGGTATCTTATGTTATAGATTATTTTAAAATAAAGTTGGAATCCTAATATTGCATGGAAGTTTATCCACGTCAAGACGACAGGATAGATGCTGCATGGTGCAGGTAAGTAGCAGATATCTAAAATTAGCAATGTTGCATCGCTGCCCCCAAAAGAATGCCTGCATCAATTTTTTAGAGTTGTTTTAGTTTAATAAGGAGTGATAAATTTATGTGTGGAGTATGTAGATAAGTTAAATTCTGGGAAAATAAATAAATAAATGCACCAGTAACATATATATACATCCATAATCAATGAAGTAATGTTTGAGGGAGACAGCAGAATGTTATAAGATAAAATTGTATTCCTTGATGTGCCAACTTGTATCATAGAAAATATAAAGTTAGAGTTAAATATATATTTCATATTAAAATATATTTTTTATAATGTAATATATTATTTTTTTAGTTTTAATTTTTATAAAATAATTTCATTTTTTTATTTTGTTTTAATCCTCTAATAGACTTTTTTTTTGTCTTTATAATTTGTGAATAATTTATTTTTAGTATTTATTATTTTTTCAAAGAGACTATTTTAAAATGAATAAAATATTATATAGACTAAAATGAAAAAATAGATAGATATATTACAGTAACTAAAACAAAATAATAAGAACCAAAATAAAAATAATTAAATTTTACAAAGACTTTTAAAAATATAATATTTACAATGATTAAAAAAAAGTTGTTATAAAAATGATATTGAAGCTTAAAATATTATTTTGATATGTCACATGTGATTTTGAGTTGTTTAAAATTGGAGACAGTTGCATATATTACTACTATTTTTATATATTATTTAACATTTATATTTGTATATATAAGAAAATAATATAAAATATTAAAGAAAAATAAAATATTTAAGTTAGACGACAACTTGTTCATAAGAATTCTTGTTGAAATAAAAATTGATTAAATTAAAAAAAATTAAAATAACATATATCAACTCAGTTAAAAGAAAAGTTACTTATATGAAATTTATCGGATGCTCTAATATGTGAGCCAAGTTCTTCTATTGTCTCCTCTTTGTTTTCTATTTATTCAACTATATTCTGCAACAAAGAGACTCTGAACGTGTGATCGTACGAGCCATTCAACCAATTCACAAATATGAATTTAAACAGGATCGTGCCTATTTCACACTATTTAATATTATATCTTCTCATCTACATATATTAGATAACAAAATCAAAGTGCATATACGAAAAAAAGAAGTGGTTGGAAAATCATTCCAAAATTTTATAAATATTAATGTAAGCAGGTGGAAATTTAATATGTGTATTTTAAGAGATAATGAAATGGATCTTGAGTTTTAGAGAATTCTACTATCATAATGAGAAAGTTAATCAGAATTTGTTTAGAGAACTTGTAATGGAAACGTTTATAAATTCTGTACAAAAAATTTATAATCTTATATGAAATAGTGAAAATTTATTGAAATATTCCCGTAGATGTAAAAAAAATATTGAACCACGTTAAAATTATATCTTTCGTTGTGGCGTTGTTATGTGTGTTTTATATGCTTTGATTTGTTACTTAAATATTATAAATCATAATTTGTTCTTTATTTACATATAACACAGATACGCACAAAAAAAATAGTCTAAGTATATGTTTATGTACAAATTTTTCACAATATAACATATTCTTCCTAATAATAAATGAGACAACAAAATTAACAATATTTTAAAGTAAAATAATCCAAAAACTGATGGAAATAAAAAAGGAGGACAACACATATCAAAACCTTCTAAAAGCTTATATATTTAATGAAAAAAAAATAATTCTATAACCATCTATAAGACTACTAGATGACAAGTCTACAAAACTAAATTTAAATATATGGGAAGCCAAAACTAGTCAAAAATATTTTCTAAATTATTTAAAAAGATTTTTATATTTAATTAAATAAAATTTTAACCTTTTGAATATCAAACTAAATACACAAGATATGATTTTCATTGTGCTCGGAGGAGATTTTTCTCTTAATTACGCAGTTGAGATGAGGACACAATAAGTAGTGCAAGTTGCAAGGTATAAGTAGCAGATTTCCAAAGTAATGTTGCAACGCCGCAGCATTAATGTTGCACCACTAACAGATACACACGACCCGCAGCATTAATGTTGCACACTCAGATACACACGAAAGATCAATACAATAATGTTGGAGGGGACCCCAGATTATTGTGCGTATTCAATTCATTCATCTGCCAACGTACATAACATAAGATGTGAGCCTAGTGTGAGCCATTCAATCTATTTATGTATTGACAAATGTCAAATTTATGATCATGCCTATTTGACAACGATTCTGGTCCATGTCTAACCACTTCTTTATTCTATGTTATGAAAATGAATATTGAAGGAATAAAAGGAAATCTTTTGTATGAAAATATGATTTTAAATTATGTGAAATACTCTATATTTTAATATTTTTTTTTTCTTTTCTTTTCAATTCTTGGATAACTAATAAAATCATATTTTAAAGTTAAATAAATTTTTACACTACCAAAGAAGAGACCTTAATTAGCTGTTATATATATATATATATATATTAGCAGATTAAACAAATAATTATGCTAGTACTAGCATAGATAATGTCCTATTATCGGTGATTTTTAATTACTAACAAATTGATATTTTATTAAAACTGACGACAAATTTTGTTGACAAAGAATTTTTTCCAATAAAAAAACAATTTTATTAGTGGTTTTATGATAGAAAACATTAATAAATTAAAATGGTATTATGTCAGTGGTTTACATTACATAACCGCTAACAAATATTATTTTTTACTAAAAAAAGTTAGTCTTTATAAAGAAATAAATCCTTTTGTTCGATACTCTGTTAACAAAGCCACTAATAAAAGGTTGTGGAAAAAAATGTTGTACAAATTTAAAATACTAACATTAATCTACGTACACAAAGTACAAATTAAGCTTAATACATGATCAAACATAGTATCCAATGATCAATTCATTAAACAACTATATATCGGATATCAATTCATTAAACAATATATCTAATTAAAAAGAAAGAAAACAAACAAACAACAAAATCAATACATCAATAAAAAAAAATTCAACACTATCTTTCTTGGCCTTAAACTACTTGACGATAACAATTGTACCTTTTAACTTGAGGATAACATTGATGCAAACCATCCTCTATTGATTTGATGTACAACTATTCTCCTTATGACCCCATTTTAAATTGTATAATATAAAAATTAGTTAAAATTTTGTTAACCAAATTCATTAATTTTACAATTTCTCAATATAGATATAAGTGTTGTTTCTTTCCCATTAAAAGTCTAATATGACCTTTTTAAATTGACAAAATGGATCTTTAAATGACAATTAACTTACAAAATATGTCTACACAAGATAGAAAAACTGATTACAATTAAGCCACTATCAAAACAGTGTATTTTAACATAAACAAATAGGAATAAATTAGTTGAAACTTCTTATGATGGAGGGGCTATGGCCATAATTCTGCAATGTTTGTTGAAATACGGATGTACACCAGGACTTGAGTTGATATGAATCTAGGAAGGCTTGGAGAGCTTGGGGAGGATACTCATGAAGATCTAGAGCATATGGAGATCAAGATCCTATGACTAGGGATAGAATGAAGAAACTTGAAGCAGAAGTACACCAAAGGATGAATCGTGATATGTGGCAAGAAGGGCCCAAATAAGGTTCAACTATATTCATATTTTGAGATTATCACAATGTATTTGTATAGATTTCTTAAGGTTGCATTTCCTTGTATTAAAATCTTAGTTCCTTTGTTTCTTTTTCAAATAGCTTAGATCGGGCCTAAAGCCAATTTAGAGATGACTTTAGTGATTGTTTTAGTGAGAGATTTAGAGACCGTTTCTCCATCAACATTCCTAGTTGGAATTTGTGGAAACACTTCAACTTCTTCATTCAAAACTCATTTATTTTATAAGAAAATATTGTTCTCTCAAAACCATACCCATTTGAAACACCCCACTAATTGAAGCTTTCATCAATGTCACCAATCATCACACTTTCGTTGGCACCATTATCCCCATTGTTATACTTTCATCTTTCTTTGATATTTTCACTCTTATAAAGTAATATCTTCGCCTTTTGGTTCTCTTTGTCACTTTTTTTGTTTAATTTTTATTTGTCTCATAAGTATAGATTTGTGGGATCTACAAATAGGCGTGTATGCATAGATCTATGGGATCTACCACTATGCTCTACACTTGGAGAAACTTTTATATAGGGAAGTTCGTCACATAAGCATAAATTTGCAAGAACAAACTATATACGAAAATGGAAGCAACTAATATTGTATTAGTGGATGATGACAATGAGAATCAAGGGTTTGTTTTGGTGTTTTATTTTTTATTTTTAACATGTACTTTCTACATCGGTTATAAATAATCGATGTAGAAAGTAACACATTTTACATTGGTTATAAAATAATTGATGTAAAAAGTCTCACTTTTTATATCGATGGTATCTATATCGAAAATTTAATCAATGTAAAAAATCTTTTTTAACTGATGTAAAAAGTCTTTTTTAACTGATGTAAAAAGTCTTTTCTAGTAGTAACTTACATAAACTTTCATACCATTCAATTTCATATAGATTGCAAATTTTATTGATCAAATCATTGAATTGAAAGTTTCTTTTACATATATCATATATACATATTTTTATAATAATCCAATATTATTTGATATCTCATTTATATTTATCAAAATCAATAAAATATATACATTTCAAAATATAATAAAATATAAATTATTTTATTATCTTCTTATTATTGTTCAAGTTTAATAAAATTTGATACAAACAATCAAGGTAATATAAAGTTAAAATTCAATAATTAGACCAACAAAATTCGAATTTGTATATGAAATTATTTAATGATGTAATAGTTGATTTAAGTATCATGTGTAAGTTGATCCCATTCCTTATATGTGTGTGAACATGGGAATTAAGTCCAATACACAATTTAGAGGAAAAAATAGTATTATATCCAATACATAATAAAAAGTATGCTTATATATATTAGTAACTTTTATAAAATGAACAAGTTTTGATTTTATCTCTTGTAAAATGAGTAAATTTTGGTTATAATTCTTATAAACTATTTTTATTTAATTTTTATCCTTCTAAAATCTAAAACCATTATTTTTAGTCTCTTACTCCCTGTGACCTTATGTATAAGGGAAAAAAATATTTATAGTAATTAAGAAAGTTTGTTAAGTACCATTTAATTGTATCAATCTCATTTAGTAACAAGCATTCTTTCTAAACTAACCTACTTTGAAACTTGATATCAAGAAAAAAAAAAGGTCATTGAAAGCAGAGCCTCTAATAAATGAATGATATTTTAGAGATAACTTGATTATATGATATGAAATTAATTGAGATGTGCTTATATTTAAGACCAACACCCATAATATTTATTTTTTTCTTATATATAAGATCGAAAGAGAGTACATTCATTTTGAAGGAATATAAATAACGTTGGTTATAGCCTTATAGGAATCTAGAAAAAATCGAGAAATGTCAAATGCTAACATGATATTGTGCACATTAGTGAATATAACGTGAAATAGTCATTTTACCTTCTGCTAAATATACAAGTAGTTAACAAATATTATATAATAATAAAGACAAATATCAACCATTTAAAATTTTATAAAAATATAAAATAATTTTTTTATAAAAGCCAAAATCAAAAATCATTCCTCTTAAAAAAAGAAAAAAAACATTTAATTCTAAAAAGTAATGCTCATCATTTCAAAATTAGTAATGTTTCAACCCCACAACATTGATGTGTGGTCGCCTCTAGTTAAAGTGTTGTCATCTCTAACTAGTTGATTATCATGCAAAATATTTGCTTATAAAGTATGAAATAGGATAATTCAAGCAATGAAAATAACTAGAAAATTGTATTAAAAAAATAAAGTAATCAAGTGTTTCAACCACAACTATACCATAACTCTTAAAGTAAACCTAACTACTCATACACATAATAATAGGCAAACATAATTAAAGAACAAAAACTATAGCCCATAGAAGCTTGGGGTTATTCTCCTATGCTCTATATCACACTTTTTTGCTTTATCTTCAAGTGTTTTCAAGGACGCCATAGGGGGAGGGGAGCACTTGGAGGTGGTGGAGTATGGAAGGATGGAATTGAATGACATATGTTAGGATACCATGAGTGAGTTCTACGGCCTCTAGATTGCCTCTTGTTATATTGTACAAAGTGTAAAATAACAAATAAAGATAAAATAAAATAAACTATAAAGATAATAAGATAAATTAAAATATAAAGATAAAGATAGACAAAGTTACACGACTGTAATAATCTTCTGCGCGACTGTCTCTTATTAGGCCAAAAGTCTTTATTTTTATTACATTTTTTCTTTTTTTTATTTGTGGTCTGTATTGTATTAATCTCAAAAATAAAAAATAATTATACATAATATTTATAAAAAATATTCATAATTTCTCAAAAAAAAAAAATAACATTCTTATACAAAATAATGATTTACCCGTAGAAATACGGCAAGTTGCAGGGTAAGTCAGATTTTCAAAATTAGTAATATTGCACAACTACCAGATATTCGCCGTCATTAAAATAACATTCTTGGGGACCTCAGAATCGTTATCATTGTTGTATATATAGATAAATATGAAAGTTAGGACCATGTATATTTCACACCATTTAATACTGGTAATACCTCATTATTGCACGTTCGAAGTCTCTTTGTCAGAGTTTTTGAGTAAATAGAAAACAGAGATGAGATAATATAAGGACAAGGTTCACTGTATGTGACAGACGTTAGGAGATAAAGTCACATAACTTAATATGACAACGATTCTGGGCCCAAGCCTAACTACTTCTTTCGTTCTGTGTTACTATGAAAATGAATATTCAAGAATAAAAGGAAATCTTTTGTATGAAAATATGATTTTTAAATGAGGTGAAATATCCTATACTTAATATATTATATAAAGAATACAATATACTTATCAAAAAGTATCTCGTTACTGTAATTTTTATTTAATGAAATTAAATTACTAATATAATTATATGAGATAAAGGACGATACCAAAGAGAACAAGATCTAGAAAAAATAGTTAGTTTCTGTCACACAACGTAACATTTCAAGATTTAAATTTTTACTAAAAATAATATTTATATTTACTCTCCGAATATTATTTAGACATGATTATTTTCAAAGAAAAATACCCTAAATATGTAAATTTTTATATATGAACAAAATTATCTATTAATATATTGTATTACATTATTAATCTTAACTTAATTACAATATTTATATTAATGTTTTCTATTAAAATAAAGACTATATATATGTATATATATAAAGATTGATTATTATAAACAAGCAACTTGTATTTAAATTTGTTACATTGACTGTTGGTGCGTCACTTTGTGAAGAATATTACAACATTGTGGATAACAATGCAGATTATTTGTAAGGAGATCTAGGAGTTGCACTTACAAGCCAAAATCATTGATAATCATGACAATGATAATTCTATATACATTTTTGAGTGACAGTGTTAAGCAACAAAGAGATTCAAACATAAACTTGGTTTAAAGAGACATAAGGGAGTAAAAGACTGGGTGGAGCTTCAACTTCAATCTAATAGAAAAAGAAAATATCGAAATAAAAGGATATTAGGTATATAAGTTAATAGTATATATTGATATTAAATATTTTCTAGCCTGATGGATTGTCACCTTTTTAATTTTACATATTCATTATAGGATAAAGGATTAAGAAGATATCAAGCCAACATGGTATTTTGTTTGACGCCTCCAACTTACGAGCTCCCTCAAATAGTAAGAATACAATTTAGTCTCACTAAATTTTTAATAGTAATGCTATCAGCCTTTAAAAATGAAAAGATATTATATTTCTTTTGTTTACTTGTGAAGATATTGATTAGTTTTTGTTATTAGGTAGGCTCGTCTTGATGATATAAACATTCTACCATTTGGTGACACGTCTTCACTCCTTGAACTACATTAAATTAACATTAAGGTCCGAGTTTCAGAGTAATTTATATATAAAACCTCATTTTTGTTTTGTTTTCCTTAATTTTTCACTTAAGCTCGGCTACTGTATGTGTATTGATTCAGAAAAACAAAATTTGTTCATGTATTGATAGCCTTTACAAGCTTTATTGCTGGTTTAATATAAATTGTACAGGCTATATGTACAGGCTCTATGTACAGGCTATATGTACAGGCTATATGTTCACTGCTATTGTGAGGGGTTTAATTCCATTTTTTTTTAATGATACTAATTAGTTACTGTTATTGCTGGTTTAATATAAATTGCTCTTTGAAGAGTGAAATTACAAACTGTAAAAATGATGAAACTATAAAAACAATATATGAAGCAAAAGTCTTCCAGCAAGGTTGTCAATTGTGATGAGTGATATACATATATACATTTCTAGTGAAATATTCTATACTATGTGGCTGAGTTTGCTGTATTGATTAAAGAATGAAAATTAGAGACAATGGCATAGCAGAAATAAGGCCTTTTCTATAAGAAAGTTAACCAAAATAGAATGTTACAATAATAATATCTTCCACGGAATCATCTTTAACAAATTTATAATGTTTCACTTTCTCAAAATTTTATACTTTAACGGAATCATCTTTAACAAATTTATAATGTTTCACTTTCTCAAAATTTTATACTTTAACTTCATTGCAGGAAAAAGCACAAACTTCTATTTCTAGGATAGAATCTACATCTGATTTGTTATCACCTATTGCAATGAGTATGTTGACTTGTGAATTGAATACTTTCAGTCTTTGCTAAATGCTTGGCCATAAACACCGGTTTTGAGTGATAATTGTTGTACCCTAAAACTGTCCGGGACTGAGTCTTCCCAAGACTGAGTCTTCCCGGGACCCACCTTTACTCATAAAATAATATCTTGGAAAGTAGTTGCAACTGACTTAGCACCTACCAGGAGAGAATCAAGGGATATGGGGGCCACCACTAGCCCAATCCCAAGCCTATAAAAAGCCTCAAAATGAAGAGGTGACGGGGGAGAATTTTTCCGAGCAGAAACTTTAAGCCAAATCTCTCAAACCTCTCCCAAGTCTCCCAAGCCTCCCAAATCTCTCGAACCTCTCCCATAGCAAAGCTAGTATTGACCGGCCTCACCCATTCTAGCAACATCCTCACCCCGTAACTACGTAGACTTTGACCCTCCGGCCGAGGTGCGAGGGCCTGAGGGCATACCTCTATCAAGTCAAAAACCTCAAATCTTAAATCCCAAAACCCAAGAACACCTTACTGAACCTCCCCTTCCCGGGACTTAGACCAAAAACACAACCCAAATACAAGCACCATCCCTTTTCCCATATAGCTAGCTAAGGGTAACTATCAAGTGATAGGCATCTTTGGGGCCCTTATGCCCTAGCGTGTAACCAACTCCCGAACCCATATTCCCTGATTCAAGACCAGCCTTCTTCCGTTAGGTTTCTGGCGTTCCCTTAAACCAAACGCCGGTGGCGACTCTTTGTGGCCGACTTAGTCTCGGCCTACCCATTTTACCGTCACAATCCAGGTTGTGACGGATGGCGACTCCTAATCGGGGACTTTTTTTATTGAGAGTTGAGCCTGTCGGGTAAGTTTTAAGATTCAATTTTATTTTATTTTTTTAATTTTCTTAAGAAATGCCTATATTGAATGTTTAATTATACCTCAAATATGATTTTTGAAAGAAAAACAAAATTTCTAGAAAAATATATAAAATTGTCATTACTTGAAATGTATTTTGCACGAGAATTAAGGTTGTGGGGGCAAAACTCTGAGGTTGGGTCCTGTGTTTCCATTTGTCTTTGTTAATTGGTGCATGTGTTGTAATTTGAATTTGATGTTTGTATACTACTTATACAAAATCATAGGGTAGACAATAATATCTTGTTATTATATTGGGGGGTGCATACGGGGGTAGTCTTTCAAAACAAGAAAAAAAAGGGGGTAGAGTGCAAATATATCCATGAGCGCAGTCCTATTCCCAGACCTGAGAGTTAGGGAGTGCGGGGCGTGTGGCGGTACCCCATTGGAGATTTCTGCATGCGGTGACCGTGATAGTTCCACAGGGGGCGATGACTGAGGGAGCCAAAGCAACATCCGGGGAAATTGATCCTGATCGTGCTAGAGACCTCAGGGAGTCCATAGACCCAGGAGCCTAATGGTGAGGAAGTTTAAAAATTCAAATGGTGAGAACCTTGGGGGATCCTTCTAGAAACTTATTGGATAAACCTTAACTAGAGTCTACCAAGTAAACCTTAACCAGAGTCTGCCTAGTAAACCTTAACCCGAGCCTACCAAACAAACCTTAACCCGAGCCACGCTAAACAAACCTTAACCCGAGCCTGCCGAACAAACCTTAACCCGAAGTCCGCTAAACAAACCTTAACCCGAGTCTGTCGAGTAAACCTTAACCCGAGCCCGCCAAACAAACCTTAACCCGAGCCGCCGAACAAACCTTAACCCGAAGTCCGCTAAACAAACCTTAACCCGAGTCCGCTAAACAAACCTTAACCCGAGTCTGCCGAGTAAACCTTAACCCGAGTCTGCCGAGTAAACCTTAACCCGAGTCTGCCGAGTAAACCTTAACCCGAGTCTGCCAAACAAACCTTAACCCAAGTCTGCCAAATAAACCTTAACCCGAGCCTACCAAACAAACCCTAACCCGAGCCTACCAACTAAACCCTAACCCGAGCCTACCAACTAAACCCTAGTCCGAGCCTACCAACTAAACCCTAGTCCGAGCCGACCAACTAAACCCTAGTCCGAGCCGGCCAACTAAAGCCTAGTCCGAGCTAACCAACTAAACCTAGTCCGAGCCAACCAATCAAAACCTAGTCCGAGCCAACCAATCAAACCCTAGTCCGAGCCAACCAACCAACCAAACCCTAGTCCGAGCCAACCAATCAAACCCTAGTCCGAGCCAACCAATCAAACCCTAGTCCGAGCCAACCAACCAACCAAACCCTAGTCCAAGCCGACCAACCAAACCCTAGTCCGAGTCGACCAATCAAACCCTAGTCCGAGTCGACCAATCAAACCATAGTCCGAGTCAACCAATCAAACCCTAGTCCGAGTCAACCAATCAAACCATAGTCTGAGCCGGCCAATCAAACCCTAGTCTGAGCCGGCCAACTAAACCCTGGTCCGAGCCGGCCAAGCAAACCCTGGTCCGAGCCAGCCAAGCAAACCCTGGTCCGAGCCAACCAAGCAAACCCTAGTCCGAGCCAACCAAGCAAACCCTAGTCCAAGTCGGCCAACTAAACATTGGTTCGAGCCGGCCAACTAAACCCTAGTCCGAGTCGGCCAACCAAACCCTAGTCCGAGTCGGCCAACCAAACCCTAATCCGAGTCGGCCAATCAAACCCTAGTCCGAGTCGGCCAAGTAAACCCTAGTCTGAGCCGGCCAAGTAAACCCTAGTCCGAGTCGGCCAAGTAAACCCTAGTATGAGCCGGCCAAGTAAACCCTGGTCCGAGCCGGCCAACTAAACCCTGGTCCGAGCCGGCCAACTAAACCCTGGTCCGAGCCGGCCAACTAAACCCTAGTCCAAGCCGGCCAAGCAAACCCTAGTCCGAGCCGGCCAAGCAAACCCTAGTCCGAGTTGGCCAATCAAACCCTAGTTCGACTCGGCCAAGTAAACCCTAGTCCGAGCCGGCCAAGTAAACCCTAGTCTGAGCCAGCCAAGTGAACCTCAACTTGTGTCGACCCATAAACGCCAGCCTACCCGAGCCTAAGTCGGCCAGTACACTTGAGCCTGAGTCAACTAGTACACCCTGTGTCAATCTGAGCTCGTCTTTGTGTCATCCCCATTTAACCGATTTCATCTTGGCCCCTATGTCGATTCCAATCCGAATCCAACTCTACGCTATTTATCCAACTGAAATCCTACCTTAGCGTCAATTCCAGGTCGCATCTAGTCTCGTGTCACTCTCTTATTTAAGATGGCTCTCTTCCATCTCCCCAATTTTGTTCTACCCCACGGCATTTCCATGGATGGCTCATCCTATTTTCACTTCAATTCCAACCTTGTAAAAAAAAAAAACAGAAAAAAAAAAGAAAAAAGCAAAATAACATGCATCATATTCCACATTCATCTCCACCATGCATTTCAGATTAGGTGTTGCATTTCATCACATTTACATTTCATTCCCCACCCGACTAGCTCACCAAGACCAATAACAAGGCAAGGATCAAGTTTCGAAAAACCTTTACAGGGCGCTTCCCAAGGCAAAACGGATGGAGACGACTATAAGGGATCTAGCAAAACAACAAGAAGTGCTGTTGGCCAATTAAAGGCATAAATAGGTCAAATCCTGGAAATGCTGAAGTATATGCAAAACCAAGGGACATCTCAAACCATTTCCTGCCATACCATCACAAGATCACAAAACCAGAGGTGGCGTCAAAGCCCCTACCAAGCCCAACACCAAACACCACACCCCTTACCTCCGACCATCCCCATCCCAACCTTGCAATATAACATTTCATGGAAAAGAAAGAACCCTAGGGTTCTAACACTTTTACCAATGTCATATACCGAACTTCCGTCGCACCTGCTTTAGCATGCCATTGTGACCACAGTCTCGTTGAAACTTGTTCAATCCCCCTATCCCAAAAACTATGATCCAATAAGAAAAGTTCGCTATTTCAGTAGTCCCTAATCCTTTTCAAATCGATCGTAATGCTCTTTCTTAATAAAGTATACTTTGACTCTTCATGATTCCCTTTTTCTTCCCACGCCTAAACCAAGTCAAAATACCAATAAAATAAAATTCATCCCTGGTGCAAATATCTCATGTTCAAATTTTGATTATTCCATTAATCAAACCGGCAAGGATAATAAGGATAATCTATAAAGCCCCAAGCATCTAGCCTGGCTACCTGTCCTCCAAACCAAGAAGGAAAGATGGTTTAACACATTAAACTTTACTATGCTTAAAACTCTCATTGGCTCAATGCCCCAAAAAAAAAATGGAATAAAAAAAGACAAAGAAAAAAAGCGGCTCGCTAGGTTGAAACCTCAAAATAACAACCTAGGCAAAGTTAGAAAAAAAAAATCAAATAAGAGTTCACCGAGACTAAAAAGTAGTCTAAGCTTAAAATGCAATACTGGGGCAAACCACCAACATAGGGAGTTGAAGCGAACCCTCAAGAAAAGTTAGCTAGAAGAAGCCCATAGAGACACCTAAATTATCCTTAAAGCCGTTGGTTGATGGACTCTTCAAAAATTGCATACATGAGGATAACACTGTCACCCCTCCCCGTAGACCCTTCCGTAGGAACAACATAAACACAATCCTTTCCATTCCTCCATAAACCAAAAATAAAAGAAACAAAAGGAGCATTACAGTTGAAATGAAAAAGTTGAAGACCACTCAAAGTAGTGAGCTTTTGACTAGTCTTACGAACAATAACAAGGTAACAACACCCAAGATGTCTTTGACACCAAAGTTGGAACGAAAGAAGCTCAATTGCCTACACCATGAGTCTTGGGATAGCAAACTAAAGACTTGTCCTTGCTAAACACACACCCCTTGTACTCGATCCAACTCCACATCTTGCCATTACCCATACCTTGCAAACTAAAGACTTGTCCTTGCTAAACATACACCCCATGCACTCGATCCAACTCCACATCTTGCCATTACCCATACCTTGCAATCCATGCATCTCGCAACCCATGGCAAACCTCCATACATCCATATAGCCAGACATCCGACATTCCACGTCAAATATCCATGCAATCCACATACATTTCAAACATTCAGGCATCCCGTAATCTGCACACATGACATGCATTCCGAGCACCCAAATATCCGTCCTCCTACCAAAATAAAATCTTAATTAGTTTTGCATACATGCATAAATGCATACACATAGCATGCACGCATCCCATGGTTATTCCAACACCATACCAACTCTATGTTAAATCCTTTGCCCACTCCGTCTTGGATTAACTTCATGCTGAGTCTCTTTGTCAACCTCGTGTCAAGTCTCCATTTTGACTCCATGTTAAGCCCACCACCCTATGTCGAGTCTCTCCGTCGATTCTGTGTCGAATCTCTATCGACCTCGTGTCAAGTCTCCATGCCAACACGACATTTCTTGACCTTGAGTTGGTTTGTCCCTAAGTTAGTCATTCAGGTCCTAACTTAGGCATTCATGGCTTAGTGCCAACTTTTTCAATTTGTTGTCTCATCTTGACCCCCAAGTCACTTGTCTCTTCAAGATAGTCAATTTGGTTTCATGCTACATTTTTCAACCCCAAGTCAAGAAGGGACACAAGTTTCCCATCTATGACTTCTGTTGGGGATGGAAGCCGAAGATGGGGGCCAACGAATCCAAAGTCTAGGATCATCCAAACCAATTCTAAACCTCCCAATCAACTCATTCACTCATACATACTTAAGTCAACATTCCCTTGTTCAAACTATGCATACCCATAGAGTCACATTGATTAACCCAACTCTAGAGAATGACTCGCCTTAAGATCCCAAACGGCCGTCAAACCGGCTTTACCTCAAAGCCTAATGACACCTTGACATCGGAGGACTAAGTAGCCCTCGGCTCTTTGGAAACCAAGTGGTATTCAGACGTCAAAAGGTCGAGTGTCTCCTTGACCAACTCCGGATCCCGAAAGGACGACTTCCTCGCTACCCACCCTTTAAGAACTTCCAAGCCAGATAAATAGCCGAGATAGACCATTCAAATCCCTAACCAGTCCATAACCCAAGTTATCTTGGCTACCCAATCTTCGGAAGGATAGCTAAAACTAAGCCACCATTCCCTTTACATTTCCTTCCATTAAGCCTTTATACCCTAGCATTGAGTCTAGAAGCCATCATTTACCTTAGTATTATCTCCATTCCCTTAAGTGTTAATCCCATTAAGCCCAAATATTGAGTCCAAAAACCCCGTCCCCAAACCCCGAGTCTACACTAAGGCCATCATTCCCCAACCTAATTGATACCATTAAACCAACAGAAGATCCCTCTGCCTTTTAACAGAAAATCCAAAAAAAAAAACACAAAGAAAAATCTCTTTCATTAATAAGTAAGGTGTTACAAGTTTCAAGGAGAGTCTAAGAGGGAAACCAGTTTCCCATCTTGGACCTCCTTAATCATGTCGTACGGACTAAGGTCGAAATCAGGGGCTAGCAGAACTATTTGTCTAAGGGCCTCGTTGAGTCCATCCTTGTACTGATCTACAATGGCCCCTTCCAAGCAAGCCACCCTCTCGGCAAGACCAGTGTTTTCTTCTTTCAACTTGCTCACCTCCGACTCAACGGACGCGGTCTTCGCTTCGGCAGCCTTCAAAGCCTCTTTATCCGAAGCAAGAATGGACTCCACTTCCACCACCCTTGACTGAGATTCAGCAAGCACCGACTTTAGTCGCCAGCAAGGAGGACTCAGCTTGAGAAGCAGCAAGTTGGGCCTTGGTCTTCAACCTGTTGCCGAGGCTTCGACGACTAGCCTCCTTCATCCTTTCAACCTCGGCTAAAGACTCGGCCCTAGCCTTTTGGGCCTTCTCCAACTCCTTCTTGGACACAACTTCCTTGGCCATTATCTGCTCAGCCTTACCTAGCATCCCACACCAAGTCTCCAAAGTGGCAATTGAGCGTGTGCCATATAGGCAATCATCATGTCAACGGAGCCTGGCAAAGCACCGATTGACACCAATCCTCCCCGATCGTGTTGAGGTATCTTGTTGGTGGGAAATAGGCTGCGTGATATCAAACCCCTGGGCCCCACAAGGAACTGATGGTAGGAGGGCCACGTAGTCTGGACAAGCCACCAAGCGGCAAAACCAGCCCCAAAGTCACGACCACGTTGCCTTCTAGTTAGACAAAACGGAGGAGGAGGAGGAGGAACAGAGGCCTTTCCTTTTTTGGCAGTCGTCTCCTCTGCGCCATAGCATCGACTTTCCGCTTAAACACGCCTCCTTGTCGGACAAAAGCTGCTGGCTTCTCGACCATGGGAGTCGAGTCCTTCTTGGCGGCAATGGGGCAGTCTCGGCACTAGAGGCCTTTCGCCTGAGCTCTTGGCGTCATTCGTCAAACGAGCCTTCTTAATCAGCTTTGACCATATCAACGCCTTGTTTCTTCAGCATAGGCCAATTCGGTCTCAGTAGCTCTTATTTCACCCCACCGGTGCTTGTGCCGACTCGTTATAAGCCGTCTCGCCTCAACATCCCTCAATTACCGCCTCCATCTTGGCCGAGCTCGCGATAGCCAATTCGGCCTCGGCAACTCTTCCACTGGCCGCCTCCATCTCGGTCATTCACGCCTGGCGCCTCTATTTCCACACCTTCCTTGGGCCGCCTCGGTCCCTAGTCATCCCCGCCCAGACCATCCCTGTCTCAATCACCCGCATAGGTCGCTTCAATCTCAATCATCCCCACACAGACCGCCTTTGTCTTAGTCACCCCCATGGATCGCTTCAATCTCAATCATCCTTGCACAAGCCTCCTTCCATGGGCCGCTTCAGTCTCAACCATACTTGCGCAAGCCGCCTATATTCCCACACCTTCCTTGGGCCGCCTTAGTCTCAGTCATCCTTGCGCAAGCCACCTCTATTTCCACACCTTCCTTGGGCTGCCTCGGTCCTAGTCATCCCCGCACAGACCGCCTCTGTCTCAGTCACCCCCATGGGCCGCTTCAGTCTCAATCATCCTTGCACAAGCCACCTCTATTTCCAAACCTTCCTTGGGCCCCTTAGTCTAAGCCATCGCGCAAGCAACTTCGGCCTCAGCACCAATCATGGGCCACCCCAAGCTTGATCATCCTCGCACATGCTGTCTCTGTCTCGGCCAGAGGAACTTCGTTATCTCCTCGACCCGACCTCAGAAAACGCACGCGGCAAATGTTGCCATCTCCAGAAGAGCCCATAAAAGCCTTTGCTCCTACACTCAACAAAAAAAAAAAAAAAAACACAAAAAAAAAAAAAAGAAAAAAATAATAATAAATAAAGGGGGCCCAAGTACCCTCGGCCCATTACTTCACCCAATTCAGAGTCACTCTCAAGTCGCCTCCATTCCAGCCCGCCTATGGTCGCCTCAATCTCGATGCCTGCCCCTACACAAGCCGCTTCCATTCCAGCCAGCCTGTGGCCGCCTCAATCTCAATCTCCCCTGCACAAGCTGCCTCCATTCCAGCCAGCCTGCGGGTCGCCTCCATTTCAGTATCGCTGCACAAGTCGCCTCCATTCCAAAGAATCATGTGGCTATCTCGGTCTCGGTCGGGCCGCCCGCACAAGTCGCCTCCATTCCAGCAAGCCTATGGCCGCCTCAGTCTCAACCTGCCTTGTCACGAGCCGCCTCCATTCCAGCCAGCCTGTGGCTGCCTCAATCTCAGTCTGTCCTGCACAAGCCGCCTCCATTCTAGCCAGCTTGTGGCCGCCTCAATCTCAGTCTGCCTTGCACAAGCCGCCTCTATTCCAGCCAACCTATGGTTGCCTTAGTCTCAGTCTGCCTTGCTGCCTCCATTCCAACCAGCCTATGGCCGCCTCAGTCTCAGTCTGCCCTGCACAAGTCGCCTCCATTCCAGCCATCATGTGGCCATCTCAATCTCGGTCAGCCCCGCGTAGGTCGTCTCCATCCCAGCCAGCCCACGTAGACCACGGCCAGCTCCACGTAGACCGAATCAATCACGGCCAGCTCCACGTAGACCGACTCCATCCCAGCCACCCCCACGTAGGCCGTCTCCATTCCAGCTATCTGCCACAAGCCGTCTCTATCCCTGCCACCCCCGCACACGCAATATCAGCCACCCACGCATAAGCCGGCCCAGTCATAACCCCATATCCCATTCACCTCGCCAAAGCCTAAAAATTGCCACCATCACAAAAATATAATAACAAACTCAAAAACACTTTGTGAAACTTGGAGGGTTTGAGCACCAGCCAGTGTGTGCCTTGCCTGCTGCCAAGTACTCTGTGAAACTTGGAGGGTTTGAGCACCAGCCAGTGTGTGCCTTACCTGCTGCCAAGTACTGTGAAACTTGGAGGGTTTGAGCACCAGCCAGTGTGTGCCTTGCCTGCTGCCAAGTACTCTGTGAAACTTGGAGGGTTTGAGCACCAGCCAGTGTGTGCCTTGCCTGCTGCCAAGTACTCTGTGAAACTTGGAGGGTTTGAGCACCAGCCAGTGTGTGCCTTGCCTGCTGCCAAGTACTCTGTGAAACTTGGAGGGTTTGAGCACCAGCCAGTGTGTGCCTTGCCTGCTGCCAAGTACTCTGTGAAACTTGGAGGGTTTGAGCACCAGCCAGTGTGTGCCTTGCCTGCTGCCAAGTACTCTGTGAAACTTGGAGGGTTTGAGCACCAGCCAGTGTGTGCCTTGCCTGCTGCCAAGTACTCTATGAAACTTGGAGGGTTTGAGCACCAGCCAGTGTGTGCCTTGCCTGCTGCCAAGTACTCTGTGAAACTTGGAGGGTTTGAGCACCAGCCAGTGTGTGCCTTGCCTGCTGCCACGTACTTTGTGAAACTTGGAGGGTTTGAGCACCAGCCAGTGTGTGCCTTGCCTGCTGCCAAGTACTCTGTGAAACTTGGAGGTTTGAGCACCACCAGTGTGTGCCTTGCCTGCTGCCAAGTACTCTGTGAAACTTGGAGGGTTTGAGCACCAGCCAGTGTGTGCTTGCCTGCTGCCAAGTACTCTGTGAAACTTGGAGGGTTTGAGCACCAGCCGTGTGTGTGCCTTGCCTGCTGCCAAGTACTTTTGTGAAACTTGGAGGGTTTGAGCACCAGCCGGTGTGTGCCTTGCCTGCTGCCAAGTACTCTGTGAAACTTGGAGGGTTTGAGCACTAGCCAGTGTGCCTTGCCTGCTGCCAAGTACTGTGAAACTTGGAGGGTTTGAGCACCAGCCAGTGTGTGCCCTGCCTGCTGCCAAGTACTTTGTGAAACTTGGAGGGTTTGAGCACCAGCCAGTGTGTGCCTTGCCTGCTGCCAAGTACTTTGTGAAACTTGGAGGGTTTGAGCACCAGCCAGTGTGTGCCCTGCCTGCTGCCAAGTACTTTGTGAAACTTGGAGGGTTTGAGCACCAGCCAGTGTGTGCCTTGCCTGCTGCCAAGTACCTTTTGAAATTCAAAGGGCTTGAGTACCAGCCAGTGAGTACCTTGCCCGCTACCAAATGTTCATCGAAACATCAACCAACCCCCCTTCTGCCACCACCAGGGCCCAGTCCCCATCCTCACCTCTATCTTTATTTACGCTTATCCAAGAAAAGGATTACATCCTTTTCAGGAAAAACCTAAATAAAAGGGGGCCCTTGTTGTACCCTAAAACTGTCGGGGATTTGAGTCTTCCCAAGACTGAGTCTTCCCGGGACCCACCTTTACTCATAAAATAATATCTTGGAAAGTAGTTGCAACTGACTTAGCACCTACCAGGAGAGAATCAAGGGATATGGGGGCCACCACTAGCCCAATCCCAAGCCTATAAAAAGCCTCAAAATGAAGAGGTGAGGGGGAGAATTTTTCCGAGCAGAAACTTTAAGCCAAATCTCTCAAACCTCTCCCAAGCCTCCCAAGCCTCCCAAATCTCTCGAACCTCTCCCATAGCAAAGCTAGTATTGACCGGCCTCACCCATTCTAGCAACATCCTCACCCAGAACTACGTAGACTTTGACCCTCTGAAGCCGAGGTACGTAGGCCTAGAGGGCATACCTCTATCAAGTCAAAAACCTCAAAAACCTCAAAAACCTCAAAAACCTCAAATCTTAAATCCCAAAACCCAAGAACACCTTACCTGAACCTCCCCCTTCCCAGGACTTAGACCAAAAACACAACCCAAATACAAGCACCATCCCTTTTCCCATATAGCTAGCTAAGGGTAACTATCAAGTGATAGGCATGCTGGGGGCCCTTATGCCCCTAGCGTGTAACCAACTCCCGAACCCATATTCCTGATTCAAGACCAGCCTTTCCGTTAGGTTTTCTGGCGTTCCCTAAACCAAAACGCCGGTGGCGACTCCTTTGTGGCCGACTTAGTCTCGGCCTACCCAGCTTACCGTCACAATCCAGGTTGTGACAATAATTGATTGTACCAATTGGACACATGCTTGGCCAATCAAACATATAATATAAGAAAACTTTGCCTCAATAACTTAATGCTCCAAATAGCCATCTTATTATTATTTTTAATATTTTTGTAGAATTGGCTACGGGATAATATAAGCTAAGTATAAGAAATGGATGTGAGAGATGGCGTCATCAGCTATATTGAAAACTTGAATGTAAATATTTATAAAACACTTTCTATATTTTGTCATAAAAAGTAAACAACTGGATAATAATAAAATTATTTGGGACATTTATAATAATATGTTACTTAACGAAGTAGAGTTAAATAGGGTTTGAACTTTTTTATTATAAGCAAAAATTAATCCATCCTTTAGATTAATTTTCATAAACTAGTACTACAAAAAAATTGAAGTTTAGCGTTCACCACAATCGGTCGCTAAACCTAAAAAATAGTCGCCTAAATTTTGAAATTGGTGGTTAAAGTCTATAGTAATAGAATTAGCGACCGAATTAAGTTGGTAACTAAAATTCTATTCGCTAAATGAGTTAGCAACCGAAATTAATTTGGTGGCAATAATATCGATCGTAATTTCGCTTGCTAATTTTTGGGTAAAAGATAAAAATAAAATTAGTCACTAAATTTGTTGAAAAAATGGTCCGCTAATTTGTTTTGGAAATTTAATTTAATTAAAAAATTGTTACTAATTTTGTCGCTAATTTGCTCTAAAATATAATATAATAAAAAAATTGGTCTCTCAATTAGTCGCTAATGGGCTTATTTTATTTTAGAAAATTGGTTTCTATTTTGATTACTAAAACTGAAGATGCAAATTTGGTTAGCAACCAATTGTGTTGGTCGCTAAATTTTTACCTTTTCTTTTTTTATAAATTAGTAATATATATTTTGAACCTGCCAAATATCTATCAAGAATCACAAATTTCATCACACTATAAATAACATACAATAATAAATTTGAAATAAACAATTATATATGAAAGCATTAACAATTAAAAGTACCAACATGATTACTAATAATTCAAAATCATAATAACCATCAACATAATTATCCTAAACATTGTGAACATGATTGTCTAGTACATCATCTTCAAGATAACCATCCTAAGCATTATCACCATGGTCGTCATTATTATCTAATGTAGTGGGAGCTGACATAAGTGATTTAAACTGCAAGTGTTGTAAAATAAGTTGCATTTGTTAATTTTGTTGTTCCATTTTCTCATTTTGTTGTTCCATTTTTTTATTTTGTTATCAAATCTGCTCACTTTGCTCCTCATCATTATGCAACAATTGCACCACTTTCTCCTCAAGTGACTTCTCCTTATCTGTTTTTTCCACAAGTTCATTATTCAATTTATGAATTGTCTCACGCATCTCTTCCCTTTGTTTTATCATTGAAATGTCTATCAAATTAGTCGGAATACATGTTGAGCGCATGAACTTGTTGGTTAATTTGCCAAGTTCATATACATTCCCTTTTTCATTCTTACCTCCAACAACTTCTAAATATATGTCATTTTCATTGATTGGTACAGAATTGGAGTCATTTGCAGATGTTGCTTCCTCTGTAGTAGATTTTTGGACTTCTTGTCACCGTTGTTCATATTTTAGCTTTAGAAAAAGTTGAATCTTTAATTAGAATTTTATTAATAGTTAATAAACTTGAAAGTAATGTTTAAAAAGGTAAAAGATTGAATTTACAGTAAGTTCACAAGTTTTGTCATTAATCCATTCTCTAAATTTTAAATTTTTGGTTTTCTCCACCACCTCCCAAGTAGTTGACAATCGTTGTAGCTGTGTAGCCTACTTAAATTTAAACAAAAATTGAAATTATAATATAACCAATCAATAAAGTAAAATAAAAAGCAATTAAAATTACCAATTATTGTAATGAGCTGATGTAGATATAGATCCACCACAATATGCCGAGACTCCTTTATCAATAGCTCGATTTTCCTTGACAATCGACCTCTTATTTTGAAAACCTATAAAAGCCCAATGTTCGTCCAAAATTGTTCAGACATTGGGCGGAATCCAAGTTGCACGATCGTGACCATTTCTAATTTTATTCATTGCATTTTTGTAAATGCATGAACCCTTTTGCTCAAATGGCTCTGATAGTTTGCTCTTGTGATGGGTCCCACCTATACTCTTTCTACATTAAAAAGTAGTTAAGCAAAATGGAAAAAACAATGAAAAATAGAATTGAAATTGAACCAAAAGTGTACTCTCTAAACCATAGATCATGAACTTCAAGTCATACCTTCTTCCAACTCAATAATGGTTCATCAAATTTTAGTTTAATGATCTGTGAGATCACATGAGGAGGACCATGGGGGTAGTGTAAATCTATGGAAAATGATTTTATGAATGTCCATATTTGAAAAATGTTATTTAAAAGATGAACTATTATATTAAAATTGACTTACTCATTGTCTATTACTTGAAGGAAAGGCCTTTGTTCCATTGCATGTTTAGAGTGTGGAGATGGACCTTCAGGTATGAATGAATCTTGTAGTGTTGAAGGTGTGACCACTATATTGCGTACTTCGATAGATTATGGTTCCTCTTCAACTGTAGGAAGTATGGCATGTTGGTGAATGGGAATTGTGGACTCTGATGTTGAGATGAAATTTATGGAACCTCTACCATGGCTAGGTGGTTTACGACCATCACTTGTACCTCTATTTGCCATTTGTATGTAGTAATTGTTATATATCACAATTGAGACTGAAGATTAATGAATATAGTGAAATATTATATGTTTAAGCTTTAGGTAAGTAATCGAACTTAGAAGAGAAAAGTCAAACCTAATAATTTTTACGACACCAAAACGTATCACTTATCTTTCCTATCATAATTACTACACGTAATTGTTACAAACAATGGTCATACAAATGTAGAAAATAATTAACACAACGAATGTAATTCATGTTGCTGTATAAATTACCTAAGAGGTATCTATATCATTAAAATCACTCACTTTCACTCTTAGTTGTTATGTATTCATCCTTATTTGGTTCATCAAATTCTGTTTGATCTAATAATTGCATGTCTACTTCTTCTCCACCACCATCAATGTCAATAAGAGATTTGTTAATAACATATGGGTCAATATGCAATACTACTTGAAGCCCAACAAAGTCATCATCTTGGTAAGGAACCTTTTGCTCAATATGAGGTAATGTATTATTAACAATTCTACTCCTCGCCTTTGTCTTGATTACAGCCAATCAACCGTAATGTCCCTCAGGATATGTTGTGTAATAAACTTGTTCAACTTGTTGTGCAAATATGAATGGATTGTATGCTTTATTATATCTTCGTGTTGCCCGTACCTCAACGATCTCATATTTATTATGTACTTTTGTTCCTATATTAGGAGTGCTATCAAACCAATCACACTTGAATAAAACTTTCATTATTAGGAAACCAATGTACTCTAATTTATTATATTAGACAAGTTTCCATAAAAATCAAATTCTAATGGACTATTAGTTTCTCGTACATAAACATCGTGATTTATGGAATTCATGCCTCCACTCTAGACAATTGTGTGAAATTTATATCCATTGATAATGTACATAGGCCATGATTCAACTTTTCTCTTAGGCCCCCATGTTAAATTAACCAATAATGAATCTTGAATATTATTTTCTGAATTTAGAACCTAAACAATTAAACAATCAACATCATATACTATATTAGGGTGGGCAATATAACATTTAAATAACATTAAAAAGTGTTAACGCACATATTGTTTGAACCATGTAGGAAATGTTGACGAAATGTAACTATCAATTTCAGCATCTGAAGTTGTGGGATAAAGCTCTCTTAAAAACTCAATATATATACCATAGTGAAAAAATATATTAATCATAGTCGTTAACATAACATGACTAACATCGATAATTAGAAATAGTTACTCTAAATACGAATCAACATGTTCACAATTTAAAAGAACGTATAAGTGAGCAGCTTCAAGATCAACTTGGTCCAAAAAGTATGTTATGACTTTGCCACTGATGAGCTGCAAACTATACACCTTTTATGGACCTAAGAAGAGTATTGCAAGATTGCTTTGTGCTTAAGGAATGAATATTAGCTGGAATTCATATTAGGAACCCGAAAATAGAGAAAATACAAAATTGTGCCAATTCAAAGATTTTAGTTGATTTTCCTCTCCATGCAGGTCCAGCCATCTCAGGCCCAACACAGGAAGACCTAGGCCGAGTCCATCTCGGCCAGGCCGAGCCACACAACCAAACGGCCTAGTAAGGGATCAACTCAATGAGGAGCGGCCCAGTCGCATCTTCCACATCAGCCATCCAACACAGAGGCCACCTCAGCACCAGCATAGAAGCCACGTCACTCCTGGAGTAACCAAGTTCTTTTTAGTGCGCATCGCAAGGGTAGATCAGGAAATCCACTTTTGTAATTCTGTTAGGCATCATGGTTCGCGCGTTCATGTATAAATAGAATTAGTCGTGTACAATTTAGGGGTCTTTGAATTCACTCTCTACACATTCTCATTGTATCCATTATCTCGCTCTTGCTTTTCTTCGTTTACGGTGGTGCACGGTGCTGCAATGGTGTTTCTCTCGATCGAGGAAGTACAGGTTTGAGACTGGGAAGTCGAAGTCTGTCAGAGGGGACTGCTTGGAATTCCAACACACTCTGGTGGATCTAATCCTCAGTGCTCAGGCTATTGGAGGTGAACCACCACCATCAACCATGGCGATCGCTGTGGAAGATGGATCCATCTAAATTCGGACCACTGTGTTTGTATTCTATTTTCTGTTAATCAATTTCGTTCTGCATTTCTTGCCTCTATTCTTCTCCTCTTCCTTAATTCATGATTTAATCCGCGATTGCCATTGAACCATGAACAAGTTAAACTAAGCCGATTGGAACTGGTTTAGCTAATTCAGTAGGTAATCATTTAACGATTGTTAATAGAGAACCTAAAATTAGCTCTGAACTTAATCCCTACCAACTGATGAGGTAGCGATTGTGTAATTCCTCAGTATGGTAATGGACGAACCTATGGAGATTGCCATAAGAATTCCCAAGGCTGACCTGGACTAAGAACTAGAGTAAGGAACCTGGACTGGACTTGAATTAATGGAATTGAACATGAATACAGTTATATCTTAATAATAATAGTAGTTATCTCGTATCAAGTAGCATCCTTACATGTGCGTTTATTCTCTACATTCATTTAATTTTATTCGTTTTCGCAATTAAACCCCTTCTTACTGCTTTCTGAGTTCGAGACAGAGATAGTCCATCTCTGTAGCGTTAGTTCTGCACTCAGTCGAAACCAAGTCGGATAAGTCTCTACCGAGACCATATCGGCTCAATTTTTGCCGAGAGCAACTCAGCCAATGCCGAGACGAGTCAATACTTTACACTTTAGGTTCCACGTCATTTCGCTTCACATCGAATCACAATTGAGCACACTGTGTCCTTAAGAAAAATCGACCTAGGGTTGGCTATACTATAGTTAACTTTAGTTATTTGATGCCCGTTAAGACAACTAAAATGAGCTTTATCAAATTGGCGTCGTTGTCAGGGACACAAATTTCTTTTGTGTCTTTGTGTGCCAAGCTAAGTGAAGTCGAACCCCGAGTCTGTAGAGTGTGTCTGTTGAGTCAGTTTGTTGAGTCTGAAATTGTCTATACCTGTTTTCTACTTGAGTGATAAAGCATGTTGAGTGTCTGTTAATTTTTCTGCGTGAATTCACCGCTAAAAAAGAAAAACAAAAACAAAAACAACAATAAAATATTTGCCTCTGCATTGCATGTTGTTAGCATTATGTTCTATATTCGTTTTCGTATCATACAGTTGATTTGCATTTTTCTTACATTGCATTCTTGAAGGTTTACTAGGTCATTGACTGATAGTTGTAGTTTACTGTTTCTATATGTACTGATCTAATTCTAATTTTCTTGCATAATGTGTACAATGCATGACTAGGAGTAGCACTGACCCTCTATATGCTTTTGACCCCGAAATAGAGAAAACCTTACGTAGATTAAGAAAGGCTAGGAATCTAGTGGTAAATAATAGTAAAAGTTATGATTCTATCATTAACTTTAACCAGTTGTATACTGATAACTCTATTGCTAGTTCTAACATTTTTGCAGAGCCAGGACAGATGGAGAACAATGATAGAACGTTGAAGGAGTTGGCTACACCAGACGTGGTGTATCAACCGTGGTGCATCCAATACTCATAGCTGGAGCCAGCTCAAACATATGAATTGAAGTTTGGTCTTATACACATGTTGCCTAAATTTCATGGTCTTGCAAGAGACGACCCCCACAAGCATTTGAAGGAATTCCATGTGGTTTACTCCACAATGAGACCGCAAGGGATATCGGAGGACTACATCAAGATGAAGGCGTTTCCATTCTCCCTGGATGGAGCAGCGAAAGACTGGTTGTATCCTCAGCCAGTGCTTTTCAACACTTGCGGAGACATGAAGCGCACATTCTTGGAGAAGTTCTTTCCGGCATCTAGAACTGCATCCATAAGGAAGGAAATCTATGGGATAAGGCAGCATACAAGAGAGACTTTGCACGAGTATTGGGAAAGGTTCAACAAACTCTATGCCACCTGTCCACACCATCAGATCAGCGAGCAGTTGCTGATCTAGTATTTCTATGAAGGACTCTCAATGATGGACAAAAGCATGATCGATGCAGCCAGTGGAGGAGCTCTGATGGATAAAACACCAGCAACAGCAAGGCATCTGATCTTCAATATGGCAAGCAACACACAACAGTTTGGGATCAGAGGGCCGAGTCAATCTCGGATGGTGAATGAAATCAGTGCAACTTCTAACCAAAGACTGGAGAATCAGCTGACCGAATTGACATCATTGGTGAGACAGCTTGCAGTTGGACAACACCGACCAACCATGGCAGCAAAAGTATGTGGCATATGTACTTCCGTGGAGCACCCCACTTATATGTGCCCCACTCTTCAAGAAACTGAGTCGGACCAACCAGAGAATGTTGGAGCCATAGGTGGATTTCAGTATGGGAAACAGTCATATCAAAATCGGCCATTTGATAGCCAACAGCGAGGAAGACAACCATTTCGGCCAGGATTAAATCAAGGGCCATACGCATCTCAACAATTCGGATCCACACCGAACACATACTAGAGACAAGCAGTTATCAACAGCCGACTCTGCAATATCAAGCACCACCTTTCCAACAACTGTGACACCCTTCTACCCCAAATACATAAATTAAAATAATCAAGTAAATAAAATGAAGACAGGGTAATAGTTAAAACCAAAAAGCACAATTTCTATTAAGGATAAAAGGTTCACATGATAATTAAAAGGTAGGCACAAAGTTTTCAAGTAGGTTTTAGATCTAATCATTATAAAGAGAAAACTAAAGTCATCATCATCTTTAAAATAAGTCATTCAAACATCAAGGCATAGAGCAACTATTCTAACTTCTAGAACCCCGATGTCACGCTAATCAGAGCAAGACCCCGCCTTTTCAAAACTTGGCACCATGAGTGCCCTCAACGTTACCTAAAAGAAAACAACAAGAGAAAGTACAATGAGAAATCACATTCAATCATATATAAAGGCAGATAATGCCTCAAATCCCACCCATTACCGTACCCAATTACTAACAGTTAACAAATACTCGTATATCAATCACATTTCATTCATTCAAAATCAATCACATTTCATTCATTCAAAATCAATCACAGTTCATTCATGTTTACAAAATGCACATGCTTGCACAATGCATACGCTCATCATCACACCTAAGAGTCTCGAGTAGGAACTCCACACCATGGGCGAACCTCCTCAATCCCCTTAGTTATCACTAATGATGGCCACACCATTAAACACCCCGTATGGGTTGGTGTGTCGCACAGTTAAACACCACCTATAGCCCGTGCAAAGACATTCCACACAACCGTTAAACACCACTTATGGCCGGCATGCAGCATGGTTAAACACCACCTATGGGCCCATGCATATGATTGTCCCCCATCATTAGTCCCCCTGTTAAACACCACATATGGCCAGGGTATTATAGTCACGTCTGGCTTCTCATGCATCTCATGCCTCTCATGTCCATGCTCAATGCATTCTTATCCACACTCTTATTCTCATGATTTATTTATACATCATTCGCACAGTCCACAATCATACCCAACCATATTAATTTAACCATCATTATTATAAATCATTCATTAGAAAGCACAGAAATGCACATAAAACACCATTGATTTTCACCCAGTTTCATCATTGCACACAAGAGCCTCAAATGAACAACCATAAACAACATAAGAATCAAGTAACTAGGGCAATTAATCATACAGTTTCCCAACAAAAATCACATTAAGACAAGACGTTAATCAGACCACAAAGCATATTGACAAATCTTTTCTACCGATTAAAATATTTTTAAAACATAATAATCAAACGAAATTGAGAATTTAGATCCTAGAGGGACTTAGGGATTTCCCTCACTACCCGTACACTCCCGCATTCATATATGATCAAACCCATCTCCCCCGTACATTAGATGCGAAGAATAGTGACGATCTGATGCGACTCTAGGACGGTCTGAACACCCTAGCTCCTCTTCCTTGCAGGTTGGCATTCTCTCTCCTCTAGGTCTGGCTGTCTGATGAGTAAAACACCAGTTAGGTTAAACTGATTACCCCCTATCTAATATTCTAGCTGGGTCAGGTCAACCCTGACCCGCCCGTCAGCCTCCCCCGTTAATTCAATTAATTAAATTAATAAATAAAAATAATTTAGATAAAGCCTCATCAGTTTATAAAATCATTAACCCTTCTATTAAAATAAAATTGATAATAATAATAATAATGTAATTAATTTCTAAAAATAATTTAATAAATTTTAGGATGTTACAACAACAGAGTGCCTACTCAAGGCAACTCTCCATCTCTGGAAGACCTAATGAAGCAGCTTGCGACCAGCAACCTAGAGTTCCAGCAATCTGTGAGCTCTAGTAATATGCTGTTCCAGCAGAACATGACCACCACCATCCAAGACCTCAAGTCGCAGATTGGACAGCTAGCTAATAGTGTGAGTCAAATATAGTCGGCTGGATCCAGCAACCTACCCTCTCAAACCATTCCAAATTCGAGAGGAAATGTCAGTGTAGTCACCCTCTGAAGTGGGAAAAAACTACCTCAACCTACATTGCAGTAGTTGTCAAGATCAGCTGGAGCCCACTCTGAGCCAAATGTCGACTTGCAGTCTCGGCCATAGACAGGTGTCCCATTGCCATTTCCATCTCGGACCATCCCGGAAAGGAAGCCAAAGTCAGACGAAGAATTGTTGAAGATGTTCTAGAAGGTGGAAATCAATATTCCACTCCTCGACGCTATTAAACAGGTCCCTAAGTACGCAAAATTCCTTAAGGAATTGTGCGTGCACAAAAGGAGAAAGATAAAGGGTAGCAAGGAAATCGAAGGCGTGGTGTCGACCTCGATCAAAAATGAAGAATTCACTGCAGGTACTTCACGAGCACTACCATGGAAGTGTAGAAATCCTGGAATCTTTTCTGTCCCATGCACCATTGGCAACTACACCTTTGCTGAGGCCATGTTGGAATTGGGAGCTTCAATTAACGTCATGCCCACATCGATCTACAGTTCCCTGAATTTTGGCGATCTTGAACCCACAGGGATGACCATTCAGCTCGCAAATAGGAGCATTGTCCAACCCTTGGGAGTTCTCGAGGATGTTCTTGTCCAAGTCAACGAACTCATATTTCCAGCTGACTTTTATGTACTAGACATGGAGGACGAGACGTCTGGGAAGGAATCAACCTTAATTTTGGGGAGACCATTCATCATGATAGTAAGAACCAAGATTGATGTGCATGCCGGGATGCTCTCGATGAAATTCGGTGATACCTTGGTCCAATTCAATATTTTCGAAGCGATGAAGCACCCAACCGAAGACCACTCTCTCTTTGGCATCGATTTACTTGATGAAATAGTTGAAGAATACTTTCAACTAAATAGCAGCAGTGAAGACATTGAGAAGTTTGCTGGAAGCACTGATGAGATCAACTGCCTAGGGGTCGTAGATGAAGAGGCCGACTATGAGGAAGTACAAGACCTTCCCAACTCTGAGGACAACCATAGCGATATTGCCGACTTGGACTTTGAGGTTGAATTGTCTAAATTATTAGACCAAGTCTACAACCAAGAACACTCAGAATGTACAAATGATGTAGAAGTCAAAGTCGCTAAAACTGAAGAGCCTCCCATTGCATAATTAGCGACCATTTTTACAGTCGAGATCAAGTCGGCCAGAGAAGGACGAGTCAAGGAAGAGACAAAAGTCAACTCATCCAAAAAGTCAAACAGCAAGGCCAACACGCTTGCCGAAATCGTCTCGGCCAATGAAGACCAAACTCAAGCTGGAGTAGATATCAATGTTCCACCTGGATCCAAATCCAAAGCTGCACAAGAAGTCAAGGCCGACTCCAATCCGACAAGAACCGTAGCCACCGAGTCAAGCCGGCCAAAGCAGCCAAAGGCCGAAATCATGTCGGCACACCTGGTGCTGAGTCGAAATGAAGACGACCAGACGGATTCGAACCCATTAATTGAGAAATCTCCATCCCCACCACCCATGGAACTGAAACCATTGCCGAGTCACTTGAAGTATGCCTACTTGGACAAGGAACAGCAGCTCCCAGTTATTATTGCCAACAACCTCCACCAGGAGCAAGAAGATAAGCTGCTGGAAGTCCTGAGGCAACACAAAAAGGCAATCGGGTGGAAGCTTTCGGACCTTCCAAGCATTAATCCCTCCATTTGCATGCATAAAATATTGATGGAGGAGGAAATCAAGCCCATAAGGAAACAACAAAGAAGACTGAATCCGACCATCGACATATAGTCAAAAAGGAAGTCACAAAACTCCTTGTTATAGGCATTATCTACCCCATCTCAGATAGTCAATGGGCAAGCCCTGTGCAGGTAGTTCCTCAGAAGTTCGGGATGACTATTATGAAAAACCAGCAAGATGAGTTGGTACCAACAAGGATTCATAATAGCTGGCGAGTCTGCATAGATTATAGAAGATTAAACCAGGCAACTCGCAAGGATCATTTTCCTTTGCCTTTCATCGATCAAGTCTTGGAAAAGTTATCAGGGAAATCCCATTATTATTTTCTGGACGGATTCTTAGGCTACATGCAGATCCATATTGCACCTGAAGACCAGCACAAAACAACCTTCACTTGCCCGTTTGGCACTTTTGCGTACACACGCATGCCATTTGGCCTGTGCAACGCACCGAGCACATTCCAACGTTGCATGACAAGTATTTTCTCGGATTTGCTACAAGACTGCATGGAGGTGTTCATAGATGAGTTCACGATGTATGCAAATTCATTTGAAGCATGTCTGAGTAACCTGTCCAAGGTGTTGAAGAGATGTATTGACACAAACCTCGTGCTTAATTTTGAAAAATGTCATTTCATGGTGATTGAGGGAATAATTGTGTTGGGACATTTAGTTTCTACAAAGGCATCGAGGTGGACAAATCAAAGATAAATGTTATCACCTCCCTTCCAAACCCCGCTTTTGTGCGGGAAGTTCGCTCTTTTCTTGGACATGCAGGCTACTACAGAAGATTCATCAAGAACTTCAGCAAGCTTGTCCTGCCACTGTCCAAGCTACTATAGAAGGATGTGGAATTCAACTTTGGCCAGCCCTGTATTGAAGCATTTCAGGAGCTAAAGAACCGATTCACATCCGCCTCTATCCTACAAGTGCCAAACTGGGACCTGCCATTTGATTTGATGTGCGATGCATCCAATTCGGCATTAGGAGCTATTCTTGGCCAAAGAGCTAGAGTCAGCCAACCAGTGCACGTGATTGCTTATGCATCCAGAACCATGGACTCAGCCCAGTAGAATTATACAACAATTGAGAAGGAACTATTGACAATTGTGTTTGCCCTGGACAAATTCCACTCATACCTTCTCGGTTCAAAGATAATTGTGTTCTCTGACCATGTCGCGTTGAGATACTTGCTGAAGAAGCCTGATGCTAAACCGAGACTGATAAGGTGGATGCTTCTTCTCCAAGAATTTGACATAGAAATCAGAGACAGGAAGGGCACTAAGAATTCTATAGCTGGCCACTTGAGCAGGATTGAAAAAGAAAGAGAACCAATGCCTATCCGAGACTAATTCCCAGAGGAGCAACTTCTGCACATAAAAGTATCCACACCATGGTTTGCCGACATCTACAATTATGTGGCAACATCTCAGCTTCCACCTGAGGCATCCCAGCTATACAAGGAAAAACTCCATAGTGATGCCAAATATTACATATGGGATGATCCCTACCTTTGGAGACTATGCAGTGACAAAGTTATCTGCAGATGCATTCCTGATGCCGAGATCAATTCGGTCCTCTAGTTCTGCCACTGAACACCTAGAGGCGACCATTATGGATCAACTCGGACTGCTAGGAAAGTGCTAGACTGTGGCCTTTACTGGCCTACTAATTTTAGAGACGCTCATCATTTCGTCTCCACCTACGAAAGATGACAAAAAGCAGGAATGGCCATGAATCGAAGGCGTGAAATGCCCCAGCAACCCATCCTATTCTATGAAGTTTTCGATGTCTGGGGAATAGATTTCATGGGGCCATTCCCAGTCTCCAATGGTTATTCATACATTTTGCTGGTCGTAGATTATGTATCAAGATGGGTAGAGGCCATCGCCACCAGGACCAATGATGCGAAGGTGGTTGTGAACTTTCTGAAGTCCAATATTTTCTGCAACAAAGCCACTTCTGCAACAGAGCCACTTCTGCAACAGAGCCACTTCTGCAACAGAGCCATGGCCTCTCTTCTTTAGAAATATGGGGTGGCACACAAAATTGCCACAGCATACCACCCCTAGACAAATGGCCAAGCAGAAGTTTTCAACAGGGAAATCAAGAAAATGTTGCAAAAGATGACCAACCCCAGCAGGAAAGATTGGAGTCGACTCCTTAAGGACGCTCTTTGGGCACATAGAACTGCATATCAAACGCCGTTAGGGATGTCTCCCTACTGGATTGTCTTTGGTAAGACCTGCCATCTTCCTGTGGAACTAGACCATAAAGCTTACTAGGCCCTCAAGCACTACAATCTGGCCTATAACCAAGCAGGAGAACAGAGAAAGTTCCAACTTTAAGAACTTGATGAACTCCGCCTGGAAGCATATGAGAACTCCAGGATATACAAGCAAAAAGTCAAGCAGTTTCATGACCAAAAGATCTTGAGGAAAGACTTTCATGTTGGCCAGAAAGTGCTAGTGTTTAACTCAAGACTCAAGCTCATAGCACCAGCTTCGTTCCAGATGGGATGGACCTTTTGTTATCACTAACAACCTTTTGTTATCACTAACATATTTCCCAATGGTGCAGTACAATTGCAAGATGAACATAGCAGTAGCAACTTCTAGGTCAATGGGCATTAGATCAAGCCATTCCATGAAGGTCCAACACCAACTACAGGTGACATGGAGATCATCTCCCTAATGGAACCAACTCCACCAGATGGCACTGCCTAAGCCTACCCTACCAGCCCCACTCAATTATAGCAGGCATTGAGGACAATGCAGAATTCAAGTGTGGGGGGACACCGTTATAGCCACCAGAAGTTGTAGACTGAATTCTGTCACTTTGATATTGTTCACACCTTTCATCCTGGCTCAATTTCATTTGTTTTGCTTTGTTTGCATTTATGTTTTATTTCCTTTATTTGTTTTGCTTTGCTTTCATTTATGTTTTGTTTCCTTAGTGTCTTGTTTGAAGTTAATGTCTTGTCTCTTGAGTCATTTCCCCTTATTTTCCAATAAAAACTACTGAGCTGAATTCATCCCAGTCTGATGTCGTCCCGGCCGAATCTGGAGTGACTTCGGCCAGACTTGAATCCTTAATCGCCTTTTTGTCTTATGTCCTGTTCCTCCTAGCAGGATTCCAAAATTAGATGGTGGAAAAGAAAACGTGAGTTGAAAATATTTTTGAAATTGACTTCTGGAAGTTTGAGAAGACAGTAGAAAGTAATTCTACAACTCTGAAAAGTGATTTCTCTATCTTGAAGGGAGTGAAACTTCTGTGTTTCTAGGTAGTGATTGACTAAAACCTGAAAGGAAAACCTCCAGTGATAGAGAAAAATAATAACCCATGCAAGAGTTTGAGCCCTTGTAAATAGTGACGGCTTACATCTTGCCAGCCTCTTTTTTCTAGTGTGATTTTTGCATTCATGATAACTATGTATTCTACATTTTGCCTTGACTCTCTGGATACAACTATTTTCACATGTAGGAATGACATGATCTAGACCATGTTTCTGATAAGCCCCGAGCCAAATAAAGCCTACCTGAAATAAATTTTGTCCCTTGTCCACCCCCATTGAGCCTGATTAACCAATTGTTCTAACAGCTTATTACAAGTTAAGGCCGAAAAAACCATGATCCAACCCTCACCCTCAAGGAGTAGAGGAGCCTTGGAACTGTTTTAGGAGTAAGTCATAATCAAGTGTAGGGGAACTCCAAGAAGTAGAATCTAAGTGGAATTCTATGAAGGCTTGAAATTACAAGAAAGAAAAGAGAAGCAAGTGAAAGGAAGAAAAAGAAAAAGTAAAAAGAATTGCAGTTGGAAAATCTAAGCTGAATCAGAAAAAAAAAGAAAAAAAAATAGCAAGCTACAGAATAAAGGAAAATGATACAAAGGAAGGGAAGAAGTGAGCAATTGAACATAGAACGAGACCACATCATCCTAGGATATCCCTCATGCTGATGAAAGTTACTCCCCATTGCTCCTCTCTTCCCCACGGGTCCTGAACCAATCTCTACATTTTATCCTACCCATCTCCCTAGCCTCGCTAGTGATCATAATTGTTTGTGTTTTTGCAGGTGTAGGAAGAGAGCCTTGTCAAAGTATGGTAATACCAGTTTCATGTAATGTTGAGTGTAAATACAAACACAAACACTTGAGAGTTGAGAGAATAGCTGCTGAAGTGTGGGCTCTATGACTGTTGGTTACCTTCTCTTGATTGTAGGTCATGAACTCTCATTAAGCACTGAAGAAGTAATTTCCAGATTGCTTGAGTATCTCAATCCTAGGGTGAATGAGTGTCAACTCTGTCTTGGTTAAGCTTAAGGGAGCCAATTTGAAAAATTCTTTTCTATTTTTAGAAAAAAAATCTCCCTTGTTGATTTCATTCGATTTTGCCCAGGAGTGCAAAAGGTTAAGTGTGAGGGTCTGATGAGCTGCAAACTATACACCTTTTATGGACCTAAGAAGAGTATTGCAAGATTGCTTTGTGCTTAAGGAATGAATATTAGCTGGAATTCATATTAGGAACCTGAAAATAGAGAAAATACAAAACTGTGTCAATTCAAAGATTTTAGCTGATTTTCCTCTCCATGCAGGTCAAGCCATCTCAAGCCCAACATAGGAAGACTTAGGCCGAGCCACATAACCAAACGGCCCAATAAGGGAGCAACTCAATGAGGAGCGGCCAAGTTGCATCTTCCACGTCAGCCATCCAACACAGAGGCCACCTCAGCATCAGCATAGAAGCCACGTCACTCCTAGAGTAACCAAGTTCTTTTTAGCATGCATCGCAAGGGTAGATTAGGAAATCCACTTTTGTAATTCTATTAGGCATCGTGGTTTGCACGTTCATGTATAAATAGAAGTAGTCGTGTACAATTTAGGGGTCTTTGAATTCACTCTCTACACATTCTCATTGTATCCATTATCTCGCTCTCGCTTTTCTTCGTTTATGGTGGTGCACAGTGCTGCAATGGTGTTTCTCACGATCGAGGAAGTACAAGTTTGAGATTGGGAAGCCGAAGTCTATCAGAAGGGACTGCTTGGAATTCCAACACACTCTGGTGGATCTGATCCTCAGAACTCAGGCTACAAGAGGTGAACCACCACCATCAACCATGGCGATCGTCGTGGAAGATGGATCCATCTGAATTTGGACCACTGTGTTTGTATTCTATTTTCCATTAATCAATTTTGTTCTGCATTTCCTGCCTTTTTTCTTCTCCTCTTCCTTAATTCATGATTTAATCCGTATTGCAATTGAACCATGAACAAGTTAAACTAAGCCGATTGGAACTGGTTTAGCTAATTCAGTAGGTAATCATCTAACGATTGTTAATAGAGAACCTAAAATTATCTCTGAACTTAATCTCTACCAACTGATGAGGTAGCGATTGCGTAATTCCTCAGTATGGTAACGGACGAACTTGTGGTGATTGCCATAAGGATTCCTAAGGCTGACCTGGACTAAGAACTGAAGTAAGGAACCTGGACTGGACTTGAATTAATGGAATTGAACACGAATACAGTTACATCTTAATAATAATAGTAGTTATCTCGTATCAAGTAGCATCCTTGCATATGCATTTATTCTCTGCATTCATTTACTTTTATTCGTGTCTGCAATTAAACCCCTTGTTACTGCTTTCCGAGCCCGAGACAGAGATAGTCCATCTCTGTAGCGTCAATTCTGCACTCAGCCGAAACCAAGTCGGATAAGTCTTTGCCGAGACCATATCAGCTCAGTTTCTACCGAGAGCAACTCGGCCAATGCCGAGACGAGTCAATATTCTACACTTTAGGTTCCACGTCATTTCACTTCACACCGAATCACAATTGAGCACACTGTGTCCTTGAGAAAAATCAACCTAGGGTTGGCTATACTATAGTTAACTTTAGTTATTTGATGCCCGTTAAGACGACTAAAACGAGCTTTATCAGCCACCTGGTCTTCTTGGGCAGTTAAAAATTGATATAGGAAGAGTAGATGAAGAACCTTCACCAGAATCAATATTACGAGGTATCCTAATTCTTCTCGTTTCAATTTTATCAGGATAATAGAATGAGGCAAACTTTGATGTCTCCTCCACTAAATAAGCTTCACAAATAGAAGCCTCTACCCTTGCCTTATTCTTGACTTTATTTTTTAGGGAATGTAAAAACCTAACAAAGAATATGAATGCACAAGCTCTGGAACCAGTGGTTAACATATATAGTGTAATGGTATATAAATGATTACTAGTTTTATACCTCTCAAAAGGGTACATCCAATGATATTGGACTAGACCACCAACTCTAGCCTCATACGATAGATGAATTGGAAGATGCTCTATTGAATCAAAGAAGATTGGCAAAAATATTTATTCCAACTTACATAATAACACAGGTATATTACCTTCCATAATTGTTAGTTTTCAACATTTAATGCTGTCGAAGTCAGTTTCCTAAAAAAGTGGCTACGTTCAACAAGTGGGTTCCAAATATGTTTTAGTAATGAGTTGAATGCAATAGGAAGCAATTGTTGCATGAAAACATGATAGTTGTGACTTTTCATTCCATGTAACTTTCCTTAGTTAACATCGACTCATTTACCCAAATTAAAAGCATACCCATATGGAAACTTTAGTTCTTTCACCCACTTGCAAATAGCCACTCTTTGAGATTTGATCAATGCATAAGCTGTTTTTGGTTTAAAAAGTTTGACACGACTAATGTCTTTCAACTCAAGCTCTTTCCAATTGCATATTTCTGCTATATTTATTCGAGCCTTATGTGTGTCCTTAATCCTACCATTAATGTCCATCAAAGTGTCAAATACATTCATAAAACATTTCTCTCTATGTGCATGGCATCAATGTTATGACATAAAAGATGTGTGTTCCAATACGGCAACCTCCAAAAAATACTTTATTTTTTCACATCAGGACTAGACAACCGAGGAGGAGGATGTGATGTCTTAACACACCTTTTCTTGAAAGAAGTTTTGTTTCTTCTGTATAGATGATCAAGTGGGAGAAATTGATGATGATAATCAAAATAGGAGATTATGACTGTGCTTCAGTGTGAATGCCTTGGTTTGTTCCATACATATGGGGCATCCAAGTCTCCCAACAATGGTCCAACCAAACAACATTCCGTAAGCCGGGAAGTCATTAATTGTTCACATCAAAGCAGCTTTCATGATAAAATTTTGTCTTAGTGACACTGATGAGTCGTATTTTATACACCTTACAAGGGCTTAAGATGGGTGTTGTTAAGAATGTTTAATGATTAAAAGTCTTGTCTTAATCGAGATTTGAATTATGGGCCTAAAAATAGGAGAAATACAAATCCGTGCTAAAATGAGGTTTTTTAACTAACAAAAGGTTAAGACTTGTTTTGCAAGACCAATAGGATCATCTCGGCCCAAGCCGGGAACATCCCAGCCAGTCCAGCGCTCCCGATCAAGCCGACATCAGTGACGAAAATCTCGCCTAAAATCACTCCGACAGGAATGCAGATATGATTTGCCAAGATTAAGGAATCTGTAATGCATATATGATTTGCTAAGATTAAGGAATCTGTAATGCAGATATGATTTGCTAAGATCAAAGAATCTGTAATTCGGGTAACTAGGAATGCATATATGATTCTGTTAGAAATTAGGAAATTGGGAAACTCCTAAGATTGAGGAGATTGTAATCTGTAATTCAAATTGGAATCTTTAGGATTTGAATTTCTATTATTAGGATTAGATTTAGATTTATCTAGCTTGTGTATAAATAAGCACACTAGGCCACATCTTCAAAGGTGGAATTTTTAGCAGAATCTAGAGCTAGTGCCGTCAGCAATTGCAGACACTCCAAGCTAATATAGTGGTACACGAAGCTTCAATACGGTGTCTCTCTCAGTTGAGGAGGTATAGGACCAGAATTTGGGAAGCTGGTAGCCTTCAGAGGTGATCACTCGGTATAGCCGACGCAATCTATTGGACGAAAACCTCAACGTCTGGCCACTATTGGTGCATCACTATCGTTCTTCCATTGGCGGTCGTCGTGGAAGGCGGACTATCTGGAGACTCTAAGACTCTGATTTCTCACCTTTGTATTCAGTTTGGTATATCAATAAATACAACTGGTTTGCAATTCTGAATTTTCTTATAATTCCTGCGCTTTAATTCTACTCTTAACTTTGTCATGACACACTATTAGGGGTAGATCACGTTAGATTAGGACCAGTTGGGACTAGTTTAACGATTTGATTAGGTAGAGAACCTAAAATCAACCAAGTGCATACTCCTTGCCAATTGATGAGGTAGCGATTGTGTAAATCCTCGGTATGGTAGTGGACAAACGTTCGGCAGTTGTCATAAGAATTTAAGGTTGATTCGGAATACAATTCTAAGTAAGAATAGTAAATTGTTGTGTTTTGATTCCCGAATTGATACAGTAGTTAGTATAGAGTAGTTTAGCATAGTTTAATTTACTTTCAGTACTTAGTTTATTTTCTTGCACTAAAACACAAACCCTTCTATTTACTACTTCCCAAAGTCGGAGACCGAGTCAGTCTGACTCCATCGCGTCTAAATCACTTTTGGCTGAAACCATATCGGTTCCCTATTAGCCGAGACCGGATTACCGAGAGCAAGTCGCTCTTAATGTCATCGAGGCCAAGTCGGCATTTTCCTAGCCGACGTCAAGTCAGCATTTCACAACACTTAGCATTTTCTGCAAAACTCAGATTTCTACACTTAGCACAATCTAAACACACTGTAAGACGACTAAAAACCCGCTTATCAGACATGTCATAAGTTAATATGCCATCATTCCACAACGTACACAACTCATCAATCAGTGGTCGTAAGTAGACATCAATCTTGTGCTTTAGATTTGATAGACCTGGAATTAAAACTGTTAGATACATAAATTCCCTCTTCATGCACATCCTAGGAGGAAGATTATACAGAGTTAAGATAACCGACCAACATGAGTAACTTTTTCCGTATTGACCAAATGGATTAAAACTAATCTGATATTCCTAGGGTCTTTACTAAACTCTGGATGAAGTATATCAAAATACTTCGAAGCTTCGTCATCAGATGGATGACATAAGAGAGTTGGGTCCTTTTCATTGTCACTATGCCATCTCATGTGCGATGTAATGTCTATTGAAAAGTACAATCTTTTTAGTCTTGGAATGAGTGGAAAGCACCACAATTTCTTAACATAAATGTTCTTCTGAACCCCTTTCTTAGTGATTGACTTGTATTAATCGGTGTTACAAACAAGACACTTTTTATGGTATTGTCAAAATTTTAATTGTAATATAACATGCACCCTTTTGAACAACAATCAATTTTCAAACAACAAAAACCCAAATTTTGTACTGACTTTCTAGCATGATACAAATTTGTCACCATTCTATTACCATCAAGCATCGTCTCCCCCATCAATTGCACCATATGATTAAAGCACCCTTTTGACATGTTATAGTTAGATTTCAAGCTTAGAGCTGCCAAAGAAATTGACAATTCAAAGTAATTATCGCATCCTTCCCACAATGGTGCTTGTGCAGCTACAAGTATATAAAAAATATTTTGAGCTTCAGGATGAGGATTTTTTCCATGTTTTCTATATGTTCACCAATTGAAGGTACAACATGATTGATAAGTCATATTTTAGACACCTTACAAGGGCTTAAGATGAGTATTATTGAGACTATGGCAACTAAGAATCACATGTTAGCTATGATCAGAATATTGGCCTAGAAATAGGGAAAATATAAATCTGCGCTAAATTGTGGATCTTAGCTAATAAAAAGATTGGATTCATTTTGTAGGCTAAAGCCGGGAGCGTCTCGGCCCACAACTCTATCCCGGCCCAAGAGGAAGTTGTCCCAGACAGGCAAGTTCCTTGCAAATCGAGCTTAGCTTTAGAGCCCAAGTCACTTCAACAATGGCGCGTTGATAAGCGGATTTTTAGTCATCTTACACGCCTCAAATAATTACTAAAGCTAACTATAGTATAGCTAACCTAAGTCGATTCTCTCAAGGACACAGTGTGTTCAGATCGTGCTAAGTGTGAAAATCAGTGTTAATGCAGAAATTGTCTAGTGCAGAATGCCGACTTGGTCTTGGCAAAGACTGAGCTGATTCGGTCTCAGATGGGCATAGACTCGAACGCAACGGAGTCGGAATGACTCGGTCTTTGACTCTGGAAAGCAGTAAATAAAGGGGGATTGTGTTTAAATACAGAAAATAAACCAAGTACTGAAAGTAAACTAATTACGCTAAACTAATCTACTGTACCAATTCGAAAATCAACACACAGTAGTTTACCATTCTTGCTTAGACTTATGCTCCTATTCAACCCGAGATTCTTACGACGACCGCCAAACGTTTGTCCACTGCCATACTGAGGATTTACACAACCGCTACCTCATCAATTGGCAGGGAGTATGTACTTGGTTGATTTTAGGTTCTCTACCTAATTAGATTATTAAACTAGTTCTGACAGGCCCTAGTCTAACGTGATCTACCTCTAACAATGTTAAAGCAGATTAAAGTGCAAGGATTAAAATCAAAAGATAGAATAGCAAACTAGTTGTGTTATTGAAACAAAATCGAATACAAGGTGAGAAATTCAGAGTTCCTAGGGAATCCACCTTCCATGACGACTGTCAATGGAAGGACGACAGTGGTGCACTAGTGATGGCTAGACGTTGAGGTTTCTGTCCACCGGAGTGCGTCGGCTAAACCGAGCAATCACCTTTGACAGCTTCCAGCTTCCCAAATCCTGATCCTGTACCTCTTCGACTGAGAGAGACACCTTACTAAAGCTTTGTGTACCACCGTGCTAGCTTGGAATGTCTATAGTTGAAGACGTGGCCTGGCATGCTCATTTATACATAAGCTGGCTAAATCTAAATTCAATCCTAATAACAAAAATTCAAATCCTAAAGATTCTAATTCGAATTACAGATTACAAGCTCCTCAATCTTAGGTGTTTCCCAGTTTCCTAATTTCTAGCAGAATCATATCTGCATTCCCAGTTACCTGAATTACAGATTCCTTGATCTTATCAAATCATATCTGCATTACAGATTCCTTAATCTTACCAAATCATATCTGCATTACAGATTCCTTAATCTTGGCAAATCATATCTTGTTGGAGTGATTTTAGGTGAGATTTTCGTCGCTGATATCGTCTTGACCAGGAGCGTTGGACTGGTCGGGATGTTCCCGGCTTGGGCCGAGATGACTTGGGTTGAGATGTTCTTGTTAGGCCGAGACGTTCTCGGCATTCAGGCCTGCAAAACAAGTTTTAACCTTTTGTTAGTTAAAAACCTCATTTTAACACATATTTGTATTTCTCCTATTTTTAGGCCCATAATTCAAATCTCGATTAAGATAATACTTTTAATCATTAAACATTCTTAACAACACTCATCTTAAGCCCTTGTGGGGTGTATAAAATACGACTCATCAGACCCCCCACACTTACACTTTTGCACTCCTAGGCAAAATCGAATTCGAGCATTCAAGGAAATTGAAAGAGGAAATATGTTTTTCAAATAAACTCCTCAAGTTTAGCAAAATAGCTTAAGCATGCATTCATCCCAGAATCCAAGTATTCAAACAATCTATGAAAGTTACTTTCTCCACATCCAAAAACAAATAAGCAATTTGCAAACATTAAGAGTAACCGAGAAGTGACTAAGCTCTCTCAGGATATATTCTCTCAGTCTCTCAAGTGTTTAGGTTTGTATATACACTCAAACATTCTATGTCAACTAGCACTGCCAAGCTTTGACTATCCTCTCCTTTCACACCTTCAAAAACACATGCACAATGATCAATAGGACTTTTCGGACTTGTAACATGGCCATGGTAAGGTAGGATTATAAAATGATTAAGTGAGCTTTAATAACTAGAGGGACAAGAGGAGCAAAGGGGATTTCCTTTGCTGATGTCGGCTTGACCAGAAGCGCTGGACTGGTCGGGATGTTCTCGGCTTGGGCCGAGATGACATAGGCCAAGATGACTTGGGTCGAGATGACTTGGGCCAAGATGTTCTTGTTGGGTCGAGACGTTCCCGACATTCAGGCTTGCAAAACAAGTCTTAACCTTTTGTCAGTTAAAAACCTCATTTTAGCACATATTTGTATTTCTCCTGTTTTTAGGCCCATAATTCAAATCTCGATTAAGACAAGACTTTTACTCATTAAACATTCTTAACAACACTCATCTTAAGCCCTTGTGAAGTGTATAAAATATGACTCAACATGCGTAACACGTAATCATTAGGGAATTGATAGGTCAATCAGGCAATTGTAATTCAGTTAGAAGTTAGTTAGGAAAAGCGTGCATAGCAAGGAACCCAGCACGTGTATATAAAGGGGCACAAGTGCGCGGTTAAAGGGTTGTTGAATTTAGAAACTCAATTGTATCACATACTTCACACTACTCATGCTTTTGTTCCATTCCTCGATGGTGCACAATGCTTCAGTACGGTGTCTCATTGATTGAGAAGGTGTAGATCTAGAGTCTGGGAAGCCGGAAGTTATCAGAGGAGATCGCCTAGTATAGCTGGTGCACTTTGGTGGACTGAATCCTCAGTGTTCTAGCCATTCCTGGTGAACCATCACCGTTCTTCCATGGTGATCGTTGTGGAAAGTGGAATCCATGAATTCATATAACCATGTATCACTACTTTATTTCTGCAATAACATTTGGTTTGCATTTCCTTATCTCTTGGTTATGAATCCTATTCATTAATCTACTTCTTGCTATGTCGCGATTGTGCATTTGTGAGAGTGGATCACATTAGGTTAAGTCGATTGGAACCGATCTAACAATTAAATTAGTTAATCGATAAGAGAGCCTAAAATCAACCACGTACATACTCCTTACCAATTGATGAGGTAGCGATTGTGTAAATCCTCAATCGGAAATGGGCAAACCTTCGCCAATTGTCATAGGAATTCTAGGTTGGTTTGGAATTACATTCTTGAGTAAAAAACCAAGAACCGATTGCTTGTTGAATCTCTATGTTGGTACAATAGTTATCATAGTTTAGTTTGCATTTACTTCCGATACGTAGTTACTTCTTATTTTATTTATATTTCTAGTCATACAACCCCATCCCCCCCGGTTTCTGTTTTCAACCGAGGTTCGAGTTGTCTCAGTCCGAGATAGAGTCAGCATTCTACATACGCTTAGTATCTTGCATAACACTCTGATCTTCACATTGCGTCATAATCGAACACAGTATGTCCTTGAGAAGAATGACCTAGGGTCAAGCTATACTATAGTTAGCTCTAGTTTTATTTGATAAAGCCACCACGACGAAAGCACGTTATCAAATTGGCATCTTTGCTGGGGACACAAGTTCCTTTGTGTCTTTGTGTGCCAAGTCTTAGTTTATGTCGAATCTCGAGTCTATAGAATGCTAGGTCTGTTTGTTTTGGTATACCGAGTTTGTTTTTCCTTTGATTTAGTTCACTAAGTCTTTATCTATTTCTGTTCCTTTCAATTGAGTTTGAAGTGTTACAGCATGCTGAATCTGTGTTAGAATTTTTTTGCATTTGTTTTGTGTTGCGTGAGTTGTCACTTTTGATTTGTGATTGTGATTTTGTATTTCTGTCATTCTTCTGCATAATATTTTTCTTCCTATTGCATTTTAGTCAATCTTGTGCTTAAATTTTTGTCTATGCATCATTGACTTTCTTTTCCTCTCTGCATAATTGATTTTGTTTTCTATTTTGCATGACTGACAATAATTCTCTACATAAATGACTCTAACTTTTTCTGCATAATTGATTTTAATTTTTCTGCATGTTTGATTTTATAATTTTCTGTATGATTTTTTTTCTAATGCATGACTAGAAGTAGTTCTAATATGAATTAGATCCTGAGATAGATAGAACTTTACGTAGGTTAAGGAAGGCTAAGGGCACGGTCGTAAGTAATAGTAGTAGTTTCAATTCTATTTTTAATTCTGGTAACAGTACTTCTACAACTAACGAATCTGATTTTTTTTAGTATAATAGCTTTGACGTTAACTCCAATTTTAACTTTGGTGTAAGTAAGTCCCAAGAGCTAGGATCGATGGAGAATAATGATCGAACGCTCTAGGAGTTAGCCATGCCGGATGTGGTGTACCGGTCTTTGTGCATCCAGTATCCACAACTGGAACCAGCTCAATCTTATGAACTAAAGTACGGTTTAATACACTTGTTCCCCAAATTTCATGGTCTTGCAGGTGAAGACCCATACAATCATTTAAAATAATTTCATGTGGTCTATTCCACGATGAGGCAACAGGGGATACCGAAAGACTACATTAAGATGAAGGCGTTTCCATTTTTCCTAGATGGAGCTACTAAGGATTGACTATATCTACAGCCGGTTCTTTTCAACACTTGGGGGGATATGAAGCGCATGTTCCGTGAGAAGTTCTTCCCGGCATCCAGAACCACAACCATCATAAAGAAAATATGTGGGATCAAGCAACATTCTAGAGAGACACTACACGAGTATTGAGAAAGATTTAACAAGTTATGTGCCACATGTCCACACCATCAGATCAGCGAGCAGTTGCTGATTCAATATTTTTATGAAGGTCTAACGATGATGGACCGAAGCATGATTGATGCTGCAAGTAGTGGAGCAATGATGGATAAGACGCCAATAGCAGCGAGGCATCTGATCTCGAATATGGCAAGTAACACGCAGTAATTCGGGATCATAGGAGCCACCACATCCCGGATGGTGAACGAAGTCAGTGTGATTGACAATCTGAGATTAGAAAATCAATTTACCGAGCTAACATCACTGGTAAGGTAGCTCGCTATCGAGCAATATCAATTGAGTGCAACAACAAGAGTTTATGGCATTTGCACTTTTGTGGAGCACCCAACTAATATGTGCTCCACATTGCAAGAAACCGAGTTGGACCATCCCGAGAGTGTTGGATCAATAGGTAGGTATCAATACGAAAAGTAGCCGTATCAGAGTCAGCCATATGATAGTCAACAATTTAGAAGGCAGCAGTACCGGCCGAGTCTGAGGCAAGGGCAATATCTAGTTCAAAAATTTGGATCTACCAAGCACCTCAGAGTCAAAATGGCTATCAATTGATTCGAAATACCAAGCACCACCATTCCAACAGCAGCAACAATAGAAAGTGCCATCACATGGAAACTCACCATCTTTGGAGGACCTGATGAAGCAGTTGGCAACAAGAAACCTAGAGTTTCAGCATAATATGAACTCTAACAACATGCAATTCCAACAAAATTTGAATGCCATGATCCAAGACCTCAAGATGCAGGTGGGATAGCTAGCAAACACTGTGAGTCAACTACAATTGGCTGGGTCCGAAAATCTCCCCTCGTAGACAATTCCAAATCCTAAGGGGAATACGAGTGTTGTGTCATTAAGAAGTGGTAAAGAATTACCACAACAAGCTGCACCGCAATAGAAGTCGAAACTAGCTGATGCCGAGTCTGAACCAAATGCCAACTCTCTAGTGCCTCAGCAGGCTAAATCCATCCCATTGCCATTTCCAACCCAGACTCTCTCGGCAAGAAAACATGAAACCGATGAGGACCTATTGAAGATGTTCTGAAAAGTAGAAATCAACATTCTACTCCTAGATGTCATAAAGCAGATTCCTAAGTATGCAAAATTCTTTAAAGAGCTATGCGTGCACAAGAGGAAAAAGATGAAAGGAGGGGTGGAATTAGGAGGAATTGTGTCAGCGTTAACCAAAAATGATGAAGTTACTGCCTGATCACAACAAACCTTGCCAAAGAAGTGCAGAGACCCCAGAATTTTCTCTGTCCCATGCACCATTGGTGAATGTACTTGTCAATGCCATGTTGGACCTAGGAGCTTCAATAAATGTCATGCCAACATCAATTTACAAATCCTTGAATTTCAGTGATCTAGAGCCCACTGGGATGACAACACAACTCGCCAATAGAAGCATTGTGCAACCTTTGGGTGTTCTCGAAGATGTACTAGTCCAAGTCAACGAGTTGATTTTCCCAGCCAATTTCTATGTGTTGGATATAAAGGACGAGACATCAAAGAAAGGATCCACCTTGATCCTAGGATGACCATTTTTAATGACTGCTAGAACAAAGATTGATATGCATGTCAGGACACTCTCGATGGAATTCGGTGACAATCTGGTGTAGTTCAACATATTTGAAGCAATGAAGCACCCAACTGAGGACCCTTCGCTCTTTGGTATTGATGTAATTAACGAGCTAGTTGTGGAATACATGTAACCAGACACTGGCAATGATGAATTTTTGAATTTTGCTGAAGACCATGATGAAATTGGCTGCATAGGTTCTTTAACAAAAGTCCGAATATGATGAGCTATTGGAAGTACAAGATCTTTTCGACTCTAAAGATGATATTGCCAACCTTGCCAACTTGGATCACAATTCTGAATTCATTGATTTGATTGACCAAGTATGCAAGTACGATAAAAAACTAGAGTGCTCAAAGCGTGCAAAAGTCCAAGTTGCCAAGATTAAAAAGTCATTACCAGCACAAATGGCAACAATTTTAATTGCTGAGTCTGATTCGGCCAACAAAGGTCGAGACTTGACCGAGTCCGACTTGAGCATATAGCTGAGAGCCAGATCCCACTCAAACAATGGAAATTGGAAGCAACCTGTAGATGAATCCACCTTGGACAACAGAGTTCACAAGTTGGTCCCATCTGAATCTGACTTAAGCGTGGAAATGAAAGTCGAGTCTGATTCTAGCAACCAGTCGGAAGCCAAGTTCGATTTAAGCAAGCAGAGCCGGAAGCAAGTAAAGGCCGAGACCGACTCGGCACACCAAGTGACGAATCTAGATCGAGTCGACCAACAAAGTCGAGACCAGCTAATGACATCTCTCCACTACATTCACCACCCATCAAGCTGAAGCCATTGTCTGGTCATTTAAAGTACACCTACATGGACAATGACCAGCAATTTCCCATCATAATTGCCAATAACCTCCACTGGGAGCAAGAGGAGAAATTGCTACAAGTCTTAAGGCAACACAAGAAGGCGATAGGGTGGAGATTATTAGACCTTCCAAGAATAAATCCCTCAATTTGTATGCATAAAATTTTAATGGAGGAGGAAGCCCATCCAAAAAGGCAACAACAAAGAAAACTGAATCCGACCATCCTAGATGTGGTTAAGAAGGATGTGACAAAACTACCTACTACCAGGATCATCTATCTGATCTCTGATAGCAATTGGGTCAGCTCGGTACAAGTAGTGCCGAAGAAGTCTGGGTTGACTGTAATGAAAAATCAGCAAGACGAGCTGGTGCCAACACATATTCAAAACAACTGGCGAGTTAGTATTGACTACAGGAAACTAAATCAAGCAACTCGCAAGGATCATTTTCCTTTGCCTTTTATTGACCAAGTCCTAGAGAAATTAGTAGGAAAATCTCATTGCTGTTTCTTGGATGGATTCTCTGGATACATGCGAATTCACATTGCACCAGAAGATCAACACAAGACTACCTTCACATGCCCATTCGGTACCTTTGTGTACACACGTATGCTGTTTGGCTTGTGCAATGCCCTGAGTACATTTCAGTGATGCATGATCAGTATCTTCTCAGACTTGCTATAGGATTGTATAGAAGTCTTTATGGATGAATTCACGGTGTATGCTGAGTAATTTGATGCATGCTTGGAAAATCTGACCCGAGTTTTGACTAGATGCATCAACACAAATCTGGTGCTAAATTTTGAAAAATGTCATTTGATGGTGACCGAGGGAATTGTGTTAGGACATCTTGTATCCAGAAAAGGCATCGAGGTTGATAAATCCAAGATTGATCTAATTACTTCTCTTCGTAATCCCGCTTTTATGCGGGAGGTTCGCTCATTCCTTGGACATGCAAGGTTCTATAGAATGGTTATTAAGAATTTCAGCAAGACTGCCATGTCTTTGTCCAAACTACTACAAAAGGTTGTGGACTTCATTTTTTACCAACCCTATATTGAAGCTTTCCAAGAGCTGAAGACCTGACTTACATCCGCACCGATTCTCTAAGCACCAAATTGGGAGTATCCGTTCAAATTAATGTGTGGCCATCCAACTCGGTGATGTTAGGCGTTTTAGTCGTTTCAACGCGCTATCAAATAACTAAAGCTAACTATAGTATAGCTAACCCTAGGTCATTCTTCTCAAGGACACAGTGCGTTCTAAATGTGTTTCAATGTGCAGTAAACGAAAGCAAAATCTAAGTATGTCGTACTGACTCACCTCGGCATTGGCCGAGTCACCCTCGGTAGAGACTGGGCCGAGTTGATCTCGGCGTAAACAATCTGGCTCGATCTCGGCTAAGTACAGACAGACGCTACAGAGATGGATTATCTCTGTCTCAGACTTAAAAACAATAAATGAGGGGGGTTGGAATGCAATCAAAATCAAAACAGAGATTAACTACAATGCAAATGCAATTATGCTACTCCTAATGTTATTGCTATTACTGTGTTCATGTTCAGTTCCAATAATCAAGGTCCTTCTGGTTTAGTCACTCCAATTACAGTCCGTATCAGCCTCTAGTGTTCTTATGGCAATCGCTAAAGGTCCGTCCCTTGCCACACCGAGGATTTAGCAATCGCTACCTCATCAGTTGGCAGAGATTAAGTTCAAGCTGATTTTAGATTCTCAATTAACAATCGTTAAGTGATTACCTACTGAATTAGCTAAACCAATTCCAATCGGCTTAGTTTAACATTGTTCCGTTACCATGTGCAATCGCAACGCAGTAATTGAACTTAGATTTTAGGAATGCAACAAAGATCAGAATTCAGAAAACACTTATATTATTAAAAATGAAATACAAACACAAGGCCTGGATTCGGTGATTCCATCTTCCACGGCAATTGCCATGGCCGACGGCAATGATCCACCTCTGCTAGCAAGGACGCCGAGGATCAGGTCCACCGGAGTGCGTTGGTGCTCCAATCGGTCTCCTCTAGTAACCTTTGGCTTCTCATTTCCTAGCCTACACTTCCTTGATCGAGAGAAATGCCATTACATCACCGTGAGCGTAGGAGATGGAGAATGAGAGAAAATGAAGATAATGGAAGCGGGAAAGTATGAATGTCAAAGACCCCTAATTATTCAGAGTTGCCTTTATTTATACAAGGTGCGAAACTAACTAACTTAACAGAATTACAATTAAGATCCCTATTCTACCCTTGCTGTGACTTGTGTTGCAAGCTACTCCAGGTAGTGATGTGGAGCTGAGCTAGAATCGGAGTGGCTTCTAGATGGATGGCTGACGTGGAGTGCCACTGGGCTTCACTCCCGATTGGGCTTTTTACATGGGCCGAGTTCCAGCTTGGTTGAGATACCCTCGGACAGGTCGAAATGCTCTCGGTCTGGGCCTCTAGTGGTGGGCTGCGAGCTTGGTTGGACCAGCAATGAAAGAATAGTTAGCTTAATGCCTATAATTAACACAGATTATGCTTTTCTAGGATTCTAGGCCTTTAATCTGAATCCTAGTTAACAATCATCTTTTAAGCTCGTGAGTTGCTTTGTAGCACTCCTCTTAGGTCCACTTAAGATGTGTATTTTATGACTCATCACTCGGCACTCAAAGCCATCTTAGGCCAGCGAGTCGAAGTTGACAAGCAGTTGCATGCAATTGCATATGCATCTCGAACTATGGATTTGGCCCAATTTAACTATACAACTACTAAGAAGGAGCTATTGGCAATTGTTTTTGCCTTGGACAAATTTCGTTCATATCTGCTTGGCTCCAAAATTATTATCTTCCCTGATCATGCGGCATTATGGTTCTTACTAAAGAAGTCAGATGCGAAGTTGAGACTAATTCGATGGATGCTTCTCCTCCAAGAATTCGACATTGTAATCAGAGACAAGAACGGTGCTGAGAACTCAGTAGTAGACCACCTGAGCAGAATCGAGGGGGAAAACAACCTGATGCCAATCTAAGATGATTTCCCTGACGAGCAACTATTGCAGATGAACAATATTACACCATGGTTTATAGATATATGTAATTTTATTGTTGCATCTAAGTTTCCACCATACGCATCCAGGCTATACAGAGAAAAATTGAAAGTGATGCTAAATGCTACATATCGGATAACCCATACCTTTGGAAACTCTACAATGATCAAGTCATTCGTAGGTGTATTTTGGATCTTGAGATCTAGTCGGTCCTCCACTTTTGTCATTCAACATTTGGAGGCAGCTACTACGGATCAACTCGGACATCCCAAAAAGTGCTTGACTCTGGGTTCTATTGGCCCACCATTTTTAGAGACACCCATCAATTCATCTCTTCCTGCGAACAATGTCGAAAAGCAGAGATGGCCATTAGTCGAAGGCATGAAATGCCCCAACAACCAATTGTATTTTGTGAAGTCTTTGACGTATGGGGTATAATTTTATGGGCCCATTCCCCATTTCCCATTTCCAATGGATACTCTTACATTTTGCTTGTTGTTGATTATGTATCACAATGGGTAGAGGCTACCGCCACTAAGACCAATGATTCCAAAGTTGTGGTGGATTTCGTGAAATCTAATATCTTCTACAAGTTTGGTATGCCAAAAGCTCTTATAAGTGACCAAGGAAGTCACTTCTGCAATCGAGGTATGTCATCCCTACTCGAGAAGTATCAGGTGGTGCATCGAGTTGCCGCAACATACCACCCCCAAATAAACAGCCAAGCTGAAGTATTCAATAAGGAAATCAAGAAAATTCTACAAAAGATGGCAAATCCCAGCCAAAAAGAAGTCGACTCCTTGAGGATGCTCTATGGGCACACAGGACAGCATACCAAACTTCGTTATGGATGTCTCCCTACCGGATTGTCTTCGGTAAATCTTGCCACCTGCCGGTTGAAATAAAACATCGAACTTACTAGGCAGTCATGCAGTGCAATATGGTCTATGACCAAGCTGGCAAAGAAAGGAAACTCCAGTTGTAGGAACTGGAGGAGCTCCGCTTGGAAGCATATGAGAACTCCCAGATCTACAAGCAAAAGGTCAAACAATTCCATGATAGCGAGATTTTGAGGAAGGAGTTTCGAGTTTTCCAGAAAGTGCTCTTGTTCAATTCCCGCTTAAAACTCATCATTGGTAAGCTTCGTTCTAGATAGGATGGACCATTTGTTATCATTAATGTTTTTCCCTATGGTGCAATTGAATTAAAAGATGAAGCTACAAACAACACCTTCCAGGTTAATGGGCATCAATTAAAGACCTTCCATGAAGGGCCGACACCAATAGTTGATGAAGTGGAGAGCAACTCACTAATGGAACCGACCATGTCGGATGGCACAGCTTGAGCAAAGCCTCATAATCCCCTCTATATTCATGTCATGCATTGGGGACAATGCATCATTTAAGTGTGTGGGGGGGGAGCGTAGTTAATTCAGGTTTATTCGATCAGACTTCGATTTTGTGTGTGGGTGTTACATATAGCCGAGTCCATGCCGGCTCCATTTTACTATTTGCTATTTTCTGTTTTCTATTTTTCATTCTCAATATTTCTGTTTTGAGTTTTGTCCTTTTTCATTTTTGCTTTTGTTTAACTCAATTGTTTTTGTTTTCTAATTCCTGATTGTGGAGAAAATGCTTTGAAAAAAATGTTTTAATGGATTTCTTTGGGAAGGATGAAACAAGAAAATATAGTGCATAATCCTGGATAAGGGGTTTTTCAACTTGATAGGGAGTGAAATTTGTGCATCTTTAGGCAATAAGTGACTGGAAATTGAAAAGATAAACCATCAATGATAGAGCAATTTATCTGTGTGAGAGTTTTTGACCCTTATATATAATAATGACATTTCATCTCGTCATTCTCTTCTTTCTTGTGTGATTTTTGCATCCATGTTGCTAAGTTACTCTAGGTTTTTTCTTGACTCTCTGGATATGTCTTGTTTCACATTCATGAGTGATATGATCTAGGCCATTTTTTTCTTTACAAGCTACTAGCCAATTGGACCTACCTTGCAAATTGAATCCCTTGTTCACCCTCTTTGAGCCTATATAACCATTCTTTCTTATATGATAGCTTATTACAAGCCCAAAGGTCAAAAAACCATGATCAACCTCAACCTTGGGGGTCAGAGGAGCTTTGGAATTTTTTTGGGAATAGGTCTCGCATAAGTGTGGGGTGACACTTGGAGATATTGCGAGAGTGGTACGGTTGGAAAAGGAGCAGTGTTGTAAAAAAGGGTTAATAAAAAGAAATAAGAAAGGGGCATGAAAAAATGCAGGATAAATCAATGAATAAAAAGGTAGCAAAAGCAAAAAGGTTGCAAAAAAAATGCAACACAAGGCTGCAAAATAAAAAGTGAAAAAAAGAAAAAGAAAATACAAAAGGAAAAGTAGAGTAGTGAGCAAAGACACTCCCAAAAGACTTGTAGTGTCCGAAGAGATAGTCTCCATACTTGCAAACTCATTCCCCATTACTCCTCTCTCCCTAATGGTTATAAAAGCTCACTTTACCATCCTGTATCCTACCTTACCCCTGGCCATGTTACAAGCCCAAAGCAAGTCCTATTGATCACTATTGTATCTATTTTTGAAGAAGGAGAGGTTGGTCAAAATATGACAGTGCTAGCTAACATAGGATGTTTGAGCGTACATACAACCCCAAACACTTGAGGGATTGAGAGAATATGTCCTGAAAGAGCTCTATCACTTCTCGGTTACTCTTTGATGTTTATGGTTGCTTGTTTGCTTTGGATGTAGAGAAGGTAGCTTTCATATTTTGTTTGAATACCTTGAGTCTGGGATGAATGTATGCTTAATCTATTTTTCCAAATTTAAGAAATTCATTTACAACTTCTTATAAATTTTCTCTTTCATTTCCTTGATGATCAAATTCTGATTTTTCCCAGTAGTGCAAAAGTGTAACTGCGGGGTCTGATAAGTCATATTTTAAACACCTTACAAGGGCTTAAGATGGATATTATTGAGACTATGTGGCAACTAAGAATCACATCTTAGCTATGATTCATATTATTGGCCTAGAAATAGGGAAAATATAAATTTGTACTAAATTGAGGATCTTATCTAATAAAAGATTGGATTCATTTTGTAGGCCAAAGCTAGGAATATCTCGGCCCAAAATGCTATCCCAGCCTAGGAAGAAGCTGTCCCAGACAGGCAAGTTCCTTCACAACCAAGCCCAACTTCAAAGCCCAAGTCACTCCAGCAAGGATGCATAACACGTAATCATTAGAGAATTGATAGGTCAATCAGGAAATTGTAATTCAATTAGAAGTTAGTTAGGAAAAGCATGCGTAGCAAGGAACCCAGCACGTGTATATAAAGGGGTGCAAGTGCACGCTTAAAGGGTTGTTGAATTCAGAAACTCAATTGTATCACACACTTCACACTACTCACGCTTTCGTTTAATTCCTCGGTGGTGCACGGTGCTTCAATACGGCGTCTCGTTGATCAAGGAGGTGCAGGTCTAGAGTTTGGGAAGCCGGAAGTTATCAGAGGAGATTGCCGAGTATAGCTGGCACACTTTGGTGGACTGAATCCTTATGCTCTAACCATTCCTAGTGAACATCGTCGTTCTTCCATGGCGATCGTTGTGGAAAGCAAAATCCATGAATTTATATAACCATGTATCAATACTCTATTTCAACAATAACATTTGGTTTGCATTTCCTTATCTCTTGGTTGTGAATCCTATTCATTAATCTACTTTTTGCTATGTCACGATTATGCATTTGTGAAAGTATATCATGTTAGGTTATGCCGATTGGAACCGATCTAACAATTTAATTAGCTAATCGATAAGAGAGCCTAAAATGAATGACGTACATACTCCTTGCCAATTGATGAGGTAGCGATTGTGCAAATCCTAGGTTGGTAATGGACAAACGTTCGACAATTGTTGTAGGAATTCTAGATTGGTTTGGAATCACATTCTTGAGTAAAAAAACCAAGAACCGATTGCTTGTTGAATCTCTATGTTGGTATAATAGTTATCGTAGTTTAGTTCGCATTTACTTTCGATACATAGTTACTTCTTGTTTTACTTTATATTTCTAGTCATACAACCCCCCCCCCCCATTTCTGTTTTCAGTCGAGTCCGAGTCCAGTTCGACTCCATCCGAGTCCAAGTCGTCTCAGTTCGAGATAGGGTCGGCATTCTACATACGCTTAGTATCTTGCATAACACTCTAATTTCCACATTGCGTCATAATCGAACACACTGTGTCCTTGAGAAGAATGATCTATGGTCAAGCTATACTATAGTTAGCTCTAGTTTTATTTGATAAAGCCACAACGACGAAATCACATTATCAATGATCCATGATCAACTTCTTGTAAGGATTGAATTCTTTCCTTTGTTCACTACTTGCATAGTATGAACCTTCGACCACCATCGGAGGAAATTGTGGCAACTGCTTACCATGATTTGTCTACCAATAATAATTCGGTATAAACCCTTACTTATAAAACTCATATCCTACTTTATCGACAAACTTGAAAACTAAACATTTGCATTTGTTGCAAGAACATCTTAGTTTGTCACCTTGTAACTGAAATTTCTCTTGAGCAATAGAAACTCGTGTACTCCTTCAGTAAACTCGTTCATCCAACATTTATTAGCATCTAACCTACGATATATCCACCTTCGATTCTCTGGAATATCCATTTTTTTATACTAGGTACAATAAACTTTATAAACAAATAACTTTTAATGTATGTATAACATTTTTATAATACAATTAAATTTTAAACAACTCTATTCCATTATAAAGTATTGTTTTTCAAATATATTAAAAACAAATAAATTTTGATCAACTCCAATCCATGATAAATTATTGGTATAGTGTGAACGTATTCTAGATCCTCTTTGAATGATAGATCACAATTACATATATTCTTTTTATTACTATTGATTGTAAAAATATTAATAATATATTTTTAGTAACATTTTTTATATCTTTAGTAATGTTTATTAAATATAGAATGTTACTAATAACAATTTCACTACAAGATATTTTAAATCTCCTACAAAATATACAAAATTTTAAAATTAATGGATATTTTGTAGCTAATTTCTAAAAAAATAATTAGCTATAAAATTACTATAATATTTGTAGTAGTATGAAATAAGTAGCAAATTAGCTAAAAAAATAATATTTAGTTAATGTCAAGTCAAATTTAAAAATTTTAGCTATTTTCTAGCTAATTTTTAGTAATAAGAAATATAAATAAATATAATTTAAATTTAGCTAGAAAAAATAATATATTAGTTAATTAGTTAGGATTTACCATCTAATTTAAATAGTAGATAAAATTAGTAGACAAATTAAAAAAATCTTATAGTGTTTTTAACATGAGTTTGTTAAAATGTTATAAAAACTAATATGTAACATTTTTTTTATATTTTCGTGACATTTTTTAGATTTTGCTAAAAGTAATATATATTTTCTATTGCATAGTCTTAATAATTTAAAATAAAATTTTGTATTTTATAGATAATTTTCCAATTTCTTTTACTCCTTGAAATATTTTAATTTAATTTATTTAAAAATATTTTATACATATTAATATGGTACTATGAGATTTTGAAATTGAAAATTTTTCTGCATGATTATAATATAAGAAGTAAGCATAGTTCTTCTTGTCTCCTCTATTTAGTCACAAATTATGTATCAAAGACACTCTAAACGTGTATTAGTATGAGCCACTCAATCATTAATCTTATATTGACTCGTTAAATTTAGGATCGTAGCACTTTTCCCATTTTATGTCTCCTCTTGCCAGCTAAGTCACAACGAATTGAAGAAGTATTTATTCTGTTGGATAACCAAAAAACGCATTGGATAATATAAAATATAATTAACATTTCATTAATTCTACAAAATATATCATTGATAAAAAAATATTAGTCTTAATTTTTACATTATCATGTACATGATAATATTGTGTTAATAAATTATATTAAAAAAGCTAGACCTTTTAATTATGATTATAATTATTAAATTCTTTAATTTAGACAATAATTGTGTAATTATTCGTGCCAGCGTAGATATTAAGTTTACAATCAATGTATTCCGATATTATTTTTTTAATTTTACAAGAAAAGATATATATAAAAATTTACATAAATATATAAATAATGTTAATAAATAATTGAAAAATAATGGCTAAAAGTTAGTCTTCGACTAAATTTACGTTAATCACGAATTAGAACTACGATAAAAATATTTTTTAGCGAGCGAAATTAGCGATCGATTTTTACAATTGCTAAATAGCGACGGAATTAATAACTGAATATATTTTTAAAAAATAATTAGCGACAGATTTAGCGACCAAAATAAAAAAATAAATAATATATATTAACAACCGAAATAGCGACGGAAAAAAATGAATAGAAAAGATTACATTTTGCGACCGAATTTCAGAAAATAAAAAAATAAATAACTTAGCGACTGTTTTAGCGACTGAATAGAAAAGGACAAAAAGGATTACTATTTACGTCCGAATTAGCAATCGAATATCATAAAATAAAAATAAAAAAATAAGTTAGAGACCAATTTAGCGATGGAATTTAAAAATTCAAAAAATTAAATAAAAATATATATTACTGACCTAGTTAGCCATTAGACAACACCATACCAATCCACCAGCTAGAGTGTGTGGCATTTATGCTCTGTAGAACATCCAATCGATCTGTGCCCCATATTGTAAGAAACTAAACCGAATAGTGCTTAAGTTGTTGGAATTATTAGTGGTCAACATATAGACAACCTCATGATCAATACTCAAACTAGAGATATGGCTCTAACCTTGTGCAGAATATACCTCAGAACCCCCAAAGATACCAACCACCTATTCTCAAGTATCAAACACCTTTATTCAGATAACAGCAACTCATGTAGCAACCTGTACACCAAAATTCCTTGGAGGATTTGGTCAAGCACATGGTTACACGCAACATTTAGTTTCAACAAAATGTGACTGCTACAATTTAGGAATTGCAAACATAGTTGGACAATTAGCCACTACTATGAACTAATTATAGTCAAATGGTAATGGATAGATCCCTTCTCAAATAATTTAATATGATATGAATTTGAGAACTTAAGGATTTGGATAACTCTTGATTGGAATCACTTTCGTGGACTGTCTTGACTCTACATGTATCCTTTACACTTCACAAATGCCATTATCATAACTAAAATTGAAATAGGATTTTAGGATTTTTGAATTATCAAAGTAAAGTAAATCGTGAAAATTAAAGATAAGATAAAAGAATTGAAATAGAAAAATGGAAAGAGTTAAGAAATGGCTTGCCACTAGTTTTCAGGGGAAAATCAAATAAAAGAATCAAGATTCACCACAAGCCTCATGGAAAACTTGATGAGAATAAAATATTCTAATCCAAGAATAAATGAGAGTCACTATCTCAAATGCTAACAAGCAAATATCATTAACATTTGAGTCAAAACTCATACAATGCGCCTAAGTTGAGCTATTTATATAAGAGAAGGTGAACCAAGTATTCAAACTAAGCTAATTAGGCCTTAGGCAGCGAGTCGTAAGTCAAACTCCAGTGAATCTATCCAACAAGGCTTTCTTAGGGGTTTTCCATCATCCAAAGGTTGTCCAAAGGGCACCCTCGTCCAAAGGCTTCATAAAACCTCTAGGAGGCTTCATATGTCACACTAAGCCCTTCATCCAAATGGAGCATCCAAAGACATAAAGTGTATCCACAAAGGCTATGAGAGTTCATAACGCACCATGCATCCAAAGAGTTTTATGAGGCCCTCCTACTTATTACGAGCTACGTAAAAGCATATACAAAAGTATCTAAATTACACGAGGACAATACAAACAAAGTGGATCCTACTTTGTATGCCCTTTGTTCTCTAAGGAGGTTCATATTCCTGTGTACTTTAGCCTCTAGCTTCTTTACTCTACCCCTAGTTAGGGGTCCTTGAAGACTCTCCCTTATAGTTCTGCCAAGTCCCTTTGTGAGTCCTTTTGGTCTCCCTAGTTCATATCAGACTCTCCTTCTTGTAAAAAATTTGTCCTTAAATTTGAGTCATCCATACCTACATCAAAGAGAGCCAAATTAGAAATGTTAAAAGTGAAACTACCACCAAATTCCTAGGGTATGTATAGACATTTTCATTAATCCATTGCAGCACTAGGAAAAGTCCAACCCCTCGTGGAAGCAGTTTGGACTTCCTCAAGGTGGCAAATCTCTCCTTTCGGAGGTGGACCTAGACAAGGTCTTAAGATTCTACTATCATGAAAATGTTTTACCTTTTCCTTGTAGATCTGCGAGTTCTCATAAGCCTCCCAGTGTAGCTCTTCTAGCTCCTACAACTACAATTTCCGCTCTTGGCCGACTTGATCATATGCCATATTGCACTTCTTGATTGCCCAGTAAGCTTGATGCTCTATCTCCACCAGTAAAATGACAAGCCTTTCCGAAGAAAATCCGATAGGGAGACATCCCTAGCGGAGTCTGGTAAGCTGTTCTATGTGCCTACAGAGCATCCTCCAAGAGGCGACTCTAGTCACTCCATCTTAGATTTGTCATTTTTTGTAATAACTTCTTAATCTCCCTATTGAAGACTTCAACTTGGTCGTTGGTTTGCGGATGATAAGCAGTAGCAACTCTATGTACCACTCCATACTTTTCAAGAAGCGTGGCCATGACGCGGTTACAAAAGTGACTCCCTTGATCACTGATCAGCGCTTTCGACGCACCAAACCTGCAAAAGATGTTAGATTTCACAAAATCTACAACAATTTTAGTTTCATTAGTTTTGGTGGCCCTAGCCTCCACCCATCTCGAAACATAATCAATGGCTAATAAGATGTAAGAGTTTCCACAGGAGACAGGAAATAGTCCCATGAAGTCAATACCCCACATGTCAAAAATTTCACAAAACAAAATAGGCTGCTACGCATTTCATTCTTTCGGCTTAAAGCCACACCAATTTTCTGGCACTGTTCGCAGGCTGAGACAAACTTGTGTGCATCTCGATGTATGATGGGCCAATAAAGCCCACAGTCAAGGACTTTCCGGGCCGTCTGCATTGACCCGTAATGACCTCCTTCAGTCGCTGAGTGATAGAAGTGGAGGATCGAATTGATCTCAGATTCCGGAATGCATCTGCGCGTGACTTAATCATTGCACAGCCTCTATAGGTAAGGGTCATCCCAAATGTAGTACTTGGCATTGCTTGCCAGTCTTCCCTTGATGGCTTTGGGTGCTCCCTTAGGATACGTGGATGCAATAAGGTAATTGCAGATGTTGGCATACCATGGTGTGACATGAGTCATCTACAAAATCTGCTCATCTAGGAACTCATTACGGATTGGTATCGGCTCAACTTCTCTCTCCAACCGGCTCAAGTGATCCGCTATAGCATTCTCTACACCTTTCTTGTCCCTGATCTCTACGTCGAACTCTTGGAGAAGCAGCATCCATCAGATCAGTCTCAGCTTTGCGTCCGGCTTCTTCAAGAGGTACTTCATCATTGCATGATCAGAAAAAACTACAATTTTGGAGCCAAGTAAGTATGACCTAAACTTGTCTAAAGCAAATATTATTACCAAAAGCTCCTTTTCAGTGGCTGTGTAGTTGACTTGGGCTACATCCATCATTCGAGAAGCATAAGCAATAACGTGTGGCTGCTTACTGACTCGTTGGCCCAGGACTGCTTCTAGCACGGAGTTGGAGGCGTCGCACATGAACTCGAATTGAAGCTCCCAGTTTAGTGCTTGAAGGATGGGCACAGACGTGAGTCGTCTCTTCAACTCTTGAAATGCGTCCACACAAGGTTGATCGAAACTGAAGTCGACATCCTTCTGTAATAGCTTGGACAGAGGCAAGGTGATCTTGCTAAAATCTTTGATAAATCACCTGTAAAAACCTGCATGACCAAGAAACGAACGAACCTCCCGCATAGAGGCAGGTTTAGGCAGAGAAGAAATAACATCTATTTTAGCCTTATCGACCTCGATACCTCTAATCGAGACAAGGTTCCCCAAAACAATACCTTTAGTAACCATAAAGTGGTACTTTTCAAAGTTCAGTACCAAGTTATTGTCTATGCACCTATGTAATACCCTTGAAAGGTTGTGCAAGCAAGCTTCAAATGACTCGACATAGACTGTGAAATCATCCATGAAAACTTCCATGCAGTCCTCCAAGAGGTCCGAGAAAATGCTGATCATGCATCTTTGGAAAGTGCTTGGGGCGTTGTAGAGTTGAATGGTATCCTTATATATTCAAACATTCCAAATAGACATGTGAAGGTTGTCTTGTGTTGATCCACGAGTGCTACATGAATCTGCATATAACATGAAAAACTATCCAAAAAGCAAAAATGAGATTTACCTGCTAATTTTTCTAACACTTGGTCAATAAACGGCAGCGGGAAGTGGTCTTTGCAGGTTGTTTGATTCGACTTTCTGTAATCAATGCACACGTGCCAGCTATTTTAAATCCTAGCCGACACCATCTCGTCTTAATAGTTTTTGATGACCGTTATCCCGGACTTCTTAAGCACTACTTGAACCGAACTTACCCATTGATTATCCGAGATGGGATAAATGATTCCGAATGCAAGTAGTTTTGTCAAAGACGTCCAATAGATCGAGTTGGATTCAGTCTCTGCTGCCGTTGTGTAATCGGTTGGGCATCCTCCTCCAATAGTAATATAAAAAAATTTAACTGTTGAAACAATCTAAAAGGGATCCAAATTTTAGCGGATTAACGTTACAGAATCCTGATCCATCGATAAATGCTGCAAGTTGCAGGGTAAGTGGCAGATTTTAAAAATTAGTGTTGTTGCAACCCCGCAGCATTAATGTTGCACCACTAACACATTTACACCATCAATTAAATAACATTGTTGTGGGACCTCAGAATCGTTATCATATTGTATATATTGATAAATATGAAATTAATTAGGATCATGCATATATTTCACACCATTTAATACTATTCAATGTTATTGAATGGCTCGTACTATTATACGTTCGAAGTCTCTTTATTACAGAATTTTTGAGTAAATAGAAAACAAAGATGAGAACGACTCTGGGCCCAAGTCTAACCACTTCTTTTGTTCTATGTTACTATGAAAATGATTATTCGAGAATAAAAGGAACTCTTTTGTATGAAAATATAATTTTGAAATGAGGTGAAATATCCTATATTTGATATATTATAAAAATAATATAATATACTTACCAAAAAGTAAATTAACTTACTCTGGTTACTATAATTTTTATTTAATGAAATTAAATTACTAATATAAAAAAAAAAATCTTACATGAGTTATAAGGACAATACCAATGAGGACCAGATCCAGTAAAAATAGTTAGTTTCTGTTGTAATGTAATAGTTTAATATTTAAATTTTTACTATAAAAATATTTATATTTACTATCTAACCGTGCTTTAGCTTTCAAAGAAAAATACTGGTTAAAAAAATTAACGACAATAATATGATATAGTATATGTATCAAAAATATTATGTACTAATTAAATATATAAAATTTTTATATGAACAAAATTATCTATTAATATATTGTATTATATTATTAATCTTAACTTACAATATTTATATTAATTTTTTCTATTAAAATAATGACTATTTATAAAGAGATGGATTAATATTAAAAACAACTATATATAATTAAATGTTAGTTATCAGTCATTTATATTTATGGAAGGGTTCGTGATGGTAGAAAACCATCAAGTGTTTTATGGGTTCAAAAGTTGAATACATCAGTTGAATTAAAAAAATTAGCATAATTTGCGCATTTCCTAAATAAACTTTAAAAGTTATATATAAAGATATGAAAAAACGCACTCAAATATATTACCACAAAAAATAAATTACACGTAATAAAAATAGTAAATTTATTCAACATATGAATTGTAGATCACACATGGAAATTTATTGGTAAAAGAAAATCACAATGCACATGAAACAAGAAAATAGGATATGACGTGCAAATTTATTGGACAAAGAAAATCACAAGTAGACACATAAGATCCTTGCATGGAACAAGCTCAGGAAAGTTATTATGTGGATGTTTCATATATCCTCGTAGAAGAATTTGTTGAAAAGTTGCATGGGTATTGTTTGGAAATTCATGGAGACAATAACACCGTCTCCATCTGAGCTTGAAATAATGAGTGCCCTATCATCTCGAATTTCATTTCCTAAACCAAAATGCATAGGTTTTCCCCAGCCAAAATCTGCTTCATACACAGGCATGCTTATCCAGCTTGTGATGAGAATGTTATGATTCCCAGGACGTGAGATACTCATCTGGCTTCCTTGTCCCGAGAAAAAGGCCTTTATGGAATCCAAGTGCTCTTGCCCTAAAATAACACTTAATTGTGACCTTATATACTCATCATTAACCTTATTAATTGCTTCCCTTATCTTTTCAGCAACATAACTTAATGGCTTTGATATGATATCTCCCACATTACATTTAGGTGTCACTACTCTTGCCAAAGCATTCCCAAAATAGTTCTGAGGGAGTGGCGGAATCAATCTACTGCGGATATCAGCATTGAATTTAGCTATAGTTGGTTGGTAATTATCACCATATTCACGAGCCTTAGATGAACATTTCCATATATGAGCAGAAATAGCTTCAAATCTGGTATACGGTCTTACCCCTTCTTTTGAACCTTGATCATTAGCCTTCTTCTTTAGCCTCTCCACTTGGCTTGATGTAAGTTTTAGCTGCTTCATCGTTTTCTCAGCAATATTGTTTAATTCAAGTGGTGTAGGCTTCATCATCATTGTTCGATCAAAGCTCGTTGCTGATGGCTGGTGTGGAAATTTTAGTATTGTTCGATCAAGAAATGGCATTTTATCGAAATCCAGTTCTTCTCCTCGAGTCACCTTTGCCCATGCGTTGATGAACAGAGTAGCAGAGATCCCATCAGCCAAAGGATGAGAGATAGCAACACCAATGGCAAAGCCTTCACCACCATGGAACCTTGTTAATTGCACTAGCAGCAGGGGAAGCTCCTCTATAGGTTGAGTAGTATAATCAACTTTTGGAACAAGTTCCTTGGTGGACTCAGAGGGTAGAAAGTCTCCATAATCACCCAATGTGTTTGTGGTTTCAGCTTCAAGTAATGTCACTCCCTTAGCGTTACAATTCACTTCCATTCGACCACTTCTTGTCAAGATCAACCTTCCAGCTAGTGGATAGTAGTATGATAAAATCTTGCTAAGAGAGTTCCTCAACCTCTTAATGGTGTTGTCATTGTGTTTTGCTTTGTAAACGTAGATAGTGGGTACGTGACCTAGGTACACGATATGATCACTGTCGGATAGCCATAAAGGATCATTGGGAGTTGGTTGATTTGGAGTGACATTGTAAGAAGCTACAATGGTTACCATTTTTGTGCTGAAGCCTTGAACGTGCTTCAGGATGTGTATATCTTGCATAGCTTTGCTTTACATCATGCAATATATATAGGAGAAAAACCCAATCCTATGGAACAATTTTTTTTTCACATTATTTATTGCATCATCGTACTATTAAAGATATATAGTGGCTCAATATAAGATTGTTGATTGAGTGGCTTAGACTAATACACGTTTAGAGTCTCTTTGATACAGAATTTGTGAGTAAATAGATAACAAAGAGGAGACAAGAAGAACTATGCTCACTTCTTATATTATAATCATGCACAAAAAATTTCAATTTCAAAATGTGAGAGCACAATATTAATATGTATAAAATATTTTAAATAAATTAAATTAAAATATTTCAATGAGTAAAAAGAAATTGAAATATATCTATAAAATACAAAATTTTTATTTTGGTTGTTAATTTCTATAATTTTATTTTTTAGGGTTTAATTTATATTTTTTTTTTTACTTTGATTCTTATAATTTTATTTTATTTAGATTTTGGTCCTCAGGTTGACATATTGTAACTTAAAAGTAAAATTAAGAATTAAAAATTAAAATTATAAAATATAAGATTTAAAACTAAAGTAAAAGTAAATTATAAAAATTAAAAATATTGTGTGATTTATGTCATTACTTTTTGCTTTTTTGCTTGTTTTTGGATGCTCACGTCACTTCCTTTGTGTCCAAAGCGCGCACTGTGTTCCATTCCGCACAACTTTTCATTCTACAGTAACGACAGCAGAGTGCATTCTCATGGATTTCAAAATTGATCGAGGTGAGTCACCCGTTTCGTTCTTTTCTTGTTGTGTAAATGTGCTTCGTTCCTTTTCGGAATTTGTGATTGTTTTTTGTTTTGAATTTGGGGGGAATTAGCATTGACACAATTTTTTGGTTGGTGTAGATTCTAATAAGCAATTTCACGGCAAGTTAGGGAGGCAACGGGGATGAATCTGCTCTAAGTGAGAACGAGTCAAAGGTTTGAAGATGCATTCATTTGTTTGTGTCGTGATTTTATTTTTTTTTTGTATGTAATTGGTGCTTTTGAATAATAGATGTTGAACTTAATTTTAATTATTTGAATCTAATTTGTTGTGTTTGGGGTTTTGGGATTGTGGTAGTGATTTATTCACAATGTGAGTGCTAATTTTTTTCTTCTTAATTTATGAAATGAAAGTATATATATATATATAATTATGATATATATATATATATATATATATATATATATATATATATATATATATATATTATTTATAATTATGATATGGAAGTATATTTGTTTGGTTTTAATTGAAGCTCAAGTGTGGAAATGAAAATTTAGATTACAATGTCTATTTTGGATTAGTTTATTTTTAAGGTGGTTATCTATTATTCTAATCTTATGATAAAACAGTAACTTATAAGTATCTTGTGTGGTTTATGTCATTATTCTTTGCTTTCTCTGTGTAAGATATGTTTTAGGTCGCCTTGCAACAATTCCAATAATATTTTAACCAGTTTGTTTTAGTCACCTATATTGTCTTTGAGTGAACTATAAGTTTTTTCCTTTTGGGAAAGTTGGAACACTATGTGTTATTGTTGGAATGAAATCCTACAAGTTTTTGCATGGGATGGTGTTAGTAATAATACCTAAAAATGTACCTAAGGATGCTTATTATTGGTGATCTTTTATTAATTTAGTCTAATATTAAGGTTTTGTCAGTAAAAAGGAGCATAAAATGATTTTGAAGTTTGAATCTAGTGCATTTAGATGGAGTGAAATTTATTCAGCAGTTTTGTCCTTTTACTCTCTTGTCTTTGCACCCTCAATTGTGGGTTCTTGTTTAAGGGACTCCTTTGCCTATAATACAAAAAGACTAATGTTTGCTTTTGAGCTTATGTTCTTTTCTATATGACACTTTCTTTTCTTTATTTTTTAAGAGGATGCATGGTCCTCATTCTTTTCTATATGGCACTATATGGCAGCTTTCCATTGAATTTGCTGAAGAATATAGTAGATTTGATTCATTTCAATATTTTTATCCTGGAGCAGCTTGCAATTATTACCTTAAAGAAAGTGATTTGAATACTAATTAGCTTGAGACTGATTCACTGGATACCATCTACTATACCTTAGATTTGAATATAGTAGTAACAACTTCAAACTCATTCACTAGGTACATTGCTCCTCAACTTAGTCTTTGCACTCAACTTACTCAACTCATTCTTGTTGAAAATTCTCTCTCAGGTCCTATCCTTCCTGAATTAGTAAACCTTAAAAGCTTGCAGTATTTGGATTTAGGTAGCAACTTACTCAAGAACCATTCCCATCACGTACATTCTTATTGGTTCATAAGATAGAGATTTTACATTGAAGTGTATAGAAATTAATCTCTAAAGAGAATATAGTGTGGTGAATTTGGTACCTGATAAGCAGGATTATTGATAAAATTTTGTAACTAAGTGTATCATCTAGGAAAAGATTTGGAGATGTTTTCTAACTTACTAGGGTTGATTCCATCTGTATTTGGCGATGTAATAAGAGCAAGGATTGTGATTCCTTGAACAACAATATTGTTGCATTTAATTTCTTATATTAATTAGAAAACACGAAACAATGTAGTATATTTCATGCAGGTAGTTTGTAGAGTCAATTATTAATGATAATAGACATAGTAAAGAGAGAAAAATAGATGAACCTGCTGTATACAGGATGGATATTCCATGATGGAGAATTAACCAAAGTGAGATTGGATATCTAAATATTATCTAAGTACATGATTTTAATCAAGTAAGACCTGTATAAGTGAGCTCCCCCTTGTAGAATTTTTGCCATCACAGGTCACCTGTCCTTTTAGTGTGCCATTGTCCCCTAGAAACAAATTTGAATTCAATAATTAAAAAAAGAAAATTCTTATTTGGACTGGATATGTAATCCCAAAAGCATAACTTTCATTATCCGTGATGATTACATCAGTGAGGTTGGTTCCAAAAATTAGGCTGCTAAACCTTCCACTTTGGATTAGTCTTGCTCACCTCATTGCAGCAGGGGAATTGTTGGGGCCAAGTTTGTTAAAGGGCATGCCTTATTGTTTCACTTCCCCAACAGTAGAGAAGTTTTTGGTTCTTGCCAAGGTTGTGATCCCACCCAAAATTGGCTTGTCTTATTAATAATTATTTTTAGTCCTCTTTTGAGTTATATAAATTTTAAAAAAATAAATTGTCATTTGATGTTGGTTGTATTTTCTCCAGCAGTCTTTCTCATTTCAAATTGAACCTTACCCCTCCCCCTTTAATTTTCTTCTTTTTTGCTAACATTTTGTGATTTCTCATGCATATCTCTTCTGAATTTGATAATTTTTGTCATCATGAATTTATAGGAACAATGGTTATCTTTTGGTTTCATGCAATGGAGGACTCAACCAAATAGGAGTAGCAGTAAGTTCTTTGCTTGATTATCTTTACTACAATCAACATCACTATTTACATTAAAAGTCTGATTCATTTTTTTTAAAGTCTTTATTCCTCCCATTGTTTTTTTCTTGAAGATATGTGACATGGTTGCAATTGTCATATACTTAAATGCCACTCTCATAGTTCCAGAGCTAGATAAAGCCTTTTTTGGGCTGATTTAAGGTCTGCACATTATTCTTTCTGTCACAACTTTAATTCTGGAAACGCCTGCTTTAGGACCATCATGATTGACATGTCTTCATTTTCTGTCCCCTTGATGTGGCAGTGACTTCAAAGATATATTTAATGTTGATCATTTCATTACCTCCTTGAGAGATGAGGTTCGAATAATAAAGCAACTACCACATAAGGTCAAGAGAAGAGTTGAACAAGGACTATCCTACTCAATGTCACCCATTAGCTGGTCTAATATCTCATACTATGAAAACCAAGTCTTTTGCTTGGTTCACATTATCTTTGCACTTATTTTGACTAGGTGATTTATTTCAAGTTAGCAACTAATTGCCCTTAACTACTTAACAGGTCCTTCCTTTGTTGTTGAAACACAAGCTCATACACCTAACTAGAAAAGATGCTAGACTTGCAAATAATGGACTCCCTACCGTGATTCAAAAGCTAAGGTGCTGAGTAAACTTCAATGCTCTAAGGTTTACTTCTCAGATAGAAGAACTTGGCAGGAGTGTAGTCAAAGTTTTGAGGGAAAAGGGACCTTTCCTTGCACTTCATCTTAGATATGAGATGGACATGTTGGCTTTCTCAGGTTGTGCTCATGGTTGTGACAACAAAGAGGAGGAGGAACTCGCAAGAATGAGGTCATTTGAATCTTACAATAATTTATGTGTTACAATATCCATCTTATTTCTCTACTTCTCCTTTGAGTGTAATTTTGGAAAATGATATTTCTTAGATATGTATATCTTGGGTGGAAGAAAAAAGTTATCAATTCTGAGAATAAGAGGAAAGATGGTTTGTGCCCTTTAACACTTGAGGAAACTTCCCTAGTATTAACAGCACTTGGTATAGATCACAATGTTCAAATTTATATTGCTGCTGGAGAAATATCCGGTGGAGAGAAAAGGATGGCAAGTTTACTAGGAGAGTTTCCTAATCTGGTAAGTAGAAAGAAGAAAATAATGTATTATATGCAAATTCATCAATTATCGCTAACATTTTCTCTACTGAAATAGGTAAGAAAAGAAACATTACAAGAACCTTTAGAATTGATGTATTTCCAAAATCACTCCTCACAAATGGCAGTAGTGGATTATCTTGTCTCCCTAGAGAGTGAATATGGAAGCATATAAAACACGTGTGGCAGTATATAATTAACTTGTTGTGGGCTTAGTTTGCTGCTTTCATTATGAAGATATAAGGTTAAACGAGTGGAGCAATTAGAGACATTTGAAGAAGCAAAAGCTAGAGGAGCTAACTCTGTAAGTTTCCCAACCTTGCATCATTTGGCTGTAGCTTACTGTAACTACATGAGAGATTAGTCTAGGTGTCTATTTCTTCAGTTAATTTTCTGAATCTCATGTTTTATTTTATCCAATATGATGCAGGAAACTTTTAGGAAGTTTCTAATATAAAATTGGAGCTTGTAAAGTAATTTTGAAAATGTTCCTTTTTTGCTTATTAAATTATTATAATAGACTTAAGAAGTCTTTCTATAATATTGTATCTGGTTACTTTTATGCTTTTGAAATTTGGATTGACTGCTTTTTTGTATGGTTATGACCCTCATTGCTAGGTTGTAGGTTATTCAGAGAAAATTAGTTCAGGTAGTCACTCCATCAACCAATGTTGATGGTAATATTGGTCCTGATGTTATTCATCTTCTTGCAATAAAAGAGATTCTAACTTCTCACTGTTACTTAGTTATTCATTTTCATCTTGCTATTATACTTATATATGACAGTAAATTAAATGTTTTCTATAGGAGAACAATGGTTTAGTTGTGTATGGATTTGTTTTTATTGATTGTGCTTGACTTAGAGTTTGGGTTGGCTCTATAGATGATGATGCATCCTGTTTTGCTTTGGGGGCTTTATTAATGCAAGTATGCTCACAATACCCTTTCTTTTGCCTATTCCTAATTTTTTATATGGTTTTTGTGAATGATCATTCTTATTTGTAAAATTGTTAGCTAATTTGAATCTGGGAATTGGATTTTAGGTGTCACCTAAGGAAATTATATATGAAAGTAGAGGTGAACACTAAGAAGTCTTATTGCTTTGCTTTTAACTTGGAGCAAAATGCTGGCTGCACAGTATTTAATGCATTTTTTTGACACTATTAATGTTAATGGGTGAATTTTATGCAAATTCATGAAATTCCTCTAAATAACTTGAGTTGGTGAGTCCATTTTTTATTTAATGGGTCTCACAAAATTTGCCCAATAATAAAAGAAATGTGTTGGAAAGAATGTATTAAAGAGTGTTGCTATCATTCCTCTTGACTTGAATGCACTTCCATTCTAAAAGGTTATATCTTCATGTTAAAATATGATGTTTTACAAGATTGTCCAAAGAAGCTCAGAAAGAACTTAGAAAATTCTCATTAAATGGTGACATGTGATCTTTCATTGTGGTTTAGAGGTGCACTAGCATGATATTGAAAGCATTCTAGAATTTTAAATGGGTGTTTCTGCTGCTTTATTTATTATGCTTTTCCTTGGAAGCTGCATGTGAATTACAACAATAGCTGAAAAATAATCATTTTGCATAGTTTTGTATGATAATAATCAGTCAACAACAAACATCTAATGGTAGTCAATTATTGTGACCTAACCTAAGTTATTCCTTGGTGGAGCTAGTTTTACTTTGACTTATAGATAAGCAATGTTTTAATATTTACACTATAAGGTGTACTTTATGAATGACATATACAATTAATCCTTGTACTATATCCTTATGATATCTGTAAATATATATAAAATAAAATGATTCCATAAGAATCAGGCTACCTATTTCCTTTTGAAATTAAGCTGGTATGGATATTACCTTTGTGATACTGCAAATGGTTATATTTGAACATTTCATATATGTTTTATATGCTTAATTTCTTATATTTTGTTATTTTGGGGGGAAAAAGATTGTGCTCTTAATATGCATTATGTCCTGTGTATTAACTACAATGTGAATAATTTGAGACATGTTGCGATAGGAATAATTTGGAGTTTGCAAATTTTTGCACTTTGTTGTAGTCAGATGTTTTGGCATAACAAAACTTTTTATAACATTAAGTTCTCAAAATATTTTATTTACTGTGCTAAGTTGAATTTTTATAACTAAGTGAGAGATTTTATAACTAAACAACCAAGTTTATTACAAAGGAAATATGAAAGCTAGATAGAATTTGCTTCTTTAAACATGGTTGAAATAATATATTGTTATTTCAAGAAGCTTTCAGGATTGTCAAATTCAACTTTTAAAAAAAATTATTTACTAAAATAGGTCTAACAAAATTTTTATTTAATAAAAAAATTAAAAACTAGCTAAGATAAGACATAAAATATAATCAACTAATGTTTAATACAACGTCTAAAGAAATTATTATCAAAATAAAAAAATAATTAACATAAATTTACGATATGGGTGGATGTATATTTATTAATACTGGGATTTCGATTGCAACATCACATCAACAATTGTCTTTAATATTCTATAAATTTGATAAAATTTTTAAATACTAAAAACATATAAAATTTAATTTATATGAATATTGATTAAATTAAAAAAATTATTAAAAAATTTGTTATATTTTTAATTAAAAAATATGCAAAAATTCATGCAAAATCACAATGTACAAAAAAATTATTTAGGAATAACAAAACTCCTAAGAAATATATATCTACAGATTTTCATATGAAAATTTTCACAAGAAATGCTCATGATAAAAATATACCTGGGAATTTTCCTACAGACATATTTGTAGGAAATGCTCATTTCCTGCAGATTTTCCAATGGAAATTTTTGCAAAAAATGCTCCTGCCTATATATCTTCTTGCAAATTTTCTTGTTGATTTTTCTACGAATTTTTTTGTGAATTTTCCTGTGAAATTTGCTGTGAATTTTCCCACGGAATTCAAACACTTTCCTGTAAATTTAAAATCGTAGGAAAATATTTCCTGCGAAATTTTCCTACAAATTGTCCTACAAATTTTCCTATGAATTTTTTTGCGAATTTTCCTTTAGATTTTCTTGCGAATTTTCCTACACATTTTCCTACAAATTTTCCAGCAAAATATATCCACAGATAAATTTCTTGTCGATTTATAATTCGTAAGAAAGAGTTATCCACCAACAATTTTCCTGCAAATTTAAAACTATAGGGAATTTCACAGGAAACATGTTTCCTGCGAAATTTTGAGCAAAATTCGTAAGAAAATTCACAAGAAAATAGCACATTTCTAGTGGTGAGAGTCTATCCATGATGAAGTTTTAGAGGTAGCAAGGCAAGCACAGTTGTTTCCTTGTTGGGATACTGGAGCAGCTAATTGTAGGTCTTTGATCACTCACAAAAGTCCTTGCAAGGGTGGTAGAAATGGTGATGCTGAAGAGCATGTGTTAATGTTGAGTGTTTGGTGCGAGTAGATGTCCTTAGTTTGACGATTTTTCTTATATGCTTGATAGGAACATGGGAAAGATTGCTTGCCATATTAAGGTAGATCCTTCAAGGATGAATCTTTCTTTTTCATAAGGTATCATTTCGATACTAGAATGATAATTGTTGTTATAGATGAACTCCACTAAATGAAACAAGCTACTCTAACTACCTCTCTACTCTAAGACACAAGCTCGAAGAAGATCTTCTAAATATTGTATGGTTTGCTCAATCTAACTGTCCATGTGTAGATCGATCGTAAGCTAAACTCAACTTAAGCTTGGTTCCTAAGGCTTGGTGCAAACTACCCCAAAATATAAAGGTAAACCTAGGATCTTTATTTAAAACTATACTAGAAGGCACAAGTTATCTTCTGGATGTACAAACTAATCAACTTCTCCAAACTATACTTGATGTTCATTAGAATAAAATGAGCATATTTAGTCAACTTGTCCACAACAACCCAGATAGAATCCATGTTTTTCTAAGTTCTAGGTAATCCAAAGACAAAATCCACAAAGATGGCTCCTAATGCTCTATCTTAGCTTTCTGACAAACCAAACAAGCATACACAAACTCAATCATCTCTTTCTCCATACCAGGTCACCAAAATATCCTCTTAAGATCCTAGTACATCTTCATGGCACTAGGGTGCACACTTAGATTGCTCTTATGTCCTTCCTCTAGGATTAGCTTCCTAAGATTTGAAATACTAGGAATACACACTCTACCTTAGAGTCTAACAACTCCATTTGCCCATATCACAAAGCTACTAACCTTCCCTTGGGTTATGGCTTCTATTTGTCTAGCAAGAAAATGGTCTATCTATTGACCAACCCTAATCTCATTCAAAAGGCTACTAGCTATTAAGCACACCCAAATTCACACTTCTAAGGTTCACCTCACAAACTAGACTAAGGTCTCTAAACTACTCTATAAGGTCCAACTCTTTAACTATCAATGTAGAGATATGCAAATATTTCCTACTCAAGGCATCAAACACTACATTGGCTCTACTTGGATGGTAACTAAGGGTAAAATCAAAATCCTTAAGGTATTTTAACCACCTTCGATGCCTCATGTTCAACTCCTTTTGGTCAAACAAGTACTTTAGGCTCTTATGGTCACTAAACACCTCAAACCTTGTGCCATAAAGATAATGTCTTCACATCTTAAGCGCAAACACCATAGATGTTAGCTCTAAATTGTGAGTAGAATAATTCCTCTCATGAGTCTTAAGTTGTTTAGAAGCATAGGCCAGAACCTTGCCTCCATACATCAACACTCCACCTAAACCCATATTGAATACATCACACTACACCATAAAAGGCTTACTTAAGTTAGGCAACACTATCACAAGAGCTTATGTTAACCTCTCCTTAAGCTCTAGAAAACTATTATCATACTTAGAGTCTCACACAAACTAACTTAGAAAATCCTTCTATAAACCTTCTATAGTACTTAGTTAGTCCTAAGAAACTCCAAATCTCTAACACAAACTTAAGAACTTCCCACTCTAACACAACTTCTATGTTAAAGGGATCTATAACTACACCTCCTTGAGATATAACATAACCTAAGAAGCTCACCTCCTTTAACCAAAAGTCACAATTTGATATCTTAGCATATAGTTGCTTGTCCTTAAGGACTTGCAACACAACTCTCAAGTGCTCAACATGCTCCTCCCTACTCTTCAAGTACACTAAGATATCATCTATGAACACAAATACAAAGCTATCTAGGTAGGGATGAAATATCCTATTCATGTAGTCCATGAACACAACAAGCATATTAGTTACAATGAAAGGCATAATTAGATACTCGTAATGACCATAGCAGGTCCTAAAAGTAGTCTTAGGGGAATCCTCAAACTTCACACAGATCTGATGATAACTTGACCTTAAGTCTAGCTTACTAAACAATGAAGCTCATATTAACTTATCCATAAGGTCATCTATCCTACGAAAAAGATATTTTTTTTTCTTAATCATCACCTTGTTCAGCTAATGATAATCTACATAGAACCTCATACTATCATCCTTCTTCTTCACTAAAAGGATCGTTGCTCCCCATGGGGAAACACTAGGTCTTACAAACTGCTTCTTTAAGCTCAACAAAATCTAGGGGTGACATCCTATAAAGAACCTAGTCTCCCTCTTGGGTGGCAAACTACTCACATCCTCAAGAAACACTTCTAGAAACTCACTACAAGCACATCACCCACTACCACACTCTTCTCAACCTTCAAAGAAGACAACATCGTGTATGCTTGTGTGTTCTCTCTTGAAAACTCCTTAGCTTGATTAGCAGTCATGAATCTCTCATCTTTACTCACAACGGATGTTCTCAAGACAACAATTTTATCTAAACAGTTTATAAGGATATGATTTACCAATAACTAGTTCATACTAAGAATAATGTGTAGTTGACTAAGTGGCAAGCAAACTAAATCAACTAGAAAATCTCTATAAAGCACATTTAAAGGGCATTGCAAACAAACATTTGAAGTAACAATATAACTGTTTACAGGAGTTTCAACAAGATTATACTTTAAGGAAGACACATGTAGTTTAAGTTTTGATATGCGATCATGTGATATGAGCGAATAAGTTGTTCCACAATCGAAGAGTACAACAAAAGGATAATGGTTTACAAAGCATACCATGCACTAGGTTCTCAAACTCTAAGGCTTCAACACCATTAAGAGCAAAGACTCTTTCGGTTGTCTTGGATTGACTACTTTAGGCACCCCTTCCAAAACACTACTCCATATGTATGTGATACCAACTCTACTCAGAAAAGTAGGCTAAGGGAAACACTACTAGACTTTTCCTTTAAAGTTAGTCATATCATGCTAGCATGATATCCTCCAATAGCACATTAAGATCTACTCAGCTTCCACCGTGTGCTCTGCCTCATGGGATCAAGTAGAGCCATTTATATTTCTATACTAAGTAGCCCCCAATAGGTCCAATGACATTACTGCTTGGCTCAAGTCTACTTTCTCTCATATAGTTACATATGATGAATGTCACAAACGATTCATTTATCATTAATTTCTCTTTAAATTGGGCAAGTAAGGACTATACTCATCTACCACAAGTTAGGTACCTCATCTCATAACTCATATAGTAAGCACCATCCTCGTCCACATATAGGTCTAGGTCGCTCACTTGACAAGGATCATCAGAGTTCTTTTCTTGCCAACTTTTAGCCTAGGAATTTTGTCTAATAACTACTCATCCTTACTCATTTTCTCATATCTTGTACTCATATCTTTCAATGCAATGGTAATTATATCTCAGTCAATTCATATGACAAACTCAAAGCATAACATACACAAGCTTCTCAAAACACACACCTATTAGACTCACAAATAAGGAAATCTAGTCACTAAGTTCAGCTCTCGCTCAACAAGTGTACTCTCTCGCTCAACAAATCAAACCACAAGGAGCTTTGTACGCACTCTCACCCAACGAACCACTCTATTCGCCCAACAATAGGAGCCACAAAGACATTTTCTACTCTTTGTTCCCCTTTGTTGCCTAGCAAGCCTCCTCGCTCACTTAGTGAGCACTCCTAGTAGAGAGTCTCAACTCTCTATAATACACTTTCACTAAGCGAAACTTCTCCTTGCTCAATAAATTGAACCACAAAGAGTTTTACTTTTTGCCTCTTGCTCTTTCACTCGGCGAGACACCCTCTCACCCAGCAAACTAAGCCACAAAAAGTTTGCACTCTTTGGCCTCCTCTCTCTTGCTCAAGCAAGACTCGCCTCACCCAACGAGTGGGACAATAGAAAGTCCTGCTCCTAGGTCATGAAACTCTCACTCAGCGAACCTAGTTGTTCACTCAACAAGGTCAGCTATAGTGCTCTCAAGGAGCAACGAATAGGCCCAATAGAAGAAAAAAAAACTTTATTCTATGCACTCTCGTGCAACAAGAGTCATCTCTCGCTTAGCAAGGAGCGACTAACAACAATTCGCAATTTGTGAATTCTACAGAAAACCCAAACACAGTCTCACAAACCAAACTAGGAAAACTTATTGCACACAAGAGTTTAGCACATAGAAACATACACAAATCATCATCCAATTACATCCAATTCCATCCAACACAGAAAAGTCCCAATTTTAAACCCCATATCAACTTAAATCCCTCGTACACAAGAATAACCACGAAAATCACCAATTATCAACAATTCAACACATAATTTAACATGAAAATCACACACAAGACTCACACAATTCTAGGAGCTTAATCCCTCTTTAGATACTACCAAGAATCATAGAATAACAAATATAAAACAAGGGTCTTAAGGATGATCCCACTACCCATCTTACATAAAAGGAACCCAAGTAGAGAGACAATCTCACTCCCGTCTCCCTTACCTCGTATGAAAAATAACATAAAATATGACTTTAAGGTTCGTCTTAGCATTCCTCCATATTTTCCTCCATAAGTTCTCTCTCCTCTGCTCTCTGGTCTGAAAATGTTCAAAACTGTTAACTTGAAAAACTGACTCTGATGCTTAGACACACGTCAACTTTTTACTTATTATATCAAACGAAATAGAACAAGCCCAAAAAAATTTTCTCCATTATTATTTAATTAAAACCAAATTTCCACCTACATATATTTTCACAAATAAAATTTATGTTAAATTAAATACAATTATAAAACATTTCAAATACTTTATTAATAATAATAAATAATAAAAACAGTATATTTATAGATAATAATAAATAATAGAAAATTTGGGATATTACAGTAGTGGTATCTATTGATATATAGATACAATTTTAATACAATAATTTATGTTAAACTTTAGTGAAAACTTCTAAATTATTTCTTTAGTTCTTTTGTTTATTTATTTTTATTTAATTTGGTCCCTCTATTATTAAAAAGTTTAATTTAATCTCTCAATTTTAAAATTACTACCATAATACTATTTTTGTCTAATTAAACCAACATCGACGTACCACCAACAATTACGATTGTGAGTTACAAATAGTAGTAGTTTTTAATTGTCAATATGATATTTTTTTCAAATTATAAAATAAAAATAAAATATTATAATTTGATAAAATAATATTATTTTAAAGTTGTGGGAGTTTTTAACCGCCAATATATTAAGTTTATTTTTAAATTATAAAAAATAAATTTTATAATTTAATAACAATTATTAATTTTAAATTGAAAAATAAAAATTACAATTTAATAATTATTTTATATTATATAATAATTTATTTGTTAAATTTAATAAAATTAAGACTATAATTTGAATTTTATTTTATTGGAAATTTATGAAACTAGAATTATTTAATAATTTTTAATTATATAATATTTATCATATCATATATATTATTATTTTAAAATTTTTATAATGTTGTGCTATAACTATTGTTTATAATAATATTATATAAAATTCAACATTGATAATAATATTATATTATATTATAAGAATTCAATATTATATTATTATAAAAATTGTTATAATACAGTAAAAGTTGTTATAATAAAGTAAATGATTATTTATAATAAATTGAATGTTATAATAATTGTTTATAATATAATTTTATAATAATTAATTATAATTATTTTATAATAGTTATATAATAATTTTATAATAATTTGTTTTTATTATATTACTGTATTATTAATATTAATATTTTAAATTTTTTGTTGTTATATTATGTTGTGTTTATTATTTTATAACGAAGTTATAGTAATTTAATAATCTAATAATGAATTTATATAATATAATATTATTATAAATATTGAATTTTATATAATATTATTTTGAATAATAGTTATAACACAATATTATAAATTTAAAATATTAATATATATGACATGATAAATATTTATATAATTGAAAATTATTAAATTATTCTAATTTCATAAATTTTGAATAAAATAAAATTTAAATTACATTTTTTATTATGATTTTATTAAATAAAAAATAAAATTATTATAATTTTAATTATTATATAAATAAAAATAATTATTAAAAAATATTATAAAGTTTAAAATATTAATAGATATATGACATGATAAATATTATATAATTACAAAGTATTATCAAATCACACAACATCTTATTTATATAAATACACTTACGTTCTTTTTGTCCTCATCATTTTTTTTATTAATATTTTCACAAAAATTGGTGTAGAATACAGTTGTGGAATTTGTGGAAGTGGTAAATGTGAAACATCAAGTGGTTTCTGGGATGCTGTTCTACATCACTCTAGAGGCCAAGGATGGTGAGAATAATAAAATTTATGAGGCCAAGGTTTGGGTGAAACCATGGTTGGACTTCAAGGAGATACAGGAATTCAAGCTCATTGGTGATGCCCCTTATGTTCACCTGTGACCACATCCTAAGGTATTATTATATGGGTAGTGTGGTACTAGTTAAGAAATTAATAAATATAAATTTCTTATTAAAAATTATATAACAATTACATAAAAAAAAAATTGTGAAAAAATGCATTATATTACAATTCTTAAAAAAAAATCCATTTTTTATTTCTTCAAAAGTCACTTATTAGTATTTTTCTTAGACTTAAATATGTTTTTAGTGATAGTAAAATAAACGGTTTTTAATTTAGTTTGTGTAAATTTTTTTATCAATTTTCATCCTTCTAAAATTTGAATAATTATTTTTTTATTATTATTATGTAATGCTTATTAATTACATATATGTTTAATGGAAGATCAAGTAATCTCATACGTTACACACCCGTGTAGGTGATATCATGTTAACTCATGACATCTTTAAAAAATAATTAAATTTTTAAAATAAATGTTATTTATTTATTTTAAAATAAAAATTAAGGACTAAAAATAATTATTTCAAATTTTAGAAGAATGAAAATCAAATAAAAATATTTTAAATGAACCAAAACTAAAATTTACTCATTTTATAAGGATCAAAATCAATTATTACAAATTTTAAAAAAATAAAAATTAATCAAAAAATTTTACAAAAGATTAAAATCAAAACTAGTTTATTTTACATGAATTAAACAAATATTTAAGCATTTTTCTTGACATTTTCCATGCGTAATTAATTAGCCACACAATTTCTAGCATGACCAATTTGTCTAAAATAATTGTTGATTTAAGGGTCATCATTACGAATGCAAATGTTCTATCCTTTACGCTTTAGCATCACTTTCAGAGTGCCTTGTGCTAATTAATTAATGGTATGGAAAGAAAAAATATATACAGAAAAAAATATATGAATATAAATTTTTTATTTAGTTAGAAATAAAAATGAAAAGAATATATTTCTAATTATAAAATTCATTTTTAATTGAAATTTTATTTTATTTCTTTTCTTCCTCACTTTTATTCTGCCGTTCTAAACACTCCAATCTTCAATGAACGAAATTCTATAAACTTTCCAATTTTTAATTTCCATGACAATTCGTGATAAGAATTCTTAAAACGAAAATATTAAATATCCACTCTATTTTGCATGAATTGAAGTGTAAAGAAGAAATAAATAGAAAAAAATAAAAATAAGATGAAAGTGAAAATAAATAAATATATATATATTTGAAATATCCCCTTCTTAAAATGGTACATTATTTATAGATTTAAATTTGACATAATTAGAGAGGTGTAATAGATAAAATACACATATGTTCCATTCTCAAGGTAAGGATTCCTCAAAAATAAAATCTCCCTCTTCTTCTCATTAAGGTACATATATATACAAGATGACCACGTCATCCGACAATGGTACAGGGATGTCAGAAGCAAAATGGCGCTACTAGGTGGGTATTTTGGCCTGTCAAATGCGAGGTACCTCTGTCCTAGGCATGTACAGCGCTCCACGTGGTTGTACCCGTGTACAGAGACCCGGCCGGTCGAGCCAACTAATACACAGACCCTCAAGCTTTGTCCACAGGACATAAGCTTAATTCCTCCTCCTGGGATTGAAAAGCTGACTCGGTCGGCTTAGACAGGTCCCTCCTCAATCATTCATACTTCAATGCCCAAGGGGCCTGTTGGCGAGGTAGTCCTCGTGGTGTTTGGTTTTGCACACCAAGTCCTAGAGGCGCATGTGCGTCCTTTCCTTTTCTATGTCTTAACTGTCAATCAATGCACGTCGTTTCACCTCTTGTCCGTTAGACGCAACGTTTAAGTTTTTGTGCTGCTTTAATTGTTAGGTGTTCTGATCTGCAAATAGAGTACAAGTCCAGCAACTTATGTGTTTTGCCCTTACAGATATATCTAATTCATTTTCCCTTTTTCACTCTCCTTCCAACCCAATGCCCTTTTGCCAGATATTAAAGGTTAGTGTACGGTTCGCTCAGACTCAGCCAGCTAGGATGAACTCAACTGGCCAGGACGGACTTTAGTTGGTCGGGAGTGGATTCAGCTACCCGAGGGTTCTAAGGTGAAGAGCTTTTGATCGTAGGTGAGGAGCTTAATTTTCCCTGTTTTCAACAACCAAACATTGCTCACGGTCCCGTCAGGCAAGACACTCCTGATATTAGTGCTCGGTCATGGAAGTACAAGTTGTTGAGTGACCGTACACACGCGCGAGTGCGCGGTTGTCATGGTTAGTTGGTACATAGCCCCTTAGGCTTTGGATCATAAGGAAGGAAGCTTTTGATTCCCTTAGGTGCCAAGTGGAGCAATAGGTAGTTTGAGGGTGTAGTGGGATGAGGTTCGACTGGTCAAGAGGGTTTAGGATATGAAGTGGTTTCTCTCCGATCTTTACGTGCGTGTCTTAGATAGCCTTAACCGGCTTGTCTCTGACAGATCTTTGAGATCTCGCTTGGGGGGATCTATGAACCGGCCGCTCTCAAATTTAGGTCTTGTTTTATGGACGGGCCTTGAGTGGCCGGCCACTTATAAGTCTTTTGCCATGGATGGGCCTTGAGTGGCCACCACTTACAGGTCTTGTCTTCAGGTGCCATGGACGAGCCTTGACTGGCCAACCGCTTACAAGTCTTTTGCCATGGACGAGCCTTAAGTGGCCACCGCTTATAGGTCTTGTCTTCAAGTGCCATGGACGGGCCTCGAGTGGTCGATTGCTTACAGGTCTTTTGCCATGGACGGGCCTTGAGTGGCCACTACTTACAGGTCTTAAAATATCTTACCTGGGAGCTACGCCCAGGTCTTGTGTGTCCCGAATAGCCTTGATTGGCTTGTCTCTAATAGGTCTTTAAATATCCCGTCTAGGATCTATGCTCAGGTCTTATGTGCCTCGGACAGCCTCGGTCAACTCATCTCAAGTAAGTCTTTAAATATCCAGCCTCGAATCTATGCCCAAGTCTTTATTTGCCCTGGACGGTCTTGGCCAACTCATCTCAGATAGGTCTTTAAATATCTTGCTTAAGATCTATGCCCAGGTCTTTATTTGTCCCAGACGATCTTGGCCAACTCGTCTTAGACAGATCTTTAAATATATCACCTGGGATCTATGCCCAGGTCTTGTGTGCCCCGGACAGCCTCGACCGGCTTGTCTTTGGAGTCTTTAAATATCTCGCCTAGGATCTATGCCTAAGTCTTATGTGCCCCAAACAGCCTCGACCGGCTTGCCTCTGACAAGTCTTTAAATATCTCGCCTGGGATCTATGTCCAAGTCTTTATTTGCCCTAAACGATCTCAGCCGACTCGTCTCAAACAAATCTTTATTTGTCCCGGATGGTCTCAGTTGACTCGTCTCAGACAGGTCTTTAAATATCTCGCTTGGGATCTATGTCCAGATCTTTATTTGCCCCGGACGATCTCGACTCGTCTTAGACAGGTCTTTATTTGCCCCGAACGGTCTCGACCTACTCATCTCATATAGGTCTTTAAATATCTTGCATGGGATCTATGCCCATGTCTTTATTTCTCTTTCATGTCCTAGACCAACTTTATATAGTCGGTCTCCTATGGGTCTTTAGTCTTCGAATGCCTTGGATTAGCTTTATATCTGGCCTCCTATGGGTCTTTAAATCTTTTTTCTCTCAATCTTTTTTCTCTCAATCTTTTTTCTCTCAGGCCTCCTTTGAGACGGGGAGCTGGAATCATTTTTGGTACCTGCATTAATTGTGGATTATTGTCCTACATATTTTTAAGATATGAATATACCTACCGAAGATTCGAAATTCTCTCCATGGCGTTGTGGATATGCCGACGGAAGATGTACGAACCCTTTTAAACTGAACTTGAGCCTGATGGTGGGTCTACGTATTTCTTGGCTTTTAGATTTTCACATAAAGACTATGCCTTACACTCCGGTTTTTTTTGGTAAAAGTTTTTTTTCCCATCCATATTAGCTCATCCGCATGTTAAACGTTATAAAGGATATATATCTAATCACAAAAAGAAACAAGGTCGCGTAAATCCTACATGAACATAGATAGGTACTAAACGTCAAGTGCTCTTGGATATAACATCCCCACAGCGAAAAAACCATTGAGCATTGGTTGAACTGTTATTATCCTACCTTGGTTGTTGAGCTTCCACTTTTCCTTGTCCCTTCTCAAACACAAAATGTGCATAGTCAAAGTTCTTTGAAGGTGGGGCACGGATTTTACTTGGCGGTGCAGGAAGTAGTGACACCAGCACCCTGGCTACTTCATGCAAAGCAAAGCAAAGCCAGCTGGAAGGTCTTCTTAACATGGCCAAGATCAATGCACGTTATAGACACCTCTGCATCCACAGCCTCCATTACAGTGTTATTATCTGATTGTAACATTAATCTCTGCATCGGAATCATCTGAAACACAACCAGAACTTGCTGCTTCTTTTCTTGTTCCGTATACTACAGAGTGAGCTGTTAGAATCTACACACTGCTTGCCCTTACTGTTTTCAATGCTGAAAATTCAGCAATAAACCTTCCAGCAAAGCATTGGGTATTGGCTTATAGGGACAAAGTATGATCAGATACAATTAACTAAAATCAGTTTAAACAGACATAACATTTGATCATCCAATTAGTAAAAACTTATCAATCAGATTCCAGTTTTATTCTTTAATCTGGAAGACCTCTTATTCCTTTTAGATTAAATTTTCAGCTTTTGACTCCACACCCTGGATTCTCTGAGCAGCTAATTGGCCTACTGTGGAATCTAGAATTTTCTGCAGTTGACATTATGTGGGTCTGTGATGAAAGCAGCACTAGCCATAAGGCCCATAGCAATGGTCTTCATCTCCTACTCCTAGACACTGCCCTCATAAAATTGTCCACTTATCCTTCTTTCTTATACAACAACTCAATAAATAGGGCTATTCTAAAGACAACAACCAAACTTTATATACAGTGTGAAGCTAAAGTAAATAGGGCTAGAAACGACTCAATAAAATTTAAAGATCACACGCATCACACAGACGCGAGGAGTTTACATGCCAAGGACATGTGCAAGTCAACTTATCTTTCCTTTTATGTTATTTTGGGAACTAATGATGTATCTATCACCATGGATGGATAATTCATATCACTCCCATAGGAATTAAAACTAACCCAAAAAAGATAAAAAATGAAATAAATACTTGAGAAGCATTGAATCTCTGAATTGCAACACCTTCTCACACCTTCCGCACGCGGTTCCCTTACCAAGAAGTACCTTTATACGGTAAAGGTTTCCAAGAAGGATATACTTCTCTCCTTCGAGCATCCGGTGGTGATGTATTATTCTTTTTTTTAATTTAGGAGCGAAGGGAAAGAACAGAACCTGGCTTAGCAGTGCAAGGACGGGTTTCTAGCTATTTCTTGCTCTGATGAAGATCTGCCCGCAGCGGAGGCGGGTTTTTCCTCAGCTCCTCCTTCTGCATCTGGGGTCGACGTCGGCTCCGACAATTACTCAGTGCGACTGATCCGAGTGCGCCAGATCTATGCGACGCGAGACCCGACCATCGTTATGTGAGCGACGAGAACAGATTGTGATGGCACGACGGAGCTCTGCAAACTTTAGTTGCCACTACCCATGAGCGTGGTTATCATCATCGCTCTTCTTCATTCTCCTCAGACTCGAAACTTCGCATTTGGTCTTCTCGACTTCACATATGAAAATCTTATTGCCCCGTTACAAGCTGGCGTTACCAAGCTCGGCTTCAAGGACTTCCAATGTGAGCCAAGGGAAAGGTGTTGACAAATCTGCGTACGACGGAGGTTGATCTACGACGAGGTGGATCTATAGCGCTGGAGTCGAGTTAGGCGGAGGATGGGAGAAGAAGTCCTTCCATACGAGCACAGGAGGTCGCAGATGGGTCTGCGCACAATGGGGACAAACCTGAGTGGATTCTCCTCCTTGCCACCCCCTACCTCAATTTCCCAAAGCTCCCCGTTCCTCGGCTCTAATAGTCACTATCTACTATCTCTCTGCATTGTGGTCGTCGGGAATAATTTTTCCGAGCCCCATGGTGGGCTCCAATGTTCCATTCTCATTCTCAAGGTAAGGATTCTTCAAAAATAGAATCTTCATTCCTCAAATATATATATATTGGTAGTTTTTAGTAGTTTGAATTAATGTTTTATTTGAATATTTGAATATGTGTTATTGCACTTCTTGTTTTATTTATATATATTTTATATCGCAAGCTTACTCTTATATTTTTTATCACATATGTGTGACTACGATGACCTCGAACGAAGTTTTGTTGGGAACATATGTTGAGGCCACCAAGAAACTAGTCTCAATCCTGCATGTCATTCAACAGAATACATCTAAGCACTTCCTCCCCACGCTTCATGGAGACAATGGTGGACTTAGGAGGGGCCTAGACGATTAATTTATACCTGGAATGCATTAAGTATTACAACGACATCACCATTGATTTCACACCATGCATCACCACCCTAATTTTAGTTATGTTCTATGCCATTTTGGACTTTTATATGCTAATACGAGAGATGTGGAGTCAACCTATGTACCTCACTCGAGCTGAATTCATTGAAATTTGTTGTTGTGACCCCACTCATCCTGGATCCTATCCTCGTTGTCATAAAGTAAATCCTGATGCTGTCCAACACGAGTTGTTGTTTTATCCTCCTCCTTCTTAGTGGTTAGTGTATGATCAGTCTAGGGTGTATGAATTTTGTATCCCCTCCACCGATGTTGTTTATATATGACTTTTGAAAGACATATGTACTATACTCTTATTGTCTATTTTGGGTTGTAAGTGACATAAGACATAACTACTACACATGCATATCATATGTATGTTATGGAAATGTATTTTTAGTAAATTTGAGTATACATGTATGATTATAATATGATTGTTCGTAAAAAAATTTCCACATATTTTCTTTTATAAATTAAATAAGAGTTTTACAATTTAATTAAACTTTTATATTTTAGATAAAAATTTAATTTTCATTATAATAACACATGATATTAGTCCATAATAAAATTATTGACTTTATAATATAGAAATTAAAACTCATACAAATAATTATATATAATATATAACTATTTTATATTATCAACTATTAAACTTTTTTTCATATTTATTCCAATACAAACAAATAAGTGAGAACTTTAACTTGCCCTTGTCATATACAAAACTAAGAGTTATTCTCCCAACTAATTCATTGGAATTATCATAAATTTCTTTAAACTTAAATCAACAAACTAAAAAAAAATAGAGAAATATATTAGCCTTTAATTTTTAATTACGTACGCAAAATTTGTTGGGGAGAAATAAAAGTTACATCGAATTCGACAGCAAAGTTACCACATCGCAGTCGAGTGGCATACTCATTTTCGTCTCTTTGACACGCCAAACACTGAACAGTGTTTGTTGTTGTCTCCAACCCCTAACCTCGTTCACTTCACCAGATCTCACTCTGTTCCACTCAGTGCACAGAGAAGAGAAAAATATGGCGGTGATTGCTGTTCACCAACTCGCGCAATGCATCACTTGCCACGCCTGGAGCCCCGATCAATCCAGTAATTACCCTCCCTCTCTCTCTCTCTTTTTCTTCATTTTCCGACAAAGTTTTACTGTTTCGAGAGAGAATAGAATACGTCTTTCGCCTTTTCTTTTACAAATTAGGAACTCTGATTCGACGGTGGTTTGAATTTTGGACTTCTTCTGTTCGTTGATGGATTGTGGAGTTTCGTGGTTTCGTAGATGCGATTTTGATTGGATCTAGTTTTTTGTTTCCTTCTACGCGTTTTGAGTTTTTCATTTGAAATCGAACGAAGGCTGTGGTTAGTGGAAACCTTCTGTGCGAACGTTGTGTGGTGGCGAAGTTGATAATCTCTATGTGTCAAGTATCGATTTTTTTTGCTTTGAATTATGAAGCGTTTGGATTCCTAAAACTTGGAAAATTATTGATTTTATGTGTTTAATTGTCTAGGAATGATGTGTTACTTGTTTGATTGTTTTGGTACTTAGTTTGAGTAGTTTTGTTTGTGCTTTAAATCTGATATGAATTTATTTTGAATTTGGCAAAAACTAGTCTGCTTTGTAATTTGTAATTGTGTGAGAATGTTATTATTTAAGGGGGGAAAATAGAAGTGGTTATATTATTATACACTGTAATCCAGGATGTATTGAAGAACTTGTGGATCCAAAGCAGTGCATAGGATAACAATGCATATTTGCAGTGTGCATTGGGAAACGTTTGGATAAGAAGGGAAGGGGAAAAGTTAGGTGGTTGAGTAATAAGTTTTGTTTCCTTTTTGTTTGGATGTTTGGAAATTGGAATTCTCCAAATTGGTGACTTAAAAAATGTTCATAACGGGGAGTTTTGGAGGTTCACGTGATAAACCCTTTTGATTTTCTTTCCTTTATTTTATAGAACACCCAAAAGAGAGGATGCTTCACTTAAATCTTCCCTTCCAATGCATCTCATCCATGATCCATCCAAACATATCTAGCTCAATGAGAAGGAATGAAGGCCATCATTAATTATCTAGGTTTTATTCAATTATATGTCTGTTTTTCTTTACTTCTTTCCATTTTCTTGCTCCCAACTCCACATGTTTCTGCTTTAAAATGAATGACAAGCATTTATTGGAAGTCTACCGAACCTAGATGGAGCTTTTCATCATGCAAATTGGCCTTAGATATCAATTTTATTTCTGGACTAATCAAATGTGATTCATGAACATAGTTATTGATCATGAGCTATACCAGTGTGCTAGCCTCATCACAACCTCCAGCTGCAACAAATTTCAGTTTGTGGAGCACTTTAACATCATGTGTGTTGCATTGATTTGCAGCCAAAATCGCTGCCATTTGCACTGGCTATTGCACATGGAGGGTAAAGCCTCATTTTGCCCCCATTTTCTGACTTTTCCAACCCTAATATTTTGATATTTTTATCATTTCCCAGACATATTTGGCATCAAAATATTGAAAACCCCTTTTGTTATTTTCCAGCCATTTTTGTTTAAAGCAAGCCTATGTTTTCTCGCCCACTAATTGCTGGGAGTATTTCTGGCCATTCCCAGCATTTACCAGTATTTCTGGTCACTGGAGTCTCTTGCTACCTCAATCATGCACTTTCTGTACCATCTCCTCCACTCACTCTCTGTTGACCCTGATCAGTGATCACATCTTGTAGGTCTTTTATTTTGAATTTTTTTATTTTTGGGTATTTATATGTGCATAATATAAATTATTTATGTTAGATCTATAATCTTTCGGTAAGTGGTGTAGCTTCCATCTTGTTATCTACTATCCCACTATAGCATTTTTGGGGGTCGTCCTCTTTGTGCTATTATCCAAGATTGATAACTATGTTCATGAAATGTGTAATCAAAACAACTTGGAAGTTTAATCTCAATTAGCAAAATTATAGTTTTAATATTTTCTGATATTTAGTTGCTTGTTGGTCATGTTTCAATACTAGGAAATTTATTTTAAGTTGTTTTGGGACCAAATTGATGATTCTGCCTCAAGACATAATTGTTGTAAAGCTCATCTAACAGTGGAAATAATTTAGATGATTAAATTTTTTTTTAATTATACAAAAGATAATCTTCAGGTGTTTTACTGTTTCATGAATATGATGTGCTAACATTTGAACATTTCATGTATCATATTACATAAGATAAAAAGTACAGTGTATGGGGCTTACAATAACAAATCTATTTTTTGTTATCTTTAAGGCATATTATTGCTGCATCTATTAATTCTTCAAATATTATAATATATTTATCTCCTTCTGTAGTGGTCGCTTTATGTCCAAACAATAATGAAGTGCACATCTATAGGTTGGTCGAGGACAAATGGGAAAAGGTGTATGTTCTTCAAAAGGTACTATGCTTGTATTCCTCCTTTTTTCTCAATTAAAATAATGTTATTAATTCTGTGCACTTTTTCTTCTAGATGTGATCACAGTTAGAAGATATTTAAACTGATCTTTTTTGGTGCTTACAAAGTTAATCTAGATTGTCAGAAGTGATTGGACAGGCAGTAAGAATGAATGCAATTTTTTCTGCAATAAGTTGTATTATATTTTTAGTGTATGTCAGTGTTCTTTGAACTACTATCTGAATCTAGTAGTATTTGATTTGTTCTCTATGAAGTCATGTACTCATATGAGCAATCACAGAAGTTGCAGAGGGCTATTAGTTATTGATGTACCCACTCATGCTTGCTTGTCTTCCCTTTTGTAATTAGGGACTGCTGCTAGGATTACCTAAAGAATTCAAATGCTTATGAGGGATTCACCTGTTCTTTTTAATTATTATCTTTTGACTGTACACAATCCCCCTGTTCAATTTTTCTTTTGTGTTCTAGGATCCACTTTTTTCCTTGATTTTTCTTGCATTTGTACAACAGCACTTTTGTTTAGAGCTTTGGTGAATGTTGGGTGTACCTTCTGACTTCGAAGCAATTCTAATTGATTAAGTGCAGACGGTTTGAAAGAACTAAGGAGGACAAAACCTTTTGCTGTGCTGCTGCTTTTTCTGCTATATGATGTGTTTGGTTTGAGCAAAATGCTTGTGTTGTCCAGGGTGCTTCATTGTCTTTATCTATGTTATGGGATTTTTGGTTTACTGGGACTTCTTTTTGGTTTGGCACTCTGAGATGGCTTCTTTAGGATGTTTTCCAATCATATTTGCAGAGGCGTTATTGGGTAAATTTTATTGTCTTAGCTAAGGATCATATCTTCTCTTTTCTATGCCTACATTGATTTTTCTCTCTAAAAATATTTATTTTGTACCAAATTAGCTGTGCAGAAAGTGTGGGATGCATAATTATTTTTTTTTCTGTTTTGTTTGTCTCCATTTATGCCCCTTTCTCGTTGTTGGATTTGTCACCAGATAGGGTTTTGTAAATCCTTCTTTAGTGCTCTGCCATGGATTGTTTATTGGCATTGTTCAGACAGTTAAGCAAAAAAGGATATCCAACTTCCTTATTTTACTTGTCCTATTCACTATATCTTTTAAACTATCTTCTTTTATAACTTCCTATGCTGTTCTGTACTGAATTTTTCATCAAACAAAAAGTGTGTTGTGAACTTTTTAGAAGAAACTAGTAAACAAGAATGTCTTTTTTTAAATTTTATATAATCCCTAGCACTAGACAATAAAGTTGTGGCTCATGAGCCTTGTGGCAAAGGTTGGATCAGCCTGAAATGCTCTCATTTTTTAGCACTTAAAACAGATTTATAAATTCTAATTATACCGGCGTTATGTGTATGGCATGCAGTGTTGTTAAATAACCGTTATAACCCTATAACGTGGCGTTTTTTGACCTCTCCACCTCCACCATTCGCCATCCACTATATCTCATTGTATGGCGCTGTCCACCATATCTGCTGGCACCTGCTATGGCCATGGCGTCGTGGCGGTTCGCGATGCTCATGGCAGAAATTCCCTTTTTATTTTTTATTATTTTAGGGTTACTATAGACTTATCAGGCCCCATTATTGTAGAGTTAAGTCACTTTCTCTCATCAGTCTTGTGAAAGTGTGAAAGCTAGAGTTTCTATAGTCATATCTCTTGTGAATCTCCTGACCTGAGGCCAAGAAACTTCAACGAATCTTTGCCGATGACCTGAACTGTGACGGCCTGAGCATTGGCAAGCTTTTTTGGTGAACAAATCCAGCAACCTGAAACATTTTTTTTTTCGTTTTTTCCTTCTTCCTTCAATTTCCTTCCCTTTTTTCCCTATTCGATTTTCATCTTTTCATTTTCTCTTCATTTCTTTTTCTTTCTTTTTTCTCTTCTTATTCTCTCTCTACCTCCGTGGATGTTCTTGTTCTCTTCCTTTTTGTGCTCTATTTTTTCAAAATTTCAGAATTTCATTTTCTGTTTTTTAGAATTTCAGTTCAGAAACATGTCCTCTATTCTGTTTTGTTCACTTTTTTCATTATTAAACCTATAATATTGTTCTCAATTTTTTTCACTTATAGAACAATGTCAAGTACCCAAAATCAAAGTCATGTATCCTCAAACTCTATTGTTTTGATTTTAGTTGTTGATTATGCTGTTTATAATATATTTTTGCTGCTTTTTTTCAAGTTTTTTATACATATACATTTTTTTTGTTTTCCATGGCTTCCGCCATAGGCCACCACGCCATCCGCCATATGTCTGTGGCAGATTTTTGGCTCACCGCCATAGGCTGCCATCTGTTATTGATAACATTGATGGCATGTTGGAAAGACTTTCATTTTGCTTGTCTTCGGTCAAATATTATTTTGAGAAAGGGATGAAAAATAGAACTCATATACATGTATTATGGGGATGTATGCCATTACATAACAAGGTTGTCAAAATTAAGATAATACCTAGGATCTGAAGGGGGGGAAGACACATTGTGTGATTATAACCCATAAGATTCTATATAAAACACAATTATACACACACATACTTGATAAGAATAAAACCTTTAAATCAATACTAAGTTTGGAAATAGGAATATTTTAGGAGATAAAAACTTTGTTAATGTTCATTTTTCCAAGTTGCCTAGATACTTGGTATAGCTAGGTTCAATGCATCATAGAAAGCAGTGGTATCTTAATTGTTCTCTTGTAAATTGTTTTGCCATTAATTATCTTTGTAATACTCTTGAATATAAATAAAACCATGGGGAATATTCACTCAAGCATATTCAGAAAATATTTGTTTCTCTCTTCTAACAACTAACATCTGATACTTAAATTGAAGCATAAGATAGTCACATGCAACTCACCTAGTCACAAACTCACTGCTTAAGCTAAAGTTACAAGTTAGCAACTATGAATACAAAAACAAGTTTATGGTAACACAAACTTAAACACTAGAAGAAAACATAGGAACAGATAAGTCAAAGTGGAGACCAAGACAGGAGCAGAAAACAGCAGATATGTGAGATTGACCATGAACTTGATGTCTGGAACAATGTGAGAATCACTGACCAAGCAACAAAGAATGACAGAGAACAGAGGCTTGGGTCTTGACCTCTTAGGTGTGAGAAACAGAGTGGAGATTGACAGACTGAGAGAGTACTTAGACTAAGCCTTTGTTTGGATAGGAGTCGAAATAGGGACAGAAGAAATTGAAAGGATAGAAATAGAAGTGAATTTTAAGTGGAAGTATTGTTTGCTCTCACCCTTTTGGCTGCTCTGTAGGCAAGAGAATCATGCTTCTTCTAAGTTTCCAACGAAAATAGCAAAACCATTGTGCATACAGGCAGTCAAGACTAGGCCTGAAGTGACGAAGGGGAAAAATAACTCCACTTACGGCTCCAAACTTACTGCCCTGTCCAGTCGTAGCCACATTTGGCAGCTTCCCTGCAGTTTCAACATTGATGTCCACACCTCCTTCAATGTTGGAATTTTCCTGCATTTGATTGATCTCCTCTCTGCTGCTGACAATAGTGTTGTGTATATTTTTTTCATGGGTGTATATTTTTTGTATTTTAAGAAGGTTTTCTGTATCATAGTATATCAGGTTTATCCCTTCTAGATTTAGGATAATTCTTTCCTTTTTTTCTTGTTTCTTGTATCCATTTATACATTTATCTCTCAATGCTTACTGCTTTGTATCAAGTCAACAATATATCAAAATATTCAGTTTTGCTTTATATTTTAATTCTTAAATAATTCTTTGTTTATCAAAATAAATAAATAATCATAGGATTTTCAGATCCTACAAGTAAACATCCGATTTTGACAACCTTGATGCCAATAATGTCATGACTGATTTTCTTTTTCTAATGCATTTGTGTTTATAATGGATTAACTAATTTGGTTGGAGACTTTGTGAATAGTTTCTGAGTCATTTCTTGGCTTTTTTCTCAGCATGACCAGGTAATTTCTGGGATAGACTGGAGCGCAAAGTCAAATAGAATAGTTACTGCATCCCATGATCGGAATTCGTGAGTGTCTGTGGTTTAGAACATTAGACTTTATCACCCTAGGTCTTGGTGTCTTTTTAGCATTGCCTTTTTCTTTATATATAAGTACATAAATTAAAATATGAACCATGTATTCTTTGTAGATATGTCTGGAACCTTGAAGGATCAGAATGGGTGCCAACTCTTGTTATCCTTAGACTAAACCGTGCTGCTCTTTGTGTTCAATGGAGTCCAAAAGGTATGAAGCATGTTGCCATGTTTTAATTCCTCTATGCTTCTCTTCTTAAGTAAGCATATGTTTATATATTCATGAAACTTTATGTAGGGCAAATAATTATTCTGAAAGTATGAGTTGTGCCTGCCTTCTATAATTAGATAAGCATATTTTTGGTGTCTGAGTCAACTTAAAATTCAAAGCAAATGAATAGGAGTGAAATCTGTTTCCTTCTCCACCCTCTGCACTGTTGGATTACACTTAATGCCTGTGTTGAAAGATGTGGTGATGGCCAAGAGGCTATCATAAGCTAACTCTAGTTATACCCTTGTCATGCATGCCTGGTGCAATTTTATATTTGATCAAATTTTTATAAGACCCAAATCTTCCATTCTTGGGTATAGTGTTCTCCACTGGGCTACATTTGCCCTTCCCTACTCAGGTGCTTACACCTTCTTTATAACATCCTTTTGTTTTTATTTTTGGTTTTTCCAGAATAATTGTCTAAATATTTTTTTGTTAATTCTGTGAAATTGTTATTGTTGTTATAAGTTATATGGTTCTGATGCATTTCCAAATTCTGTTTTGGCAGAAAACAAATTTGCAGTGGGAAGTGGAGCAAAAACTGTTTGTATATGCTACTATGAGCAGGAGAACAACTGGTCTGTCAGTGTTTCCTTGCACTTTACTTCCCATGTTCATTTGCATTCTGGCAATATAATAGTTATCTGTAGTTTTTGCATTCTAGATTCACCTTAGATCTGGTTAGATCGTAGTTTTGGACTTGGCTGTTTAAGGTTGTGTTTTGAGTTTAGACAATAGTATGTTGTGTCAAATAATCTAACACATGAATGATTGTTTTAATTGGTTTGCAATGCACCTTGTGCCCGGCAATATATATCTATTATTAATGGAATATAGCTGGTTCATGTCCGTAACATGTTCATAAATGTTGACCTTGATAATATTTAATAATTCAAATTGATGGGATATGCTACTTTCTAGTTAATTTAGGATTTATATTGACTGTAGTTAGAGTTGTTATGTTAATGTCCATTTTGTATCTTGCCATGATTTTAGCAATTAGTACGTGAAAATTTTCTTATTACATATGACAGACCCATGAGTTCACCCATGAGTGGGTTGGAGGTTGAAGGAAAAAAGAATTTCCCTAACCTCAACTTGACCCAATTCACTCCACTGCTTTCATTGGCAAGTTGGGTCCAAAAAATCCTAAACCCAACCCTACCCATAGACACCCATAGTTTATATAATCGGAACATTATAATTTCAAAATAGTTCATGGATCTTTCTTTTCTTTTCTTTTCATTGTTTATTTTATATATTTGTATCTACTTTGCAGGTGGGTCAGCAAACTTATCAGGAAAAGGCATGAATCTTCGGTGACAAGTGTTTCTTGGCATCCTGATAATGTTAGTCTGACTTTCTCATATACATGCATGCATATATACATACATATGTAAATACATATATAGATAGATGTATATTCCAAGTATTTGTTATTATTTTATAGTATCGATTAAAAGCCTTTCTTGCATACCAAGTCAGCTCCAGGTTAAGGTTGCACTTGCTTGGCTTGTTGAAAAATTCTCTGAAATGATTGAATTTTTTTTATATGGCTATATTTGTGGATAATTGTTATGATATTATTTGTAATCCTCAATATTTTACATATATGATATTTATTTATCCTCTGTTTTCCTAATTTTTGTTTCCTCTATTGTTTCACCCAGATAATGTCTAGGTCTGTTAAATTATTTTAGTTTCAGGATCAAATGTTAGATAATTGTGTTTTGCAATATATTTGTTATGTGATATAAAAACCCTTATGCACAACTTTGTTATTTTTTTTTTCGAACTGCAGATTCTTCTTGCGACAACATCCACAGATGGGAAATGCAGAGTATTCTCCACCTTTATAAAGGGCGTTGATGCAAAGTATGATAAAAGCAACTACGAATGTGACCAACTTTTTCTGTTTATTTTTTATATCATTCAAATTTAAATGTTGAATTGGCACAGGGATTCCAAAAAGGGTACTTCATCAGATTCAAAATTTGGAGAGGTTCAATTTTAACTCATTCCCTGTGTGAATTTATGTTTATGATCAACTTAATGTATAATAAATTTGCATACATGTTGCAGTAAATACATTGCTTGTGAAGCCTATTAAATATCCTATGGATGTATTATTCACCTTTTGTTGATTGTAAATTTGAAACTGATATTATTTTAAAAGAAATTCTTTGTTGAAGTCTTGATGTCTGGATTTATATATTTTACGGTAACTGCATTGAGCATTTTTTAGCATATTGATTAACAAGACTGAATGCATCTGAAAGAATTGATTTGTATAAGATTATAGTAATGGACTGAATAATGATTTCTAATTAGTTTGCTTGTTAACATTTTTTCTTCCATCTCCTAACGAACAGAAGAAAATAGAGAAATGAAATGAAAAGACCTGTTGGATAAGTGTACCTTCTGCTTATAATATTTTTCTTGTCTAACAGCTGATTGTTCAGCTCGATCTTTCATCATCTTGGACATTCGGAGTCAAGTGGTCACCAAGTGGCAATACTCTAGCATATGTAGGTGAGAAAATTCTCTCCTCTGGCTGGTTACACTTGGCTAGCTTAGATTACTACGGCTGCAATCTAAATTTTTTCTTTTTGTCTGTTCTCATTTTTCTTCTTTCTGATGTCAAGAATTCAAGGTTGCTTGTGAGATTCTGCTGAGGTTTAGTTATCGTCTTTATGTTTAATAAAAAAAGAATATTAAAGATAAACATGTTGGTACATTAGGTTTTCATGGATCACAAAATTTGATTTTTTTATCTTGACCCATTATATTAAAATAAAATATCGGGGTCTTTAAAATCATGGGAGCTTTTGAAATCATTGTATTTTTTTTTTTCAGTCTGCTTGATCTTTTACTTGTGACCAACTGTATTTGTTGATATTGGACAGGTCATAATTCTATGATATATTTTGTTGATGATGTTGGTCCTTCTCCTTTGGCCCAAAATGTTGTGTTCCGTGATTTGCCCCTCCGTGATGTGGGTCAGCATCCACTCTATCTAACCATTTTAAGTTTCCATTTCCTTTTTGCGGATAATTTACTAATATTTTCTGGAACTGGTGGATCATTGTGTGACATGTTTTCAGGTATTATTTATTTCTGAGAAAAAAGTCATAGGTGTGGGATTTGATTGTAACCCAATGGTTTTTGCCGCAGATGAAAGGGGAATTTGGTACGTGCAAATTCAGATGTTTGTGTTTTCTAAATTTGACCTGGTCAATGTGACTTGGCCAATTTTTATGCAATCTTTCTATTTTCTTGTAGAGCTAGAATTATTGTGGCTTTTCATCTCTAAATGATGATGCTTTTAATTATCTTTCTAGGTGGAAGAGAAGTGACTGTTTGTTTGGTTCCTCATTTATTTTTCCTTCTTTCTTTATGTGTTCTTTCTCTAGGAGTTTTGTAAGATATCTGGGAGAACGGAAAACAGCATCTTCTGGATCAAGATATGGCTCACAGGTAACTGAATTTCTGGCAAAAAAATATTCAACTATGAGAAACATGAATCTCCAGCTGGAAATCAATTTCATTAATCTTAATGTCTAACATGGAAATACTGATGGAATTGTGGCATGGCTAGCTTGATATAGAGAGAATTCCTGATCGTCCTAACACATTTAGATTTGAGAAATTAGAAAGATCAAAGAGAAATGTTGGGGAAAAACAATGCTGTCGGCTTGAGGGGACCATAACTTCCATTTGATGTCCAATGAAGATGCTCTCGTTGTGACAACATTTAGCTGAACCCCACAAACTACTAAAAAAAGTTATTTTTACCAACCAAGGTACATGGAGAAAAATTTCTAATTGACATTTTTTTTAAAAAGAAAATGAAATTTTATTTTAGACAAAATGGGAAAGTACAATTAGAAGAGGATATATATCCTCTAAAATGGAAAGGTGAAGTTACCGCTGAAAATTGTAACATTACAATGTAGTTATTGTAAATTGTAACACAAGATAGCTGATGGTTTTCCATAGCATCTTTCATTTTTAGTCTTGTAAAAGCTAAAATACTGGTTGTAAAGAGATTGTCCAATAGAAAATGAACCGGTCCATCATTGACTAAAGGAGCCCCACACCTGCCTAGCTACCTCATATTGTCAAAAGGACGAGGATAAACTTTTTCTGAACTTCAGTAGCCAGATATAACTGCATGACAATTGATGGTTAGCGTTGTCTAGCCTTTAAACTTGAAACAAACCTTAACAGATTGTCAATGCTAATCTTATTCAGAACTGTAGTCCAACGAATTAATGCTGCTTCTTGTTTGTTTATCATACCCTTTTGTCATGGCTATGCACATCGTGATGTGTTCATTACGTGGCTAATTGTTTGAATTGGTTTTCTTCCATTTGTGTCCTTATTTACTTGTTGCTTGATGGCCTGTTTTTCTTAAGCTTAATTGCACTTTTTAATCTCCTTTTACTATGATCAATCTGTCATTTTGGTTCCCCAATAATTTTTTGTTCGACTAGTCCCTCATACATTTCTTGAATTATCATTTTTTCATCAAAATCTCACAAACCGAACCCATTAAATTTAAACTTTCTTTCATTCAAAATCCACCAATTAAAACATCATATTAACCCTAAATTAAAAAAAAAAACAAAACAGTTTTCCCCTTTTTCAATATATTAACCTCACCCTATAAAACATTTCAAATTTCAACAAATTGACTTTCTGACCCATCTAAATCATTTTCAATTACAAAACCTCTAATTATTTAAGTGGAAAATAAAGATTTAAGGGTTTTATGTGAAGAGAAAGTGGCACAAGGATTTGATTGTAGCAATTAAAATATTGAGGGACTAAATACAACAACAATAACCTTATCCCAATAGGTAAGGTCAGCTACATAAATCACATAATGGCGTTAGGTTTGGTAAAATCCAAATTCTCAATAATATTATTCACCGTAAAATCTATTTTAATAATTTCTTCCAATGCCCCTCTTGGTCCCTCTCTACACCATTTCATAGGGCTAAAACCAATGTGACGTACTTTCTTCCCCAATGCCTCTAGTGGCCTTTTTTGCACATGCCAAAGCCACCTTAACTGATTTTCTGTCATCTTCTCTTTGATAGGGGTTACACCAATATTTCCTTGTATATAGCCATTATGTATTCTGTCATTTCTTGTGGCCCACATATTCATCTTAATATTATCATTTTTTCTAGTCCTACTTTTTTCCCTTGTCCCTTTGAAGCCCAATATTCAATATTGTAGAGTATAGGTGCTCATATAATTTACAATAAAATTTCCCTTGGAGCTTTGGTAAATACTTTGCACTCACAAATTACTCTTGATGCCTATTTCAACCACCCAGCCTGTTTCCTGTGTTTAACACCTTCATCAATTCTCTTATTATTTTTTAATATTGATAGTTTGATACCAGATATTTAGAAACTTGTAATATGACATTCTAAATTTTTACCTCCAAATCATTTTCTTCTTATTTGTTGCTAAAATTGAATGCATATACTCTGTCATGCTCCTACTGAAGTGAAAACTATCTGATTCCAAAGTTCGTCACCAAAGGTTAAGCTTCAAGTTATTCTCTTCACTTAATTCCTCAGTTACAACCATATCTATATTATATGTCTCTACCCTAGTAAGCACATCCAATACCAGATAAAAAGTAAGGACTCAAGGCTAAATCCTTATGTAAATTTATCCTTTTAAAGAAGTCATTAGCCTCATTTCTATGAGTTCTCACACTAGTAATCCTATCGTACATGTCCTATGTAGTTTGGATATAAGCCACACAAACATCCTTCTTTCTCAAAGCTTTTCACAACACTTTTCTTGACACTTGATCCAAATCAATAAAAACCATATGTAAGTCTCTTTCTTTTTTTTGGTATTTTCCATTAACCCCCCAGCAGATAAACAGTTACTGATGTAGACCTTCTTGGCATAAATCCAAATTGATTTTTTGCAATCTTAGTTTCTTCTCTTAATTTATGAATTACCTTTTCCCTTAATCTTATAGTGACTCAAGTTTTATCCTCCGAAATTTACCCAATTCAAAATATCTCCCTTGTTCTTATATATTGGAAACAAAGTGTTTCTCCTCTGCTCATCTGGACTAAAATCTCATTAAATAGATTAGTGAGCTAAATGATACCTTTTTCTCCTACACATTTTCAAACTTAAATAAAAATACCATTAGGACAAACTAATTTACCATTATCCATCTTCTTCAAAGTGTTTTTTTACCTCTTTACCCGAATTTTATAATAGTAAGCCAAAATTTGTTCTCCCTCTTAGATTTCTAATCCTTCCATGTTAAAGTCATTTTTGCCCTTCATTGAAAAACTTGTAAAATTAGCTCTGCCATCTTTCTAATATCTTGATCTGTAGCCAAAATTTTTCTTCTTCGTCCTTAATACATCTTGGTTTAAATCTCTTGATTTCTTTTCCCTATTTTGGCAAGCATATCTACTTCTTATACTCCATTTTTTATCCCAAGATCGGGTGAAACTCCTGAAAAGCTTTGGATCATGTCTCACTTACAACTTTCTTGTTTCATTTCTAGCCTTTTGATGCATTGCCCAATTTTCAATATTTTTTTGGGAGGGAGATATGCATAGAATAGGTGCGAAGTATCTACTAACAAAAGCAATGACTAATCTTTGTTGGGGACCTTGAGCTCATCAAATGGTGGGTATTCCCCTTCCACATGATTTTTTCCATACTCCAAGGCTAGGTTAGAATCCCTAATATCTTGGTTAAGGGGACATAAGTAGCTACCACTTGTACCAACCAATTTTCAATGTTATTGCACCCATATAAGGCCTTAAAATACTCTATTTTGTTTCTTACCTTTTCTTGCACACTTTCATTCTACCACTAAGATTCCTTGGCTCTCAATCCCAAACCTTTTGATTCACCCAAGATGATTTCCAATTACCTTCAATAATTTCTTCGTAAAAGTCAAATGTTTATCACCCTTGAGCTGCCACCACTTGATTCTTGGATTTGTAATTTGTCGGGTTTTCTATTATGACTCGTAAAACGAACATCAAGGATTAGAAAACTACGTTGTGTAGCAAGACACTCTAGGTTGGCACAAGGTCATTAGTTTTAGCTATTTCATTTATTCATTATTTCTCTTTATGTTACATTAACTGGAGGTTTACTCTTTCCTTCATTTGTCAAATTATGTTTTTAACCAGTTCTCTGAAGCATTTGGGAAGTTTTATGGCCAATCAAAGCATGGAGTGAACAATGAGACAGTTGAAACTTCAAGAACGCGTGGAACTGTTCATGAAAACTGTATAAAGTATATATCTCCTTCATGACCTCTGTACTTTCTCCAAATGTTTATGTTACATATTTTTTTTTGTAAAATGCTTAGTTTTTTCAATTCTACAATATGGTTGTCTGGTTTCCATTCTTCTGCTCAATTTATTTTGCTCCTACTGCAATCAATGGATGAATTCGATAACAGTAGAGGATTCAAGCAACTTAAAGTTGATATAAAACTGCTAATGACTGCGTTGATTTTGGGCTTTGTAGTTGTATTACGCCTCTTGTTTCTCGTGGCAAAGTGATAAGGCGTTTCAGCACATCAGGTTAGTGGAGGGAGAATGGTCATATCTGAATAACTTTTGTTATTTTTTGTGCTGATAATGTTCTTTGCTAGTTTCTCCTAGGCTGCTTTTGCTAATGCCTGCTCATCGAATCTACAGGATTGGATGGAAAAGTTGTTGTGTGGGATTTGGAAAACGAGCAAGACCTGTTGGAATCATAAGCTCATCAGTAAATTGTCCCATCTTCGTGGTAAAGTGTCCGAATATGATTGTCTCATGCAGCATTATTCCTTGTAAATTAATTTGGTTATGAGCGATTGAAGTATCTCTAATCATTATAATCAAGGCTTGAGTCAGATATCAGCCCCTAGAATATGTTTATATACCGTACCTCTATGTTAACGTATTCTCTTTCTCTATATTTTGGCTGTTATTTTCCATGCAATGACTCACTCGGGAAAAGATAACCAATAATATCCTTACAGAGGAATATCAGTGTTCATCTTTAGACGATTTAAATGTTTTTCCTTTTCTCTATATATACCACATTTTCATTTGCTCCATCCTCTTCAACAGGTTAAACTTTTTTTGCTCATTATCCTTGTCTTCATGTAAGTTTTGTCCATTAAGTATAATTTTTTATTTAATTTTGTTTCTTTTATTTTTTTTATATAAATATTACTAGTTTTTAATTAATTTTTTTTATTTTGTAGAATTTGTAATATAAAAGCCAATTTTTAGAGAACTAAATTGTTTTTTTTTTGAAAAAAAAAAGTTAATAACGAAAATACAAGTTTGTTTAAATTTTTATATCTTCGATTGAATTTTTTAATTTTAATCCTTAGGAACATTTCTTAAATCTATAGTTATTGATTGTATTTCATCAATTAAATTATCTATTAAAACTAATTATTATTAATTCTGCATATATTGTACTGGAGACATGTTAAAATGAGATGAAGCTTGAATCTTCTGTTTTATATTTAGGAATAAATTTCGTTGAGATATTTTTTAAAGAATTAAAAGTCAATTTACTCTGGCCTTTAAAAGTAAATTTACTCTGGCCGACTAGTGGAAGTGGATTTACCATCTTGGTTTATAAAAAAGTAAAGTAAATTTATTTCTTGAAAAGGATCATCAAAACATATCCTATGATTTTCTAATGCAATTTCATCATTATTTTTAATAGAAATCAGTAGCTTTTTAATTATTGTTATTAAAGTATTGGTTAACATATCTCTTATATTTAATATATTTAAAAAATAGAACATAATGAGATGTGAGGTTGAAAGGAAACTATCATTTTGTTTCTATCGAAAGGATGGATAAAGGAGAGAAAACCTATATTATTCCATTCCATTTTGTTTCAATGTAATTTTCACTAGTTTTACTTTAATTCACATATAATTTTTATTTCCTTAATTCTAAATACTTATATTTAATTTAGGCGTGATAATTATATTTGAAATGGTAAGTATCTATTTAATATATATATATATATAAAAGAAAAGTAAATTTTAAAGAAAAAGTGATACAACTCCTTGCAAATTTCTCATAGGATAGAAATGGAGTTTAGTTTATTTTCACTCTTGTTCCTGTTGAACCTAAAGCCCGTTACATATTGGGAGTACAAGAAGCCAACCCCTTACCCTTAACTTCCTTTGCTATTATGTTTTCTTCCTTTCTTTTTCAAACATCAAACAATCAAATTTATTGTCCATAAAAATTCTCCTTCACTCAAGCAAGAAATGTCCCCAGTGAAAATTTTCAGTGGCTTCTACTAAAAGTTGAAGATAAAAAAACAAACTTTAGAAACAATTTTTACTGCTCGTATCGAAAGGGAGAAAAAAAAAAGAAAAGAAAGAAGAGACGGCCTAATTTTTTAAATTTAATGTCTAAAATATACTTTGATTGAAAATTCGATTAAGTTTTTTACTTTTAAAATTATTTTGATATTTTAACTTCATAGTATTTTATAAAGTTTGTTTCATAATCATGTAAAATGTAAAATACTAACATTATTTCTAAGGTGAAATAAAGATAATATTGTTCAAATTTAAAAAGTTAAACAATTAAAATAAATCTTTAAAAAAATAAAAAATTAGAACAATTTTTTACAGTAAAATAAAGAATAATAAATATATTTTAATCTATATAAAATTCAAATACCTTTATAATTTGATCATTTTATTTTTTTAATCTCCATAATTATAAGAACTAAAAATATAAATAATTAAAGAGACTAAAAAGTTATTTAAATCAATATGATTATTATGTAGACTTTCAATTTCTTCTTTAAAGTTTTACTCTTTCTTTTAATGATCCTTAAAGTAAGAAAAATTATATAAGTATTTTTTTGAGTATTAAAATTATAATAAATAATCCTTTTAAGTACTAAAAAATTCATCAATGATCATTAATAAAATATAGGTTAAATTAACATGCATATCCCTGTAATTTATTCATGTTTTTAATTAGAGCCCTATAATTAAAACACTTAAAATTTAAAAATCTTTTAATTAAATCATCCACATAGACGTGGTTACAATTTGGTTAGTTTATACTTAATAGATATTATAATGTGAGAATTAAGTTTGTTTACTATGCCGACTTGGTATCATAACATGGTAATTATTATTTTATTTTTATTTTTTCTATTTTTTGAGAGGATTTTTAAAATTGTAATTTTAATTGTTGGTAGACACATGTAGAGAAACTTTTAAAACCGTGTGTAAGATTTTAGATTGAAAAAATCATATTCCTTTTTTCAATTCCATATAATGATACGTGAATTAGTCGGTATTTAAAAAAAATCATATTTTTAGATGTTTATAAAGTAACGACAATAATTACATGAAAATTTATATTTTTTTAATTATAAAAGTATAACAAAAATATAAAGCTTCAAGAAAATTTTTATTTTAAGAATTAATCTTGATGATTCCCCTTTTTTCAATTGTCCAAAAACGAAATAATACAATGAAACTTGATGAAAAAATTGTCTTTTTTTTTAATTATTTATTTATATTTTTTTATTTTTTTTATATAAAAAGTATCAAATATAAAGATAAAACTTTTTTTATTTATGTACACAACAAAATATTTTTGCTTGATTTTATTGAAAGATAAAATTACGAATTTAAAAAATTCTTACAAATAAAAATAAAAGAGTAATTATCATATTAAAATATTACGTCAGCTTACAAAATTTTTAAATTATAAGAAATTTTTGAAGTATTTTTAATTACAAGCACCTTAATAAAAAATAAAAGAAAAAACTATAAAAATTTACAGATTAATTTAACATGAAATATACTAATTCAGTTGATGAATATTTACTACACAAGAAATTATTTGTATACTTTTATTATTTAAGATTAAATTAATAATTTATTGATTTTTTTTTTGTTAAAAATGATTTATTGGGTAGAAGAGAGCCTGAGAAGCATAATACAAGAAAAGAAAGTATACAAGAAACAATAACCTATCCACTTTCCATTGAAATATCAGTTTCACTTTCTCCCTCACATTGGTGAAAATATGAAAATGCTATCCACACTTCAAACCCCTCGCTCCCTCTCTCGCCTTTCTCTTCTTCCCTCACCCACCTTCACTCGCCACGTCCAATCCTTCAGCTCACGCGCCTCCCTCACTGACCAATCCCTCACAACCACCCCGCCGCAGTCCGAAATCCTCTCCATCCGCCACTCCCTCCTCTCCCGCCGCGTCTCCGCCGCCGACCTCGCCCGCGCCCACCTCGCACGCCTCCGCCTCGTCGAGCCCCGCCTCCGCTCCTTCCTCCACCTCCCCGACGACGACGCCGTCCTCGCCCAGGCGCGCCGCCTCGACGCCCGGATCGCCGCCGGCGAGGAGCCCGGCCCCCTCGCCGGCGTGTTGGTGGGCGTGAAGGACAACATCTGCACGGCCGACATGCCGTCGACGGGCGGGTCGCGCATCCTGGAGGGGTACCGGGCGCCGTTCGACGCGACGGCGGTGAAGAGAGTGAGGGAGTTGGGTGGCATTGTGGTTGGGAAAACCAATATGGATGAGTTTGGAATGGGCAGCACCACTGAAGCTTCTGCATTTCAGGTTCTCTCTCATAACACTGCTTTTTATTTTTCACACTATGTATTCTGTTGCATTTTAATTTTCTTTTTGTTCTCTTGAACCTCGTTTTTTGTTTTCTTGAATTTGAAGCCTAGTCGTTGTGTTGTATTTTTAAGGTTTGAATCAGCATTCAACCTCAACTAAACTGTACTACTCTTATTATTATTAGGTTAAACACATAGTTTAATGCCAGTTTATGTTGCAAATTCTCAATTTGGTCCCTATTCATAAAACCTTATTAAATCGGTTCATGTACATGCAACTCATTCTTAATTTATGTAACACATTCTTAATTTGGTCTCTATCCTATATGTGCAGTGTATAAGAACTAAATTAAGTCTGCGCAACATGTATTGGGATCAAATTATGAATGTGTAAGGGGTTGTCAGTCAATGTAAGATCATTACAGATGGCATCATGATGGCAAGGACCATTAGAGATGGTAGGGGTTAATATTTGCATGTATAGGGACCGACTTAATAGTTTTTTTTAGGTATAGAGACCAAATTGAGAATTGAGAATCTACAACACGGGTATGGACTAAATTATGTATTTAATCTTATTAGTATTAGGGTTAATGGTATTTTTAATCTGAAAACTTCCTAAATTTTGGTTTTTGTGCCTGACTTTTAAAATGTTCGTTATTAGTACCTATATTTTTTGAAAAATCCAAACTTAAGTCCCAGTGTAGGGGAAGAAGTGTTAGCTTTAGGGACTAAAAGGTTGGGTATTTTAAAAAATACAGACAAAAAGCTATTAGTTTTAGAAGTTGAGTTTAAAACCTGAAATTTGAAAAAAATTTAGGGGCTAAAACACTATTAATTCTTATTATTATATAGGAAGCATATAAAGTGAGATGAAAACACGAGTGGAGAATCTCCATATAATTAAAATGGATGGTTAAAATTAAAACTAATTCAAATATATTTTGCCCTTCTGTGGATGGTTGAATAGCCAAGATTTATTCCTCTTATTTCTTGCGCTCTCACCAGATATGTTCCCATACACACTATTGTTGAAGTTTTGAAATTGAGAGTTTCTTAGATTATGTTATCAAGGTGATTAATGAACCACATGGTTGAAGTAGCATGTGTTGAGTGGTGTGATTTAAGAGCATTTATTATGCTAGGTGTGTAAGAATGTATCTTCTCAAATTTCAAATGCCTGGTTAGTATTATTATTTGTAATAAACGTAAGAATGAGTGACTTTATGACTGTGTGTGGGTGTGGGTTTTTTGTCATTTTGTGTTTAGGAATTGAAATGTTGATTGCCTGTTCTATTTTGAAAGTTGGATTTCAGTGTTTGTTCGGGAGAGAAAATGAGGAATGAAATTTGTCAATGAATGACTTGATGGTCATTACATGCAATTATGCATTGCCAATTTTTCATTCCTCTTATGTTATTGCAAAATTTAATGAAAAATAAAGTGGGGTTGTGTTGGCTATCATTTTTTTGTTTGGTTTCTAGCTTTATTATTTATATCGCCCATTTATAACTGATTGGTTTACTCAGGTGCTGCATATGTTCATTCAATAGGTGACTGCCAACCCGTGGGATGAGTCTAGGGTGCCAGGAGGATCATCAGGAGGATCAGCAGCTGCAGTTTCTGCCAGGCAGTGTGTTGTATCTTTGGGAAGTGATACTGGTGGAAGTGTGAGGCAGCCAGCATCTTTTTGTGGTGTTGTAGGTTTGAAGCCGACATATGGGCGTGTCTCAAGATTTGGACTTATGGCGTATGCATCATCCCTTGATGCCATTGGCTGCTTTGGTTCATCAGTGGCCGATACTGGGATTCTCCTTAGTGCAATTGCTGGCCATGATAGATTTGATGCCACCTCAAGTAAGCAGGTGAGAGTTTGAGGAGTTCACCATGTTTGGTTTAATTGTTATAAGCCATCCAATTTCTCATTATTGGCCAGGGATATTAACAATGACCAGTACAATCTCTGCCTCAATAAGATGAGTGTTTGCTGAAATCAATGCAAGTGTTATTTATTTCTTGTTATTAAGCCAATTTCTTTTCAATAATAAATAATTCCATTTAACAGGATGTGCCCAACTTTCAATCTCATTTTGTCTCTGTGAGTTCCTTGGAAAGTAAGCCCTTGAAGGGACTGAGAGTTGGTCTGATCCGTGAAACTATTGACAATGGTGTTGATGCTGGAGTAATTTCTGCAATTCGTGCTGCTGCTCTGCATTTTGAGCAATTAGGATGCTCTGTGAATGAGGTCCTTATCATTTTTCTCTATAATTCTGAATGATTACTTCTACAGGTGCTTTGCAAGTTTGTATTATTACAGTTTATGTTTTCAGTATGTCCTTTTCATTCGTCTATGAACTTATTACAGGTCTCACTGCCATCCTTTTCACTTGGATTGCCAGCATATTATATCCTTGCCGTGTCTGAATCATCTTCCAACTTGTCTCGCTATGATGGCATCAGGTCAGCGGTTGAACCCCCTTTCCCTATCTCTCTCCCCCTGAATACACACACAACTGATCACAATGTTTCATTACATTTTTGTTGGTATTAGCCTGGCTTTAACCCTTTGTATATATTTAGATATGGAAACCAAGTTTATGCTGATGAGCTAGATTCTCTTTATGGAGGTTCCCGAGCTAAAGGGTTTGGTTCTGAGGTACACACCTTTCTGTCCTTAATTTCAAATTTGGCTGCAAGATGTGTGGTAGCTTTACACATACCAGTTTAAAAGAAATGGTTCATATGTGTTTGTATTGCACTTAAAATGTCTCAGGTCAAAATGAGAATTTTGATGGGAACATATGCCCTTTCAGCTGGTTACTATGATGCATATTACAAGCGTGCACAGCAGGTACTACTAAATACTAATATTATTTTATTTATTTCTTGATAAGTCTGATCTAAGTCTTAACTTAATCATTATGAATTCAGTTTTTCATATGATTGTTGCAAATACATGTTATTTTAAGAAGTTTTAAGTTTCCAGAGTTAATCAATTTCATCTTCTTCTAAAAGTTTAGGGTTTAATGAAGATATTTATGAGTATTATGTTACAGGTAAGGACCATAATCAGGAATAGCTTTAAGGAGGCACTGAATCAAAATGACATCTTGATTTCCCCTGCAGCTCCTTCAGCTGCTTATAAAATTGGTAAGCATCTACATCTCTTTGCTTTTGCATTATTGCACTTTTAATGCCTGCAGTGCTAATTGTTCATTGCCTTTGGCATTTGCAGGTGAAAAGAAAAATGATCCTTTGGCTATGTATGCAGGCGATATCATGACTGTAAGCATTTCATTCTTCTTGAGCTAGATTTCTTTCTCATAGTTTTGATTGTGTGTGAACCAGATAGTGTTAGTACGAGGTCTTAGACATGCGCCATTGAACTTCTTCAACTCCACTTAGCTCAAACATGAGTCACACATGAGCTACTAAAACTTTAAACCCTTTGAGCACTTATGCAGACCACATAACTGATGGTGATCAGATCTGGCAAAATTTGTAGGTTATGCCTTAGAAAATCTAGATGGCTGCTAGTCAATCCAGGAATTATCTTTGCTAAACAGTTAACTGCAGGGTTGGTTGCATTGCATGATTTCATTCTCAACATGTGCCAAGTATGTAGTAGTTTGAGTTCTTGCAGCTCTGCAAGGGAATTTCGTACTGGAATTAAGTCACCATTGAGCATAACTAATTACCCAATGGTTATGAGTTTGATATTCTTTGTGTATTGTCTGAAGTTTCATTCATATACATTAACATATCAAGCATAGCATTTGCCCTTCTTTATTTTGGTGGTTTGTCTTTTTTACAGGTAAATGTTAATCTAGCTGGACTACCTGCCTTGGTTTTGCCATGTGGATTTGTTGAGGGTGGTCCTGCAGGACTTCCTGTTGGTCTGCAAATGATTGGTGCAGCATTTGATGAGGTATTGACTTTTCCTATCCACTGCAACGGACTCCTTGTTGATATAGTTCTCTATGTTACTGGTAGTTTTGTTTTCTTTACTAGTCTTTATTTCTTAAAAATATTAGAAAGGAAGATGCTATTAGGTTTTTTTGAAATTTAAGTTGAAAATGATCAAACAAGATCAAGGGAAGACAAAATAAAAATTAAAGCTTTAGGGCTAATATAAAATTCTTAAAAAGTTGTCCCTTTTATCCATCAAATGAGATATTTGTGTAAAAGATACAAATCACAATGATCTTATGCTTTTTGAGTTTTTCCCTCCTTGGGATGGTTCAAAGATTTTTGTTCCAAAGTTATGCTGCTCTGTGAGCATGGATATTACGGTATATGCACCAAGTTTTGATTTAAATTCCTTCCATTTTTTGTGATGTGGTGATGCCACATTTGGAGAAAAAATGCTGGATGATGAATTAGGAGGCATAAAAGTTAAGCAGATATTGAGTTGAAAGACTATCAAATTTTAGAAGGTGAATAATAAAGAGAGGAAGCATTACTGATTAAGTTTTCATAAAAGATGATGCCTACAACATGAATGAAGTACTTGATAATTTTGGATTAATGTCAGAATTTGTAAATATGACTTGTATGATAGAAACTTTCAGTCCAGTGGTGGATTTTGGAACAAAATTATTTGCTAGAGAGTTATTAAATGATGTATTAAGAGTGATTTTGACTTGTACAAATACAGAAGTGATTCCTCCTGTGTATGAAAATATTCATCATTTTTTAGAAAAGATAGTTTGTCAGTGTGATTTTCTTTGCTTCTAAGATTGAAAGTTACGATATGGCCAAAGTTAAGTAATGTGGTCTTACTGATATCCTGATTGGAGACTTTTGTGGAATAACATATATAATGAAGAAAAATGTGACATGTGATAATGTGCAAGTGTATATTTGTATTTGTGACATTGAGCAACAGAATCATCCTTTGGCTGGTAATTGAATTGCAGGGAGAGCTGCTGAGAGTGGGGCATATCTTTGAACAAACACTTGAAAATTGCAGATTCGTTCCACCCATCGTAGTTGATGACCTTGCATACCGAGTATAACTTATCATTCTACATTTTGGTGTCCCATCAATAATTCCATTAGTTTCATGACAACAAGGTGGCTGGAGCAGGTATTTTTCGGCACAGGTAATGCTTCTCCAAATTTTTTAGGCACACGACTGAAACTGGGTTGAGTGAGAAAGTTCATTATTTGAAATTGAAATATGTTCATAATATAATCTTCAAGTAGCTTTTGATGAGGGGGGCACCTGCTATTGTCTGCAATTGTATGAATAATTAATGTTGTGTTTCTTCAGTGTAGAACTAGCTACATTGATCATTGTAAAGGAGCAAATGGTCTTTTGCTCTTACTAAACAATTTGCCCTTGTAATTTATTCTTCAGGATTTCTTTCGAATTAGGTTCTTGAAACTTTTGAATAAGGATTTTAGTTAATATTTCTAATTTCTTTTTGAATTTGCTTGGATTCAAAGCTCTAATCAGTATGCTGGTTATATTGAAATGTGTTTGTAGCCATATAATACTTTATTTTGGCAACTACTAATGTTAAGTCCAAAAGGGGATCTTATTGTTTTAAAGAGAAATGCGGGCATCACACTTTCTGACACATTCTCTTCAATACAATTTCTATTATTAATTAAAATTTATTAGAAACAATAAAATTTTCTGAGTTCTATTTCACATTTAATAATTTTCTTTCTTGATTTTATAATTTTTAATAAATTTTAACCAATAATAAAGTGTGGAAAAAGAGTGTGATGTTAAGCATATTTTTTGTTTCAAGAGTTTAGTTTCTATGTCCTGATACTGTAAAAAAAATCTAGTGTTGATCAATTAGAAATTATATTAAGAATGATTTTTAAAATACTTATTATAATAGACACTAAACTTATCCTATATGATAATTTTTTATTAATTAATGATGTAATATTTTTTTTACATTTTGTGTTTAATTACTATTTACTCTTCCTACAATTAGTGTTGTGACTAATCAGTTTTTGTGTATGGGAACAATGTAAAGTAGCATTAGTTTCCCCTACTTAATGTTGTGTAATAGTCTTGATTTAGTAGTTGATAGACTCTGGTAGTGAAACGCAAACTGGCTACTCAAGTGGTTTATAATCTTTGTTTCGTTTTCAAATTGTGAAAATCATGTTCTTTTTCTTTCTAAATTAGTTAATTGTTTAGATAAATAATTCTTGGAGTATAAAACTACAAAATCATTCGTTATATGAAACAATAACAGATGAATCAAGTTTTTATTTATTTATTTTAAATAAAATAAGCATTTTAGTATAATCAAAATAATTCTTGGCAAGTGGTTAACCATGGACAAAATAGTTTGCATAACCTTTGGTAGCGGGTGGCACGTGGAGAGAATATAGCAAGTTTTGGTCAATTATATATATATATATATATATATATATATATATATATATATATATATATATATATATATATATATATATATATATATATATGGGATGATTGTGGAGAGAATAAATAATAACAACTAATATATCAATATTAAAAAAATAAACTGTTATTATAAATATTATCATTAATGTGTGATATCATTACTGTTGTTTTCATTATTATCGAAGTCATTATCATTACTGTTGTCTATATCATCATCATTATCGTCATCACTATTATTATTATTGTTGTTATTTTATTACCATTGTTGTCTCCTCTCGTCATTATTATTGTTGCTAGAATTGATACTGTCATTAGTGTTCCTATTATTGTTGTCGTTACTTCCCATCAATATCGTTGCCTCGCCATTGTCTCCCTAATAATAATAGTGGAGGTGGTAATGATAATATCATTGATCTTATAAGAAAGATTTTATAATTGAATTTTAATCTTAACAATTTGTTATTTTTCATCTTAATTTAATGATTATTATTATTTGTTCTCATATTCTCAAAAAAATAAGTATTATTATAGGAATCATATATATTATCTAAACAAAATTAATCCAACATCTATATTAAATTTTCTATTTAACCAAATTTTGGTCATATATATATATATATATATATATATATATATATAATTTCCAACCACTATTAAATTTTCAATTCACATTTGGTCAATTTTGGAAGGAAACAATCAGATGAATAAAAAATATGTAAAGATTATATTCCACTTTCAACATGCTCAAATATTTCGTAGAAGCAACTATGCAATTTTATAAGCAATCAAATAAACTAACATAAAAAGTCTTGTACGCATATTTTAAAAAATTTAAAAGAAGTTTCCTTCGAAAGTCATCAAGTTATCTCTTGCTTCTCGACAATTTTCTTCAATTTTTAGTGAAAAAACACGGACCAAAGGCTGCATGCCATTCCCGACTTAGGCTAAATTTCAATTTCGATTTTGACCAAATTTTCTACACTAACTTTACAGATTGGTCGAATGCTTATAATGTTCATCATCTTTTTTACCTTTTTTTTTGTATTTTTAAATTGCGTAAGAAATTTCGAGTGCTAATCTAAACTTTCCAGTAATCTCAGGCTATAATCCTTAAAACATTTTTTTTATCACTTTCGATTGATAATCGAAGATTTACTTTTAAATAGCTTTAAGCCACAAAAACATTAATTATTTTATTTTATTTTTTTAAGCCATAATGGAATTTTGAACAGGATCCAAATATCATGCTGGGTCGAAATTCTTTTTGATAACAATTGTATGCTCGGATACCTTTTGACTTTGACTAATGGCTTTTTTTAAATATCATAATCATGAATTTCGAATCATACATGGAATTCCACGACCTAATTGGCCATTAGAAATATTATATATGGCCATATGGCCTCCTGCAGTATTAAATAACGTAACTATGAATGCATCTATCTTTCAAGTTCAATTATTTCAAATCATATTCATCATTAAGAATATATATATATGGAAGAGATTTTGAATGTAATAATCTTGGCCGAAAATTGAAGGTCACAATTAAAAATTTAATATTGGATTTTTGTTTCTTTTTGTCAACAAACATAAAAACAAATGTTGTAGTGACCCGAAGATTCGTAGCTTAGGATATGCAGAGTGGTTACAACTTTCAACCCTTGGTACATTATGCAAGCTAGTATTTATAAGCAGTAAACCTTAACTATGGTAACCGTTAATAACTTCCCGCCAATACCATTGATGATATATGGTCTTCATTTTTCAAATCTTCAAATTTTCCATCACAGTCCGGTCAAAGTAAAAATAATCATTTGAAATAATTTTTTTAATATAAAGGATAAATATAAATAAGGAGAAAGAGAATCCTTGACTAACCCCTCTAGACGAAATAAATTCCTCTAAAGCTTCGTCATTCCACAACAAGCACATAGAGGGAAAAGATGTAATTGCATATCAAATTTAGCCACTAGGTCGAACCCAATATCATCCAATGTGTATCTTTTATAAATTTCAGTGAAGCTTGATAAGCTTTCTCTATATCAATATTGATAGTCATCCAACTTGTAGCATTGATTTTTTCTTGCATATAGTGAAAAAACTTGTCACAAAAATAGTATTCTTACATTGCCGAGACGGAACAAAATTAGCCTAGTATGGTCCCATCAACTTACTCGTTAAGAGACCTTTGTATCTTAAAATTGTAAAATAATTATTTAGTTATATATTTTATTCAATTAGTAAAAAAAAAGTTAAATTGTTGTAAAATTTAGATGTAATTACAGATCAAATTTAGCCACTAGGTCGAACCCAATATCATCCAATGTGTATCTTTTATAAAATTTCAGTGAAGCTTGATAAGCTTTCTCTATATCAATATTGATAGTCATCCAACTTGTAGCATTGATTTTCCCTTGCATATAGTGAAAAAATTTGTCACAAAAATAGCATTCTTACATTGCCGAGACGGAACAAAACTAGCCTAGTATGGTCCCATCAACTTACTCGTTAAGAGACCTTTTTATCTTAAAATTGTAAAATAATTATTTAGTTATATATTTTATTCAATTAGTAAAAAAAAGTTAAATTGTTGTAAAGTTTAGAGTAGAAATGGTTAGTATAGAAATTGTTAGAAATGGTAAATAATTAAAACAAAAGGAAGAGGGCACGCTGCAACATTTAACTAAGCCAAATGTGAGTTTAAAGTCAATGAAAAACAAAGTTAGAACAAGGGAAATTATTAGAGGGAAATAGTTAATCACATATCCTATCTATTAATTAAATGGGTTGAAATGTTGCAACAAAAACCCACTCCTCCACAACATATTTTTAGGCTGTTACTCTTTTGAAAAATAGGAGAAAAAGAACAAGTCATACAAGTTTTTTTTTTTTTTTAAATACTGATCTAAAAATACTTGGAACCCTCTAAAAAGAAGAGAACAACACATTCAAAGATGAGTAAAATATATTTTTTTTAAAACCACCTTTATGATATTTGAAAGATATGTTTTTTTTAGTTGTTAATAAGAAATTATGATAACTAGCATTTTAGATTTTATAATTAATTATATTTGGTCATTCATGTAAAGTGGTATAATTTTTAAATGACTAAATTATCGTATTTATGTATATTTTGTTTGCAATGATTATATATATATATATATATATATACATACTTGTATGATTAATTGTTACGTATTGTTATAATGTTTAAGATATTTTAGTATTGTTATAGGATGACAATAGGAATCATAAAGTTTAACAATTTATTTTGGTAGATATTTAGGATGACATATTATAATTATATTAGAGTTGAGTTGGCTATCACTTTCTAGAAAATGGATGACGATGTACATTTTATTTCTGGAATAGGATGAAGAATATCATTGTTTATGATAGAATATCTATTTATTAAACATATTTACATATGGGATGACAAGATACTTCCTTATGGGATGAGGAAGGTAGTGAGATGTCATTGCATAAATATGAGCTTATAGACTTTGGTTAATCTAGGATTCATAGTGAGTGAGTCTAAGACTCACTAATTCTAAGAATTAAAAAGATAAGAGAATATGTTTAGTATAAATTTTAGGAATCAAAGAGTCAAGTCAAGTGATTTTGGGAATCATGGTGTTGCTTTTAGTTAACATAATGATATAATATTTGAAATAAGTATGTGATCGCATATTTAATTATTGGTATGTTCAAAAGTTTTGCTTGTAATTATTATATTATGATATGATGTTGGTAACATATTATTTAAATTATACTTGATCTTATTATAAGAAAATTTTGTTTGAGATTAACATGTACTATGATTGAATTTTCCAATTACCATACCAGCTAAGAACAACATTGTTATATTGTTTTCGAACTCTTTTTGAACTTATTTTATTTATTAGAATTAAATCTAATTATAATTGTTGTTTTCATAGTAAGATGATGACATTATTGAAATATAGAAAGTTTGAAGATTTAACTCTTTTTTAGTTTATTTTGGTTTGAATAGTATCTTTTTTTATAAAGAGTCGATTGTGGTTAATTAAGTTATTATATCTATGGTTAGTTTTGTTTATTTTAAGATGTTCGAGCTTGAAAATAATGTTTTTATTTATCTAAAAAATTATTATTATTGTTATTTTAATATTATTAAAGTATTATTTTAGACTATTTTATCTTGTTAAAATTGTAAATTTATAAGTATTTAAGATTTTTTTTTAATGGATTGCTGTAATAAAGAGAATAGGGAAGAATCTTTGAACAATAATTCTATGGACGGTCTTGTATGACACATTGCACAAAGTGATCTAAAATTCCTTCATGTATTACACTAATCTTTTTTGGATTCAGAGTGATCATGGTGCCATTAACCTCTACAACTCGACCTGGATCATCTAAGACACTCTTCACTAAGTTGCAAAGATCTACACCCTATGTCTCACTGTTTGAAAAATCATTACATAAGAAATTCTTGGAACCAACTTCTCTTTACATTCATCATCCAAAATGGAGGAGGCGTGAGCTAAATCAAGAGGAATACTAACCTCCTCATCTTTGTAAATAGATTTATAGTTATAAGAATCTTCTTTTGATTACTTATTTGAAATCTTGAGAGATCAAGAATGGGTGTTCCTAGCAGCACCCCACCCAGCCCTTATGAAATTGGGAAACTCTTCAAAATGGAAAGGCCTTCTGTTCTATCCTTAGCAAGAAAGATCTATGTTCATATTTCAACCATTGCAAGTGAACAATGACAGCCTTAGGAAATCAAACCACCAACCATTAATAAGACATTTGTCCAGCTTGATGCCCATTCTTGTATTTTTTTTCAAGTAACTAGATCCCCCTAAAATCTCATATCAATTCATTCTCCTTGAATGAAAAGCCTGAATTTTTCCATGTACTTAAGAGGAGCAACATTAAATTACCAACTCTCCCATGAAAATCACACGTGAATAAGGGTGGGTAAAAACAACTAAATCGAATTATAAAAACTAAATTACTTTTATAAATAATTGAATTGAATTGTTTTTTATAAATAATTAAACTAAAATGTTTTATAAATAACTAAACTGTTTCAGAAACAAATTAAACTAAATTAAACTATAAAAATTGAACTATTTTTATATAAGGGTAAAAGAAATTACTTTAAATATTTCTTCTAGATTTAGTTAAGTTCAAAATAGTTTAATTCGAAACAATTCAATTCGATTCACAGAACAATTCAATTTGGATTTGAGAAAATAGCTCAGTTCAGTTGAATAAACTGTTTTATAATTTAGTACGATTCAAGCAAACTACTTTTTTAATTTTCATACAATTTAGTTCAGTTTTTTTTTTTTTTTTTAACACTACTACGTATGAGGAGCACCGTAAACCACAGTAAGCAAAAACCTATTCTCATTTTGCCACCAAACACTCCATGCACCAAATGTGGAGGGCTTTGGATCACTTCAACATTCCACCATTTGGATTCCATGAACACCATATGCCACTAGACTACCCACAAGCATCCTGAATATGATTTCCCAACAAACCAAGATATCCGATAATTACACGAGCGCAATCACCATTAGTACGAGTTTCCATGAAAATAATGAAAGCACCCTGGTTTTTCCCTATCAAATCCTTAATCAAAGGACAAAACTATTTCCTTGTCATACCATGTTAGTTCTAACTAATAATATTAGTTGAGAATTTTGTAAAGAGGTGGGCTGCTTCCTACTTTCCATTTCTTGGGACATAACTTCCACCTTGTCTTCCTTATCCTTTGTGAATTTATCCACTTATATGTCATCATTCTTCTTAGCTCCCACTGCCTTCTTCTCTCGTGATTTATGCACTAAAACAATCGCTTCGAGTTCAACATGAGTTTAAACCAAAGACAAAGTGTCAAACACATCTTCTTGTGAGAAAAAAGTAAAAAAGCTCTTGATATCAATAGTTTCTAAAGAAAAATTATACCAGCTAAATCAGCCAATAACAAAAACGATAAAAACTTAGGTAGAAAGTAAAAAACATGATCTACTACTATATTACTTGAGAATGCATGTTTGTTCAGGACATTTGCCATTTCATTAATCTCTTCATTCACGTAGATCTTAAACGAGCAAGTTCTTTAATCATTAATGCTAAACTATAGTAAGAATGACTCAAAATATATCCACCTATAATCAAATCGGGACTACTTAGAGGTTTGATTCAACAAAAATATTGATAAATCTTTTAGCATAGGAAAGTGTTAATCTTTTTTTAATACCCATCATTCAACCACAATAATGAAACAAGAATCAATATGAGCTAAATATCACAAATCACCCTTCATACGTAACTTCTCTCTTAGTTACATTTACTGCTCAATTTTAGTTAACCTTAATCAAGGATGATATTGGATAGTCATCTAATAGTTATGTCAATGGGATGAGTCATAATATCATTCATTAAAGATTTGTCAAAAGATTCACATGTGATCATGTTATACAATCTACTTTGTGCTCTTGCTACAATAACCAAAGGCAATGTGTCCAACCACATGTTATTCCCTTGTGAATCCAAGGAAAAGTTTTTGAGCTGGCGTAATCACAAAAAGATTAAAAATTATTTGCAACAAATTTTTTTCAACGACAAATATTATTTTTGTCAACAACACTAAAATTGTTAAAAAAAAACTATACTTATCCCAACAACCACTTTTGTTGGTGCAAAAGCATAATAGTTTGCAACAACATTGTCAAAATGGTTGATAAACATATGTGTATATCACAATCACATCCACATCTCAATTTGCTACAAATGGTAGCCGAATTTGATAATATGTCAATGACTTCAAACTTTGTTGAGAAAAAGATATATTTATATGAATAGAACTTTCAATGTCACTGGAAAATGATGGAATGATCAATATTTAAACCAATGATTTTGATTTATTGTTGTATCGGTCGGCTTATGGCTCTCCCGGCCATTCTAATCCACCAAGTCAACCCCTTCGAAGTAACCAATATCGTACAAAGACATTTAATGCAAGTAGGAGGAGCCGTCTGACAGGGAAAGAAATGATGACACATGATCTCTAGCTTAAGAGAGACAAACACCTAACGCCTGACGAAGGAAAAAGTGGGTGAACTGACTTAAGCGAGGAGGACACGCAAAAGGACAGGACCGACTTGTCAATCATCATCACTCCTAGAGAATTAGGAGAGGCAAAAAAAACAGTATAAGGGGAGGAATCCAAGTGGAAGGAGAGGAGATTGAAAATAGAGAGAGAGAAAATATAGCAATAGAGGAAATATATGTGAGTAAGGGGAAACCTCCATTAGGATTTCCTGACGTGAACATTGACGTCCACTTTGGGGCCTCGAGAAAACTTTTCCCGACACCCTTGGTCTTTGGAGAGCATAGAAGAAGAATGTAGAAGGATGACCATACCTATTACCAGGAATCATGCAAGCTCCACCAATATGGGTGATGATGATACCCTACAATGGTTGTTGTAGGTAGTGGCCTCTTTGCAGGAGAGGAGCGACAAGTAGTCACACCTTAGTGTAGAGGTAGTGAGATAATAGGAGGAGGTGGAGGAATAACAATGTTTGGCAAAAGAACGACACGCAGAGGCCTTGAAGATGGTCGAGCAATAGGAGGAGAAGTGATAATTCATATTTTAGACACCTAACAAGGTCTTAAGACAAGCATAGTTGACTCTATTTTGTAACTAAGAATTGCATATTAGTTGAGATTCAAATTATTGGGCTAAAAATAGGGAAATACAAATTTGAGCTAATTCATGGATTTTAGCTAACAAAAAGGTTAATTCATTGTGTAGGTCAAAACAAGAGTCTTGGACCATCCCAGCCGAAAGTCGTCCTGGACAGATGAAGTCATCCTGGCCAACTAAAGGCGTCCCAGCTAGATGAAGTCATCCCAGCCAAACAAGTTCCTCTCCAAGCTGTCTCTGTCTCTATTAGTCGAGCCCACTCCGCGTGCCAACTCCGACTCTAGTAGTCGACTTTGTCTCCAGTAATCGACTTAGTCTCCGCATGTCGACTCCATCTCCACATGCTGACTCCGTCTCCGCATGCCGACTCCATCTTTGACTACCGAGTTCATCCCGTCTATCCGAATTCATCATGGTAGCAAGACCGACTCCGCTCCAGCAAATTCGAGCATGTGATCATTTAGGAAACAGTTAGTTAGTTAGTCAGCCTGTTATTATAGTTAGTTGTTAGTCAGTTAGTTTGTTAGTTAGTTAGTTTATGATTTACACACACACACATACACACATACAGAATGATAGATAAACACAAACCAATTCATTGTAGAGACAATTGTATTGATACATGGAATTGTGGAATCATGGACTGAGCTCTCCGTAACGATTGCCATGGAAGAACTACAATGGTTCGCCGAAGATGGCTAGATACAGAGGGGTTAGTCCACTAGAGTGTGCCAGCTAAACTAGTCAATCTCCTCTAGCAACTAGGCGCTACCCAGACTCTAAACCTGCACCCACTCAATCGACTGGATGCCATACTGAAGCACCGTGAATCATTGATAAATAGAAGTGAGAGTGTATATGCGAATAATGGAGTAATAGAGGTGGTGGTTGTGTGTGTGTGAAGTGAGAGTGTATGTGCGAATAATGGAGTAATAAAGGTGGTGTGTATCTGTGTGTGTGTGGTGTGTGTGTGTTCCATTATTTCACAGATACACTCTCACTTCCATTGATTAATGATTCACGGTGCTTCAGTATGACGTCCAATCGATCGAGTGGGTGTAGGTTTAGAGTTTGGGTAGCGACCAGTTGCTAGAGGAGATTGACTAGTTTAGCTGGCACACTCTGGTGGACTAACCCTCTGTATCTAGCCATCTTCGATGAACCACTATAGTTCTTCCATGGCAATCGTTACGGAGAGTCGAGTCCATGATTCCACAACTCCATGTATCAATACAATTGTCTTTACAATGAATTGGTTTGTGTTTCTCTATCATTCTGTATGTGATTCCTGTTATGTTTCTTTGCTCTTGCTTGTGTCTTGATCATGCATGTATAGGAGTAGATCATGTTAGGTTAGGAGTCGATTGGAACCAATCTAACAACTAGTTAGGTAATCAATAGAAAGCCTAAAATCAACCACGTGCGTAATCCCTGCTAAATTGAGGTCACGATTGTGTAAGCTCTCAGTCGACAATGGACGAATGTTAGGCATCATCTTAAGACTTAGATTGGTTTGGAGTCGCATCAATTACTAGGAATTGGAACTGATTACTTGTTGAACCTTGGATTGATATGCTAAATATTTTTTCATTGTTCGTTTGTTTTTACTTTCCATAGATAGTTTACTTTCCATCTTGCATTTACTTTCATTTCTGATATAAACCAAAAAAACCCCTGCCTTTACACTCAGTTAGTGTTTGAGTTTGCATTTTGCATTTTTGTTTTCTGCATGATTCTTTGCTTTCCACAGTAGGCAAACCGAATACATGTATCCTTGAGAGATTCGACCTAGGTTGACCCTATGCTATAAAAATTATCGGTAATCTAGTTTTATTTTTGATATTGCGTTCACGACTTAAAACCTTATCAAGGAGCTAAGGTAGCAATTAGCTACCATGAAGGCAGTCATAGATAAGGCAGATTGACCAACACACCCCGCACCAAATCCCCCCACCTTTTGGGGGCAGCCTTTTAGTGAGGAGATCGACTTCACTCACATCCTGACCAATTTCAAGGAGTTAGTAGTGGACCCATTTGATGGGACCCAAGACCCACATGCCCACTTGCAGGTTTTTTAAGCCCAAGTATACATCAGCAGGGGTGAATGATGCCTCATTTGTAAGCTATTCTCGACAACCCTAAGGGGAGTAGCCATGAAATGGTTGTCAAGTCTCCCAGCTCGAACCATCCAGACGCTTAGCAATCTAGTCACTCTATTCTTTTCCTAGTTTGTGGCAAAAAAGGCGAAACGTTTAAAGGTGAAAGACTTGTTCGACATCAAGCAAGCCAAAGGTGAAAATATGAAGGGATACCTTGCTAGGTTTAATAGTGCCACGGTTCGAGTGAACGACCCGGACCAGAAATTCTTTGTGAAAGCCTTCCAGAAGGGATTGAGAGTAGGGCAATTTAGCGACTTGCTGGCACTAAGAAGACCCTCCAAATAAGGACCCTAGTAGAGAAGCACATAGAGGACGAAGAAGGTCTTATAGATCGGCTTGAAGCCAAATGCCAACCTTTGGCACTTCAAGCAAAGCCAAGCCATGGCCCCTCGGCTAGAGCAAATCGAGAAGGGGGCTATAGAGCCCAAGCACGGACCAATGATGACCCGGTCCAGTTTAACCCCCTAAAGGAAAAGAGAGCCCAAATACTATGGGAGGTATACCACACCCAACTTTTAGACTTTTTGCTCACTACGAGTCGACAGTTGGGATCTGGATGGGAGGAGTGGTGCGAGTTCCACCAGGCTCACAGATAGACCATAGAGGATTGTAGGACCCTTCAAAGCTCATATTGAAAAGTTGATTCAATAGGGCCATCTAGGCCATTTTGTTCAAGGAAAAGGTGAGAAGCTGCTTGTGAACCGAGGAAACCGGCCACGAGATGCCCGAGACACACACTAAACTGGTTGAAGTAAAGAAGCGGATAGGGAAAAACCAAGAAAAAGAAGCAGATTAAGATAGTGCCCTAACACCTCTTACTACAACACCATTTCTAGAGGTGACGCATTGGGTGAGAGAATCGCATTCGCGAGGAAAAGACACACCAGGGCAGTTCTCGTCGTCCAAGGTGATCCTCCCCGAATAGGAGACTCGGTCATATGTTTCCATAATGATAACTATAGGGGTGTCTCTCCTCAATAGAATGATCCCATAGTAATCTCAGTAAGAACAGCCAATCATAAGATAAAAAGGGTTTTGATAGAGCAAGGGAACTCTGCCAATGTTCTTTACTGGTCGACCTTCCAAAAATTAGGACTTCCTACTTCTAGTTTGATGGAGTGCTCAAGAACCCTGTTTGGATTTGTAGGAGAACAAGTAGAGATAAGAGGGATGATTGAGATCAAAATGGTATTCAGAGTTGGAGCAAATGCACGCAGCATACCAGCTGCACACATAGTTGTTAATGCTTGGGGCCTCCTACAACATAATTATAGAGCACCCAGTCCTAAACAAACTAAGGGCAGTGGTGTCGACCCTTCATCTCTGTATAAAGTACCCGGTGGGTAGAGATGTAGGTGTTGTTTAGGAAAATCAAAAAATAGCCCCCAAATGTTATGAGGGTAGCTTGAAAGTGGGACCCAAGCTGGTTGATGGCAATACAACCTTTGTCAATTTTTGGACCTAGATCCATGCCAACAAGTAGAAGATTGAGACCTTGCCCAGCGAAAGAATTGAAGGAATTATAGATTGGCCCCTCCAAACTTCATAAAACAAAAATCGGCATGACTTTGGATATGGAGTTGGAAGGTCGCCAATTCCATTTCCTTACAAAAAAATTAGGATGTTTTCGCATGGAGCTCAACCGACATGTCGAGAAGCAACATGGACTTTTTGTGCCACTATATATCCATTGCTCCTGGAACCAAGCCGGTGGTCTAGAAGAAAAGACGATTGGGGGAGGAGAAGTGGAAGGAGACGAAGGAGGAAACCGACAAACTATTAATGGCCAACTTCATCAAAGAGCTACAATACCCCCCACGTGGCTCGCAAATGTCGTCATGGTAAGAAAGTCTAGTGACAAGTGGTGGATGTGCACAAACAACACCGACTTGAACAAAGCTTACCCAAAGAACCCATACCTGTTGCCCAACATTGATTGACTAGTCGACGGTGCATCTGGTTGTGGACTGTTGAGTTTCATGGATGCTTACTCAAGATATAATTAGATAAGGATGCATCCGCATGACGAAGCCAAAATCGCTTTCATCACAGATACGGGGAACTTACTACTATAAGGTAATGATAGGATCTTTAAGGATATAATGAGGCACGACATAGAGGTGTACGTCAACAATATGGTGATAAAATTGACAATGGCTAAAGAGAACTGCAAAGCTTTGCAACGAGTGTTCGAAATCTTGAAGAAACGCCAACTCAAAATGAACTTGAAAAATTCCTAGAATTTATGCTGATCAAGAGGGGAATCGAGGCTAACCTCAAGAAATGTCAAGCCATTATCAATATGAGAAGCCTACAGAATGTTAAAGAGGTGCAACAGCTGGCAGAAGGATCACGACTTTGTTGCATTTCCTATCCTGGTCAACCGAAACCGCCCTACCTATTTTTCACAGCCTAAAGAAGAACGAAAAATTCTCATGGACCACGAAGAGTGAAGAGGCATTCCAAAAAATGAAAGCAATGTTGGCAACACCCCATCCTCACAAGACCGATGCTAGGTAAACCCCTTCTTTTTTATTTATCCATATCCGATGATGCTGTCAACATAGTGATATTCTAGGAAAGGGAAGAGAGCCAATGGCCGGTTTACTTGGTAAGCAAAGTTGTACAGGGCTTAGAGAGAAGGTATTAGAAAATTGAAAAAGCCGCCTTGGCGTTAATCATCACATTAAGAAGACTTCGCCCATACTTCTAGAGTAATTGTATAATTGTCTAAAAAGACTTACCCATCAAGCAGGTCTTGCGAAAGCCGAATTTGGCCAGAAGGATGGTATGGTGGAAATTCCAACTCTCTGTGTTTGACATATCCTTTGAAAGAAGGGGCCACATCAAAGCACAAGCCTTGGACAACTTCATAACATAGTTGGCCTCGGTCAGCCACAACAACAACAATGGTGGAGAGAGTGGTTCTTGTCCGTCGACGACGGGATGTCAAATCAAAAGGGAATTGGAGCAAGCGTTATTTTGGAGGGCCTAGGTAGAGTATTAATTGAGGGCCTAGGTAGAGTATTAATTGAGTAGTCCTTACGATTTGAGTTTAAAGCCAGCAATAACTAAGCTAAATACGGGGTATTATTGGCCGAAATGAAGCTAGCAAAGGAGCTGGAGGCTCAAGTCTTAACGGCAAAAAGCGACTCCAAGATAATCACTAGCCAGGTAAATGGGGAATACCAAGCTAAAGATCCTCAATTGGTTAAATACTAGGATAGAGCAACGAAGTTGGCAGCCTCCTTTAAGAAATTCACACTCCTTCATGTCCCCCGGGAGTAAAACAAAAGGGCTGACTTATTGTCAAAGCTAGCAAACACCCAAAAAGACAAGAACAATCGATCGATCATCCACGAAAAAATTTCCAGGCTGACTGTTGAAGAACCAAGCATAAACTATGTGGAAGCAAGATAGACATGGATGGAACTGCCCCTCAAATACTTCAAAAAGGACACTATCCCAGAGGACACAAAGGCGACTAAAAGGTTAAAGCGAGAAGCATCTAAATACACCCTTATAGGTGAGCACCTATATAGAAGAGGTTTTTCTTTCCCACTATTGAAATGTCTAGACACTAAGAAATTTAAGTATGTGATGCGAGAAGTGCATGATGGAGTGTACGGGGCTCATATAGGAGGTCACGCCCTAGCATGCAAAAACACTAGAGCCGATTATTATTGGCCGACACTAAAGAGCGACTATTCGCAATATGTTAAAAAATGTGACACGTGCCAATAGTTTACAGACATTCATAAAGCCCCACCAGAACCATTACATTCGATCATGTCACCATTGCCTTTTCATAAATGGGGAGTAGACATTCTAGGCCCATTCCCAATAGCACTAGTGCAAATAAAATACTTAATTGTGGTCATGGATTATTTCACAAAGTGGATAGAAGTGGAGTTGATCGCCATTATCTCGGCCGAAAGAATCAGGCGATTCTATTAGAAGAAGCTAATGTGCTGCTTTGGGCTCCTAATGGTGATAGTCTTGAACAATGGGACCCAATTTGCTTCCTGGTTGGTGGTTGAGTTTCGCTCACAACTAAAGATCCAGTAGACATCCACCTTAGTAGAACACCCCCAAACCAACCACCAAGCAAAATCGACTAATAGGGTAATACTGAGAGGATAACGAAGAAGGTTGGAAGAAGCCAAAGGAAGATAAGTAGAGGAACTCTCTTCCGAGTGTTATGGTCATATCATACTACACCCCACTCTACCACCAAGGAAAACCCTTTCCGATTAATGTTTAGCACCATGGCAATGATCCCAATCAAAATCAGGGTACCATCCCCCTGTGCTGTTTTGTTCCAAAGCACCCAGAATGAAGAAGAAATGCGAGCAAAGCTGAACCCACTACAGGAGGCACGCGAAGTAGCCTATATAAGGGAATACGCGACCAAGGCACACGTAGCAAGATGATACAAAAAAAGGGTTTCCTCTTGACAGTTCAAGAGCCAAGACCTGATCCTCAAGAAAATTTGCAGGAACATTGGCGTTAACAACCTCACCCCAAACTAGGAAGGGCCCTTTAGAATAACGAAGGAAGTAAGAAAAAGGGCGTATAAGCTAGAGCACTTGGATGGACAAAAGATCCCCTGCACATGGAATGCAACAAGTCTACGCTTTTACTACAATTAGTTATTTTATACAAATGTAACAATATTGTTGGTTTTATGGGCATTAATGAGTTCATGTGACAAATGTTTGCAAACGAAATCAAGACCCTAAGAAAGGTGATCCAAAAACCCTCCTTAGGCAAAAATCAAGACCCTGAGAGAGGCGATCCAAAGATCCTCCAAGCAAAATCAAGACCTTGAGAGAGGTGGTCCAAAGACCCCCCTCAAGTGAAAATTAAGACCCTAAGAGAGGTGGTCCAAAGACCCCCTAGGCAAAATCAAGACCATGAGAGAGGCGGTCAAAGACCTCCCAGGACAAAATCAAGATCCTGAGAGAGGCAGTCTAAAGACCCCCCTTAAGCGAAATCAAGACCCTAAGAGAGGTGAACAAAGATCCTCTAGGACGAAATGAAGATCTTGAGAGAGGCGGTCAAAGACCCCCAAGATGAAACAAAGATCCTGAGAGAGGTCATTCAAAGACCCCCTAGGTGAAATCAAGATCCTGAGAGAGGCAGTTAAAGACCTCCCTCAAGTGAAAATCAAGACCTTAAGAAAGGCAGTCCACCCCCAATTGAAATCAAGATCTTGAGAGAGGTGGTTAAAGACACCCTAGGACGAAATCAAGATCCTGAGAGAGGCGATCAAAACCCCCAAGCGAAATTAAGACCCTGAGAAAGGCAGATAAAGACCCCTAGGACGAAATGAAGATCCTAAGAAAGGTGGTCGAAGACCCCTAGGACGAAACAAAGATCTTGAGAGAGGCAGTCAAAGACCCCCCAAGACAAAAGAAAGATCTTGAGAGAGGCGATCCAAAGACCCCCCAGGTGAAATCAAGATCCTGAGAGAGGTGGTCCAAAGACCCCCAAGCTAAATTAAGAACCCGAGAGAGGCGGTCCAAAGACCTCTAAGCAAAATCAAGAACCTGAGAGAGACAGCCAATGATCCCCACAAAACGAAATCAAGATCCTGAGAGTGGCGATCTAAATAACCCCCTAGGCAAAATCAAGACCCTAAGAGAGGCGATCAAAAGATCTCCCCTAAGACAAAATGAAGATCCTAAGAGAGGCGATCCAAAAACCCCCCAAGGCAAAATCAAGACCCTAAGAGAGGTGGTCTAAAGATCCCCCTCAAGCAACTATCAAGACCTAGAGAGAGGCGATCCAAAGACCCTTCTAAGCAAAATTAAGACCTTGAGAGAGACGATCAACGATCCCCTAGGACGAAACAAAGATCTTGAAAGAGGCATTCCAAAGACCCCTCTAGACAAAAATCAAGTCCCCCGTAAGAGGCAGTCAAACACATGACAATCGAGGGCATAAAGACCCACAAGTAGTAGTCAGTCAACGACTACCTAAGGCACGAAGATCCGTAAGAGGTAATCAACCAACAATTTCCCAATTCACAAAATACTTGCGAAAAGGCAGTCGAACCCATAAGAGGTAATCAGACACATGACTACCCAAGGCATAAAGGCCCACAAGTAGCAACCGACCAACAATTACCCAAGGCACGAAGATTCACAAGAGGAATCAGCCAACGGTTGCCCAAAACACAAAATACTCGGGAAAAGGCAGTTGAACCCATAAGAGGCATTCAAACACATGACTACCTAGGGCATAAAGCCCCACAAGTAATAGTCGACCAATGATTATCCAAGGCGCGAAGATCCGCAAAGAGGTTATGGGCCAACGACGCCCGAGACACAAAAACTCAAGAAAAGTAGTCGGTCAAAGAACAACCTGAAGCATGAAATACTCGCCAAAAGGCAAAAAAACACTTTTTATGTACACTCTATAATCTTCTTTAAATTACAAACGTGAGATTGACCCAACAAGAAAGAAAGAAAAACGCGGGAGATACTCAAAAAGGTGTTCAAGACAAACGTGAGATATACAAAATAAAACAAAGGAAATTGAGTGTAAACACTTCAAATGTTCATTAAAAATACCAAAATCAAAACTACAAGCAGATTGTCACAATGAAAGACAAGGAAGAAAATAAAAATAAAAATCCTAATAGTCAAGAGGAAGGAGTCAAGGAGCTGGGATCCACTAGTTGGCCGTCAACAACATCCTTATACATATCCACATCCAAAAGATTCAGACCAGGATGTATGACTCCAACTTGTTAAACAACATAAGTGAATATGGTCTCGAACTGGTCCAAAAGGGACAAGTCCTTCGCAGCAATAATCTTATCTTTTTTAGCAATAATGTTATCTTTTTCAACAATAGCCTTGTCTTTCTCGACCAACTTTCCAGCATGCTCGGCTAAAGACTGATCTTTGGCGGTAACCAGGTCCTCCTTTTTTCAGCCTCCAACTAATCAACTTAGCCCTTTAGAAGAGACACTTCAGCAACAAGGGTAGTCTCTTTTTCCTCTAGAGGCTCCTTCAAGGGCAAGTATTTAGTAGCGTCGTGCACAACATCAGCTAGCTCTTCCTCTTTTCTTTCAAAGCTTCTCCCAACCACTAGATCTCATTGTAAGCCTTCTTCCCTATATCAATCAATTTTTTTCGTTGACTGCTGAACTCATTAAACTTGGATTCAACAGTTCTAACAAGCACCATGGAATATCTAGAATAAACTTCAAGAACCTTGAACATGCCACCTAGCCCAAGAGTTTTAATTTTCCTAGTATCATAAGGGGAAGCAAAATAATGGTCGATCATTTTGGGAAGAGGAAATTTACGATTCCAGACCAACACTATGTTAGGAGGGTCGTCCAAAAGGGCTTTCCAATTATAGGCAAGGGGACCTCAGATGATGAAGGGGCAGTTTATTCGACACGTGGCCTCTTCTTTGAAACACAAGCCCGGTCACCAACTGAGGCCTCCTCGACAGCACGAGAGGTAGCTGTTTCTTGTCCCTCAATAACAGCAACTAGAGTAGGGTCGACCCCCTGAGTAAGAATCGGTGGAGTGACACCCTGGCCAGGTTGGTTCGTAATGGCCCCTGACCCCGAAGGAGCAACGTTGGAACTCGCCTGCTTTTGTTTCCTCAAAGCCTTACAAGTAGCAACATCAAGACCTACAAAAGAGGAAGAAAAGACTAGATGAGTACAATTACTGAAAAATACAAGGAATAAAGGTTATGAATGGAACCTCACCCATCATGAGGAGAATAGTACAGGACGACATAGGGTGATTAATAAGTTCACCAAGAAACTTTTCTTCTCATGGCTCCAAGCATGATCGCTCCACACAGATAGAAGCAACGGGTGCTTTGGTCCAAAAAAGGGGAAAGTAAGGTTCCCTTTCTCAATCAAGGAGAGTTTTGACCATCCCCATAACAATAAACTCAGAAGAAACGATCTTTAAAGAGTTTATAGCTCTCATTGAAAGGTTTAAGCAAGGAGCGGTGTGATTGGCTATTTAGGGATAACCAACCCACTTTCTTAGAATCCCAAACCCCAAAAAACCAGAAGAACATATTTAGAGAGGGTGATCGACCCATCTTGCAACACAAAATTTCAAAGGAACGGACAAATGCCCAACTATTTAGATGAAGTTGCGTTGGGGCCACATTAAGAGTCCAAAGGATAGAGCATTCAAAAGCCATAAATGGTACTTATATCCCTAGCCTTTAAACTTAAGCTATCATACAAGTAGGTGTAGGACTCCTCACTATCAGGGCTCTCACAAACACACTCATCGGGCCAACATGGGAGTAACCGAATTGACCAGGGCCTAGGAAGACGAGCATGATGTATAAGCCCATTAAAGAGGTAGGCTTTAGTGTATATAGAGGATACCTCCTAAACCTTGCCATCTACCCAAGAGTAGGACAAAGGATCATTCAAATCATGTTCGGGCCCTTCTAATGAGCTTTCGACGTCCTCCTCCTTGCAATACCAGATGCGAAGAGGACCATCTAGCTCAAGCACAACTGAAAGGCTCCCCTCCTCAGTAGGAGAACTAGAAACAGTTAAGGGGTCTACTATTGGGGACGCACAAGAACCTGCCACAAGGATGTTTTCTACGACAAAGGAGGGGTGGAGTCAGAAGAGAACTACATCACTCTCACAAAGGATTCAAATAAACCCACCTAAAATACCAGGAAAAAAGAACTACAAAGAAAGAACATTGAAGATGGAACCTCACCTTTGATGCGTTAACCATTGAAGTTGACGAGAAGGTGGAGAGAAGAATCGTAAATAGGGGATGTCCAACACCATAGACAAATTCAAATGCAGCAAGGCGTTGCATTGAATCAAGATGATTGGACAATGAGGAAATGAAGGATTTAACATCCTAAAATTTATTTAATTATTTTTAAAATAAATTTCATTATTATTATTATCAATTTTATTTTAATTATTAATTGCTGCAGGAAATTCTTTTATTAAATAATTGCATTTTGAAACTGTAATGTTATTATTATTATTATTATTCTTAATTATGGCAGAAAAATAATTTAGTACTTAAATATTTACATTTAATTTTGTTTTAATAGAGGAGTTAATGATTTTATAAACTGATAAGGCATTAATCTAAATTATTTTCATTTATTAATTTAATTAATTTAATTAATGGGGGACTGACGGGCGGGTCAGGGTTGACCCGACCCAGTTAGAATATTAGACAGAGGTAATCAGTTTACCCTAATTTGTGTTTTGCGCATCAGACGGTCAGACCTAGAGGAGAGAGAACGTAGATCTGCAAGAAGGAAAGACTAGCTGCATCAGATTATCAATGTTCTTCTTCACATCTAAGGTACGGGGGAGATGGGTTCGGCTATATGTGAATGCAGAAGTGTACGGGTAGTGAGGGCAATCTCTAAGTCCCTCTAGGATCTAAATTCTCAGATTTGTTTGATTATTAGGTTCTAAAAAAAAGAATAATACTTTAATCGATATAAAAGATTCGTCAATGTGTTCTGCGGTTTTGGTTGATTTAATTGATAATTTAATCGGTTGCATTTTGTGAAAGGTGTTAGTCTATAATCATATATGGAGTAGATATAATTATTGAAGTATGGAAATATGTGATTATTCGATATGTATCGTTGTCTATCATGCGGTTATGAACTGTAAATGTATGTGATGTTTCCATGATTGATTGAAGAATATTAGCTATGTGTTCTTATAAATGATTTATGATAATGATGGCTAAATTGATATGATTTTGGTATGATTATGGACTATGTGAATAATGTATGAATCATGAGAATGAGAATGTAGATGAGAATGCATTAAGCATAGACATGAGATGCATGAGAAGCCAGACGTGCTATAATACCCTGACAGGGGACCCTGGTCAAAAGTGGTGTTTAACAAGGTGGACTAATGATGGGGGACATTCATATGCATGGGCTGTTGGGAAACAACAATGCCTATTCCCTCCTCTGTGAACGCAAAATGGGCACTATGCGGAAGCATAAGAAAAAATAACTGAAAGAGTAGAGGGAAGATGACACCAAAATTTTTATGTGGAAAACCCTCTCGGGAAAAACCACGGGACCTAGTCCAGTAAAATATCTCTATTATAAAAGTAGTATTACAAAGTGTTTCTCTCCATCTCTGAGGATATCTCAATGAATCTCACCCTCTCGGATGGTATACAAACCTCTCTGTATATATCTCTCTTTCTCTCAAAGAGGAATACAAAAAGGACACTCTAACTCTCTTAGGGTTTCTTCACTTGGATGTGTGTCTCAATCTAACCCCTTCTCCTCTTATAAAGAGGAACCTAGCGGGCTTGAGAGTATTAGGCTTTTGTCCACATAGTTGGGAGCCCAAAAGTAACCCAACATGTTCATCCCCCAAGCATTGTGACTTGTGAACCACAATTAAGGAGGGAATTCCAACAAATCTCCCCCTTCCTGACTTAATTGGGAGGCACTACAACACCAGCACCTTGGCAACAATCTTCAACCTTCTTGGTTGGCATTGACTTAGTCATCATGTCAGACCAATTCAAATCTATATGAATTTTCTCTATCTTCAATTCCTTCCTATCCAACACTTCTCGTATCCAATGATAACGGATATCAATATGCTTTGAGCGTGAATGGAACATGGGATTCTTGGTCAGATGAATTGTACTTTGATTATCATAGTTCACCACATAATCATCTTGATCATGTCCCAATTCTCTTAGAAAGTTCTTCATCCATAGCATCTCTTTTGAGGCTTCAGTGACTGCTACATACTCTGCTTTAGCTGTAGACAATGTCACACATTTTTGAAGTTTTGACTGCCAAGAAACAGCTCCCCTACAAAAGTAATCAAATAACTTGATGTTGACTTCCTTGAATCCACATCTCCTGCCATATCTGAGTCTAAATATCCAATGAGCTTTAGATTTTCATTGCCAAAACACAAGCTTCTTTTGGCAGTTCCTCGTAGATATCTTAATATCCATTTAACAGCTTTCCAATGCTCCTTTCCTGGGTCTGATAGGAATCTGCTCACAACTCCTACAGCATAGCCAATATCTAGTCTTGTACAAACCATTGCATACATAAGGCTACCCATGGCAGAAGAATAGGGCACCTTGTTCATTTCTTCTCTTTCTTCTTCATTCTTTGGACATTGGGATTTGCTAAGTTTGAAATGTCCAGCAATTGGAATACGGACAGGTTTGGCATTGTACATATTGAACCTTTTAAGAATCTTCTCAATGTAATCTTTTTGAGATACCCACAACATTCCTTTTGAACGATCTCTAGAAATTTTCATTCCAAGAACCCTCTTTACTGCACCCAGGTCTTTCATGGCAAAAGACTTACTCAATGTCTTCTTGAGAGCAGCTATTTTTATTTTGTCATTCCCCACAATCAACATATCATCAACATATAAGAGAAGTATGATGGACTCACCATTTTCATATTTCTTCACAAACACACAATGGTCTGCAGAGGTCTTCTTAAAATTATGTTGGGTCATAAAAGAATCGAATTTCTTATACCATTGTCTTGGGGCTTGCTTTAGACCATAAAGGCTTTTCTTCAGATGACACACAAAGTGTTATTTGCCTGGTTCTTCAAAGTCTTCTGGTTGCTCCATGTAAATTTCCTCCTCTAGATCTCCATGTAAGAATGCTGTTTTGACATCCAATTGTTCAATCTCCAGGTCTAGTTTTCCTACCAGACCAAGAATTGCTCTAATAGATGTCATCTTCACCACTGGTGAGAATATTTCATCAAAGTCTATTCCTTTCTTTTGGTTGCATCCCTTCACGACAATTCGTGCTTTGTATCTTGGGTTTGGATTGTTCTCTTAATTCTTGAGCTTGAACACCCATTTGTTTTGTAATACTTTTCTTCCTTTTGGTAATTCTACCAAATCATATGTCTGATTATCCTTTAAGGATTGAATCTCTTCTTCCATGACTTGCAACCATTTGTCTTTGTCTTCCATCTCAATGGCTTCTGCAAAACATTGAGGTTCACCTTCATCAGTAAGATTTACATATTCATCTGAAAAATACCTTTTTGACGGTTGCTTCTCTCTTGTTGATCGTCTCAATTGGGGTTCCTGTTGAACATTCTCAATTGCTTGATCTTCTAGTGTCATGTTAGGTTGATCTATCTGATTAGGTTCTTCAGCCATTTCATTAAGTTGTCGCTCCTGATCTGGCTCTGTCTGAGGACTCTCTCCCCCTGTGTTGTTTACCACAAGAGGACTTTGATCATTACTCACCTTGAGTGTTGGTTTCTCCATTTTCTTGATGTCTTGGATTATCTGATCTTCAAAGAACACCACATCTATGCTTCGAACAATCTGTTTATTTGCAGGATCCCATAATCTGAAACCAAATTCATTTCTTGGTGAACCAAGATATACACATTCTTTTGCCTTAGCATCAAGCTTTGCCCTTTCAGTTTTTGGAATGTGAATAGATGCCTTACATCCAAAAACTCTTAGGTTGTGATATGAGGCCTTTTTACTGGTCCATACTTCTCCTAGTATCTCTCCATTTAATGGTCTTGAGGGTGATAAGTTGATCAAATCAGCTGCAGTAATCACTGCCTTTCCCCAGAATGTCTTAGGAAGTTTTGCATGAGACAACATGCTTATAACCTTCTCGGTAATCGTTCTATTGAATCTTTCAGCTACACCATTCATTTGAGGTGTCTTAGGAGGTACTTTCTCGTGTCTGATCCCGTGAGTCTTACAATAGTGCTCGAATGGACCTCTATATTCTCCACCATTATCACTCCTTAAACATTTCAACTTTTTACCAGTTTCTCGTTCAATTGAGGCATGAAACTCCTTGAAGGCTCGAAGGACTTCATCTTTTCTCTTTAATGGATATACCTACAACTTTCTGGAGTGGTCATCAATAAAGGTAACAAAATATTGAGCACCACCAAGGGACCTTTCAGATGTTGAACAAACATCTGAATGTACAAGATCGAGAATATGCTTTCTTCTTCTTCCACTATCAGGTCTATGGAAGGATACTTTGTGCTGCTTACCTACTAGGCAATCTTCACATAAATCAAATACCTGTCCTTTTATGCTTTGGAGATGATCTTTCGCAAGGATCTCTAAACCCTTCTCGCTCATGTGGCCCAATCTTTTATGCCACAACTCCTTACTTTCTTCTTGAGCAACATTTGCCTCCCCTTTGCATATCTTTCCTTACATGATGTACAAAGAGCCTTCCTTCTTGCCGCAAGCAACAATTAAGCTTCCTCGGCTAAGTTTCCATTTTCCACCACCAAACTGGTTGTTCATTCCAACATCATCTAGTTTACCTATTGAAAGAAGGTTTAGGCGTATCTCTGGCACATGCCTTACCTCCTTTAGCACAAGTTTGTTTCCATTTTCTGTTATCAAAGTCACTTCTCCTATTCCCACAATCTTGCTTGTGACATGATTGCCCATTTTTACTGTTCCAAAATCTCCTTTTTGATAAGATGAGAAGAATCTTTCATGAGGAGTAACATGAAAGGATGCTCCTGTATCAACTATCCAAGTGCAATCATCAAAAGCAACATTTAGATAATTTTCTTTACCAATAAGGAACACCTTTTCGTCGTCTGATGCCACCGCTGTTGTGGTTTTCTCTTCCAACTTCTTTTTGGGGTCTATCTCGTCAGGATGGACTGATCCAGCCTTCTGATCTCTCTTCAAGAATCTACACTCTTGCTTCTTGTGGCCAATTTTTCTACAATATGGGCCATAGGTGGTGTTTAACTATGCTACACGCCGGTCGTAGGTGGTGTTTAACGGTTGTGTAGAATGTCTTCGCACGGGCCACAGGTGGTGTTTAACTGAGCAACATACCGGCCATACGGGGTGTTTAACGGTGTGACCATCATTAGTGATAACTAAAGGGATTGAGGAGGTTCGCCCATGGTGTAGAGTTTCGAATCGAGACTCTTAGGTGTGGTGATGAGCATATGCATTGTGCGAGCATGTGCATTTTGTAAACATGAATGGAATGTGAATGATTTTAAATGTGATGGAACGTGTGATTGATATATGAGTATTTGTTAACTGTTAGTAATTGAGTATGGTAATGGGTGGGATTTGGGGTACTATTTGTATTTATATATGATTGAATTCTATTTCTTATCGTACTCTCTTATGGTTTTCTTTTAGGTAATGTTGAGGGCACTCTCGTGGTGTCGAGTGTTGAAGAGGCGGGGTCTTGCTTTGATTTGTGTGACATCGGGGTTTGGGATTTAGAATAGTGGCTCTATGTCTTTTCATACGTACTTTTGTATCTTAAATATTTGAAAATGATGGGCATATCAATAACTCACTAAATGTATATAGAAATGAAAGTAATTTATATATTTGAAATGTGTGAAACACATGAATGACGTGTTTAGATCAACATTAATAATTTATGTGATAATTTTTTTATGTGTACTTAATGTTTGAACATGATAACGACCATGTGAACCTTTTATCCTTAATACAAATTGAGTTTCCTTGGTTTTATCTATTACCTTGTATTCCTTTTTATTTACTTGATTATTTTAATTTAAGTATTCGAGGTAGAAGGGTGTCACATTTAGTGGTATTAGAGTAGGTTGATTCATCGGCCATGAGCTATGTGTTTACTATGCTTGTGCTGTGCTTAACTATGATATTGATTGGATGTGATGATTGTCTTGATTGATTTGTTCTATTTTGACTGCTTACTTTTCTGTGAATAAGAAAAGTAATGTTTGTAGGAGGTAGAAACGATTGTGCTATTGTTGATGCCTTGATGGCTATGGCTTACGCTATTGGTAATCTGAATCAACGCCAAGAGGTGGACTGGTTTGCTCGTTTCCAAAGGAACAATCCACCTATGTTCCGTGAGCGATTTTGAGTTCGAACTTCAATTTTCTGTTATTTCTCTTAATCTGTGCACTCATATTTGTTGAATTACTTCTATTAGTTTGATTTTGGTAAACTAGGATTTTGAAAGGGAATCGTATTTTTCATGGAGAAATATCGTGTTTCTATGATAAATAAGCTATTGGATTGAGTTATTTAATGTTGCAATTAGAGAGGTCAAGAGAAATAAAAAAAATGGACCTGAGAAGGTTGGAGAATTTTACACACAAAAGTGTTTGACAAAAGTTCAGCCCTCAAATCAAAAGATAAATTAGAATTTAAAGTGTGGATTATGATAGTAGACACTGCAAGGTTTAGAAATATTATAGGCGTTATTTATTTTTTTCTCCTTCTAAATCTTATTTATACACCATCTTCATGTAGTGTATAACTTGAAAATTCTCACACTTATTTGATGTATAACTTGAAAATTCTCACACTTATTTGATGTAATATTTTTATTGTGAGCCTCTTATTAGGTAACCCATCCTTATCACAATAATATTAAAACTTTTTTCAACTTCATTTTTATGTTATCTCGATTGTAGATTTCATCAGGTTTGTTATAGTCTTCCAAATTATTGGTGTCATGCCTCGGAGAACTCGACATGACATTCCAAATGCAGTGTTTCAGCATTTTCCTCATCTTTTGCTTCTTGAGCCTTCAGTATCCCTCGTAGCTCAAACCCTTCAACTTCTCATCGGACTCGGAATCGGAGCGTTGCCAATCCCCATAGTTGCGGTCCAGATATGCACCATTTTTTTTGCCACCAAATTTCTTCGACAGAGCGTTGTTGTTCGGAGTTCCATTTGTGTGCTTAGGGTTTCTATGTTCGGGCGATTCTGAATGGCGGCGACAACAATCTGTTTGGCATTCGTATGAGTCGTAGCTAGGGCTTTGACGACAATCGTTATAGACATCGAAGTCGGGGGTAAGGCGACCGTTTTGTTGGTAGCATTTGTGAGAGATTATGATGGTGGGAGATGGCATTCCCATTGAAGAAAAAAAATAATTTTGGAAAGCTCAAAACATAGCATTATCAAGTTATAGGCTAAGTCATAACTTAGTGTTTTTCTTCTTATTTGGTTTATTTTCTTGTAGCAACCAACTCTGCAATCTGACTTTTCTATGTTCTCAAACTACATTACCACAAATTCTCTTGGTTTTACCCTTATGGTTTTAGGACGTGTCAAGCTTGTTAACTCGATTGCATCTCTACTTGGTGTTGGCCATTATAATGGATTTATGAAAGATTGTACTTCACCGTTGGTTCTCAACATATTCCTTTTAATGCATCTCCACATGATGTGTGGAATGAGCATTGGTACCCATTATGAAAGCTTCTCTATATGGTGGTTAAGCATTGGTTTAAGCTTCTGCCAAAGATGATTACACATTGATACATTTGGCTTCTTTCTTGAGTGGTTAAGAATTGGGTTTGGCTTCTACTCTTAATGATTAAGCTCTGTTGCTTCTGCTTTATGGTGGTTAAGCATTTGTTCTTGGTTTGTTTTTGCTTGTTTAGGTCGTTAAGCATGTTTAGGTGGTTAAGCATGTTTGCTTTTTTAAGTGGTTAAGCCTTGAGTTGTGACTTTTGCTTAATGGTTAAGTTTTTCTCATTAGCTTTGGATCTTTACTTACATACAAATCGTATTAGTGATGACTTCTTTCCCACCAACATTTATTTCGATAAAAACTTCTCTCTCATCGACATTGATTGGTGGTTTAGGGTTTAGGGTTCTCTTTTCTCACACATGAGGTGTGACTTCTCTCTCATCAACGTTGATTGGTGGTGACTTTTTTCTCACCAATGTTTATTCCGATGAAGACTTCTCTCTCATTGACATTGATTGGTGGTGACTTCTTTCTCACTAACGTTTATTCCGATGAAGACTCTTTTTTCACACACGAGGAGTGACTTCTCTCTCATCGACGTTGATTGGTGGTGACTTTTTTTGAAGCTTCAAAATGCGATTTTTTAGAAAGGTGGAATTTGCTTGATGGACATCCCAACTATTTTGGTTAAGCTATATTTCTACCAAATTTCTCTGACTTCTCCAACATATTCTCTGACTTCTCTAACATCTCTGAGTTGCATTTCAAATGATTATTTGAAAACTCAATTTTTATCTTTATTTGTAGGGAAATAATTTTTTTTTTCGTGTAACAAGTTGAAAACTTATTCAACTTGAGGGGGAGTGTTAGAGATATTATAAATATCTAATAAGATATGATAGGTTACAAATATTTAAATATCTCATTAGATTAAGAGGTTACAAATATTGTGATTTAGTGAGTTTCAACTTGAGGAAGAGTATTGGAAATATTATAGATATCTGATAAGATATAATAGGTTATAAATATCTCAATATCTCATTAGATTAAGATGTTATAAATATTTAAATATCTCATTAGGAGATTGTGATCATCCTAATTTATCTACAATGATTATCTTTATTCTTCTATTATTCATATTATCTTTAAGTAGTCTTTACCCAATAAAAGAGAGATTAAAAATTGTATTATGCAATTTAATCAATATAAAGCTTCTTTTACTTTCAATATTACTTTACTTTAGATGATTGTTAAAGTGCTATTAAGATATTTTTATTATGATCTTTTACCATGGAATATATTTAAATGAAAATAATGTATCCTAAAAATGATAATAATTTAAGTTTTAAATTATAATATATTTTATTTTTTAATATTATAATTAAATATAATTAGAATAAATGGTATCACAAGTTTGAACTAGTAAAAAAAAATTGTGAACAAAATTGAAAAATGATAATTTATCCTATAATTTATAATTTTAGTAAAACCGTTTTCTCAATTCAATCTATATGTGATAATTTTGTAATCTCCTTTCCTTTTAATCGGTTGATATATTAAAATCCAAACAAATAAATGGATTAAAATTGAATCTCCCACAAAATAAAATAAAATCGAATAAAATTTCTTTCAATTTTTTGCCGATAATTTCCAAAAAGAAAAAGTAAAAAATAAAAAAGAAAGCAAGGCGGTTAAAAAGACGCGCTAACACTCGTATTTATTGGTGTCGCTAATGCCAAGCATTCCACATTGACACGACACTCCCTCCCGGCGCATGTTAGCATATTCGGCTCCGAGAAAAAGGAAAGCGCGTGAGACTCACGCGCCTGAGTCCTCCTCCTCTTGCAGCCCTCGCTGACACTCTCTCTTTCTCTCTCTACCTCTTCGATTCGTTGACGTTTCTGTCTCCACTTTCGTTTCGATCGAATCTGTAAGCACATCGAAAATTTTCCATCTCTGTGTGAATGAATTGAGCTTCTGTTTCGATTATCTGATTGATCTATTTTTCATTTTATTTTTAATTTTATTAATTAGAATTAGAACCTTTTTGTTTTTCCGAAATTGTCCTTTTGATGGACTTTAATTTGGAAATTAGGGGTTCATTGGAGTTTTTTTTTCTTTTTTTTTTTCAAAATTTCTGAAACAAGGATAAGAACCTTATAGATCTTCTGTTTTTAATGTTATGTATTGATATTAATAGAAGGTTAATATGATATAGTTCAACTTTTAGTTACTTTCTTTACTGGATAGATTTGACCAATTTGATGGTGTTTTCTTCATAGGTATATACTTAGGTAGTTGATGTGACATGAATTATAATGATTATTATGGCTATTGTTGAGTTTAATTTGTATATACTTTTAGTATACGCATTTTGGTTAGGGTGTATTCTTTTGGTTACAATTTTATCATATATATTTTTTTTTTTATTGATTTTTTCTATAAAGGTAATTCTAATCATATTAACCTATTAAATATGAATTATTAAAATTCTCTACTATTGAAATTCAATGTATCCTAATTAAATTTTGTAATTATTATTGTTGTGGTTGGTATTTTAACTATTAATTCATATATTGGAAAAAGTGGTATTATTGTAATAACTATGGTCTTGATCATGTGAGGCTAAGCCTACTGAGAATCAGAAAATTGAAAAAATTATACATGAGGTGAATTTAGTTAGTTTTGATGGGTATATCTTTTTTCTAATGAAATTTTATTGTTGTATTGCTTTCTTGGTGATCAGTGTCATTATGACGAGAAGTGATGAAATTTCTGCACCTAAGGCGCCAAGCCTGGTTGACCTTTGTGTTCAGAAACTGATAGATAATGTGAGGTACCTTGGGAATGTTGGTTGTATTGACCTACATCTGCTCGAGCAAGTCTTGCCGCACTGCACAGCTGAGCAGTTGATGCATGTGGAGAAGTCCACCAAAGTAAGATGGGTTTTGTTGTTTTTGTTACCTGTGAATGAAGTTGGAACATGTATAAAATGGTTGATCTAATTTGCTTGATTGATGTGTTTTCTCAGGGAAGAGATCTGAGCCCTGTAACTGATAAGTTGTGGAAGAAATTCTATGAAAAGCAGTATGGCATAAAGAGTGCTAATGAAGTAATGAAGAGGATGAGAGAGAAAAATGTGTCATTTAGGTGGATTAAGTTGTATGAGGTAAACTTTTTTTTTTATTTGTTTTGGTGTTTTGACTTTCATTTTACTTTTCAGGCTCGGTTATATTTAAACGAAAAAACTATTCGATGTAACTTCTCTTTCATTTTCCCTGTGAAAAACATTCGATGTAACATCCTTCTTAGAATTAAGCATATGTTTAATGAACAGTGTTATCTGTTGCTAACTCGGGAGTGACTCTAATTTAGGGAATGATTCCTCTTGTAATTAATACTATACAATTTGCATGGTATAAATATACAAATGTGTGGAACGATTAGTCTCACTTCTTATTCTATACACAGGCAAAAGGAAAGGAAATGGCTGAGGCTGAGAATGAAGCACTTGATCGAATTAAGCAACTGTACCAGAAAGAAGATGCAAGTATGACCCTAGTCCCTGTTCTTGTGTTTTTTTGTTTGGGGGAGGGGAACTTGTCTAAGTTTTATTGGCTTTTTCTGCTTTATTCAAGATGAAAGTCTATTCCTTTGCTTTCTGTTTTATTAGCCTTACATTTTACACCGTGGATCAATGTAGCAATTCTTGTATAGTTATATTTCTTGCGACCTGTTTAGTTTCAAATAGTTACCAAGTATTGGATCTCTGTAGGAAAACAGAGTAGGCAAATAAGGCCATGCACTAAAGTTCCACCTTCAAGTAAAAGAAGATTTTGGGGAGGTAACCCCTTGATTTCCTCATGTTTCTTTCCTTCTAGTTCACTCCAACTACTGAATTTTGTTAAGATCATTTTGAATTTGATTAAGTTTTTTAGCTTGTATTTATTATTTAATCTTTTTGATGATCTGTTGTAGATAATGGGCCTGGATACAATGTATCAAATGTGAAGAGCAACATAATGAAGAAGGCAAAGATAGATATGCTAAAGAGGTAACATTTCTTTTATAATTCTTTGATGCTTCCAAGGATTAAAGAATCTTGTCTGTTGTAATTCTGTGTTGTGATCATGCATCTTGAAACTTGTATACTTAACTGAATATTGCCTTCAAATTTTTATTTTTGAATTTTATACAGTCAAGAGGTAAAAAATCTTGCAGCAATGAAGAAAAATTCCATCCAGAGGAGTCAAAGGTACATATAACTCTATTTTTCCTTTTCTTGCTCTCTTTCTTTTCCTCAACAGTTCTCATGGTGTTGCTCCATGTCCTGTAGTTCATCAAGCGTCATGAACAAGACTGGAAGCATTTCTGGAATTGGTTCAAGTTCCAAAGATCCCAATCTACAAAAAGGATATTTTAGGGGCAGGATGTGAAAGATAGCAATGACATGTATCATCATTTGCTTTTAAATTGTAACATTTATCTTCATGATATTATGATAAGAAAATTTGGCTTTTATTTCTCAGCGAAGCTATTTTACTTTAGTTTTCATTTATGTTTTCCGCATAGATAGATAACACCCAAACGAAGTATGTATGGTAATTATTGTAATACGTTAACTCCATCTATCAATAAAATTTCCTTTGATTTTCATACAAGATGTTTGTGTCATATATTATTCAATTTTTAAAATAATAGTTGATTAATTTTTCCATATTAAAAAATAAATAAGAAAAATTAGAGTAAATTATATAAAAAATAGATAAGAAAAATAGAGTAAATTATATGTTTTTTATTGAGAAATGTGATTATTTCATTGTAACTCTTTATTATTTTTGTTAAAATATACATTTTAGTTTATTTAACTTATCACTTTTATAAGAAATGTTTGTGAGATGTTAATATATTTTTTATTTTAAAATATATAATTTAATTTATTTAACTTAATATCAATAAAAATTATTTATTATAAAATTTTAAAATATATTTTCAACTAAAATATATTAAAAATATTATTAATTTATTAAACTATTATTTATTTATTAAATTAATTTTAAAATATATTATTTAATTTAAAATAATTATTTCATTATTAAAATAATTAAAAACAAAATTTATGAAATAAATTATACATATTTCAAAAATATATATATTTTTTTAATATGTATATATATAATTTGAATTATTTTTTAAAAATATATTTTATAAACTAATTTTATAATGTAATAAATTAATAAAAATTAATTATATTTTAAATATATATATATAAATATTAAATTATTTATTATTTAATAATATATTTTTGGTATAAATAGATTTGTATAAGTTTATATGTCTAATATACATATATTAGCATTACATTTATTAAATTTAATAAATAATATCATATATAAAACTAATAATTTATTTAAATATTTATAAAAAGTTAACATCAATTAAATATTATCTTAATAATTGTGTTTAATTTTATTTTTTCCTAAATGTATGTGTGTATAAATATATTAATTTATTTATTATAGAATATGTTTTGTAAAAATGATAATAATTACAAAATAAATACTTTAAATAAATAGTTAAAATTTAGCATAATTTTTAATAACTTTTAAATAATAATAAAAGAATTAAATTGAAATAAATTATCTTAATAATATTTAAAATTTAATAAAATATTTAAAATAAATTTTATGAACTAATTTTTATAAATTATATATATATATATATATATATATATATATATATATATATATATATATATATATATATGTGTGTATGTGTAATATGTATGTATATTACATAGTAAAATGAATATATGTATATTTATTAAGAGAAGAAAAAATAAATTTTAACACGATAAGATAGGACAGTATAATATTTACATTTTTTAAGGAGTGATAGTGTAAAAAATATTTTAGTAATATTTTTTTAACCAAAGCTAATCAAATTTTAACAATTTTTTTAAAAAAGGTAAAATATTATGTATTTTAATTTGTTAAGAAAGAAGAGTGTAATTTTAACATAAAAGAGAATGATATTGTAATATTTGTATATCTTAGGAGAAGATATTGTAATATTTTTATATATTAGGGATGAAAATATAATTTATTTAAAAATACATAATAATTTAATAATATGATTAAAATTATCTATTTTTAAATATATAAATCAAAATTATGTAATTAAAATTATAAGCACTAAAATTATTGCATATTAAATTAGGAATACCAAAATTACAGTTAAAGTTGTAATGGAATGTTATACAAGATGTATATGGATGATTGAGGTACACCTTAATGCTGAATATGAGTGGCAGGCAATGATTGCTTTGTCTGTTTGTGGGAAGGCCAAGAAGAATTTTGAGTTAGGGTTTTTATAAAACTAATATAACTAAAAAATATTAGTGGTGTAACAAAAAAATAAAAGTAATTTTTAAGGATTTGAATCCCATTCAATAAGAAATAAGCTTCTTTTTAGAAAATTTAAATAATTTTAGCTTCTTCAAAAATTAATTTTAATTTATAAATAAATTTATTTTATTTTTATAAATATTTATAAAAAATTATTATCAGAATAAGGTGACTTATGTTATGTGAGATGGTAGGTCTCTTACAACTTGAATTACGTGCCATTATCTCTAATTTAATAATTGTTAAACCAAACTGAAAAATGTGAAGAAGTCACGTTATCTTCCCCTTTATCACTTTCTTTCATGTCCTTCTAATCTCCTTGCAAATTGTATTTGTTTCTCGCTTCTGAACTAAAACTTCATTATAAACCAACGAGAAACTAAAAAGAAAATTTATGTGTACTACGGACACAAGTTTAAAATAGTAAAATTAAATTATAATTTATCATATCAAAAACACAAACTATTCAATGCATTTTTTTTTTAATAATTCAAAGTATTTAATAGGTTGCATAATTGTATTTAATGTTTTTACACCATATGTCCATGAAAACATTATTATTTTGACTTAACCTAAAAAATTGAAACAACTTGTAGTAGGTGAGAACATTCGCATTTTCCTTGTCCGAATGATCAAAGGGAAATAGCTATGGATTTAGAATTGAAAGATCCTTCTCGTGTACTTTTTCAACTTTTGCACATGAAACTGTGATTTGAATGCGAGGTTCATGTGAATGTCACTCTGAACCCGTGATATTTACCTAGCATGATTCAATTTAATCATTAACTGTAGTAAATTTTATAATTAATGTGGGATTGATTTTCAAGGTTAACAGCATAAAGACATCAGAAATGCAAGATCTTAGTCAACCATCTCATGCCCTCATGCCCAAAAGTTGCAATGCCCTTCAATTAGTCAGCCTTTTTTAGCATAAATATATTTTATTAAAACAGACAAAATTTATTTTAGTATTTTTTTTTTCAAAAAAGTAATACACATTTATTCATATGTAGCATTTAATAATTACATTTTATTTAATATATTTATTTAAAAATTATAATTTTATTATTGTTATATTATATTATATTATATATATATATATATATATATATAAAAGGATTCATTGACACCAGATATTAAAGTAAGTTAAATTACATTTTCAATAATTTTTTTAAAATAAAAATTTAATCGATCTAACTGTTGAATATGATGTTCTTTTTAGTTATATCAAAATATAAAATTTCATACAATTTCTAAAATTATTTAATAGTTTATCGTATTATTTTATTTTAACGTATAATATGATATTCAAAATATATATAAATATCTATTAATAAATAACATATATAGAAAAATCTAATTTACATGAAATTTGATATATTTGATCTAACTAATAAGAACATTATATTCAACTGTTAGATCGATCAAATTTATATAATTTTTTAAAATATGTAATTCGACTAACTTTAATATCTAACCTCAACATATCTTAACCTTATGTATATTATTTAGTTAATTTGAATGCTCAAGATATTTTAAATGGATAAACATAGATTTTCTTTAAAAAATTTATTATCTTTATTATTACAAATTTAATCTCTAAAACTTAAGTTATTTTTATGAACATAAAATTATATTTTATTTTTCAATTCAGCATAAAAATATATGTTAAATGTGTGTGTTTTTTCACTTTATTTTACACTCTTATTTATGACATGTTTCTTTACAACTCTAATTACACAATTAGATGTAAGAATAAATAAATAAATAAATAAATAAATACAACAATTCAATTAAAAAAAGTTTTTAAAAATAAATTTTCAATTTTTTTTCTTTTATTTTCTCATCCATTCAATTTCCTTTTTCTTTTCCTTGCCTTTTCTTTTGCTTATACTGAGGGTTGTTTCGTTGTCATGTAGACTAGAGGAAGGAAGAAACTTTACTTCTGAAAAATTACCTCCCATAAAAATTAATGCAAAAAACATGTACCTGCTCTTTAGTACTGTTTGGTTCAAAATATAGATAAATAATATTATTTACACATTAATATCAACAATCAGAGTGGCGCAGCGGAAGCGTGGTGGGCCCATAACCCACAGGTCCCAGGATCGAAACCTGGCTCTGATAAAGAGTGGCTTCCCATTTGTTTTTTTTTTTCAAGTACCAAATACGCAGCAAAAGCTATGCTATTAAAGAAAACTTTCGAAGGGTAATATTTTTCCAAACAAAAAAGATATCAAATGATTTTAGTTTTTATTTTCAATGCCTTTTACATATAAAGCTAAAATTTTATTATTATAATGAAGTAAATTTTTATTTAACTTCTTTTGACACAAATATTTATAAATTACACTAAGAGAAAAATATAGGATATAGATTATTGTTTGAAATTTAGATTTTAAAATTAAAAATACCCTTTTCACATGTTAAGCAATTTATGCTAACTAACTCTAAATAGTGCGAGAGCGATCGTCCAAAAGGGCTCTAATATTCAAAATTATTTTTTCAGGTAATCATTCTTTCAATCTTCATTAAGCACCTACTTAAAAAAATATTTATTAACAAACACTTAATGTCTAGCTTAAATAAAATTAAAATAGCATATAACTTATTAACAATTTATTTTAATAGCCTGTGAGATTTAAAGGTTAGAGAATGGATGCGAAATTCATTGCTTAAATAATTATGTTTTACATTTAGTTTTACTTGAGTAAGCATTTTAACATGGAGTTTTAGAAATGAAACTAAAAATTTATAAAAATAAACTTTTATTTTATTATTTTGAGATCATTTTTCTAAAATATGTTTCGTGAAGACAAATAATATAAGATGGACAATGATTTGAAATTTAAATATCTATGTTAAGTTATTTTTTGTTATCGCTCTGAACTATAAATAAAGATATTTCCAATTAATTTCTCAAGAAAAATAACATTCTCATTAATCACCTACTCCATCTTCATTTGACATCCATTTTTAAAAATATTTATCAATGAATTCTTAATGTCTAACTTTAGTGATATGTAATTTATTAGCAAATCATTTAAGAAGATTGTGAGAGTTTTGTAATATTTATCACTCATATGAAAATTGTAATTTAACACATCTTTTCAAGAATTTATTTATAAATAATTAATAATTTTATTAAAATAATTCAGTGGAGAATAATAGGATTTTAAGGGTTGATATGAAGTAGTTTTTTTTTTCTATGGGATAAGTGCAAAATACTCATGCTGAAAATAGATATTATCTTAGTTGAGAACCATGAGTTCACCTAATGGTGGGTACTCCCCATCTAATATGGCTTTTCTCATATTAAAAGAGTTCAAACTTTTGACATTTTGATTAAGAAACACAAGTAGCTACTACATGTGTTAACCGTGTTAGTTATATGTGGTAATTTTTTATTTCAAATTGACCTTCTTGAATAGTTGATGCTAGAAGCTTAGAACTTACAAATTTCATCAATGCTTTGTTATTTTCACACTCATATTTTATATTTTTATATTGTAATATTTTTTTTTCAAAACACTTTGATAAAAATAATACATTTATATTGTGAATGATATACAATAAAAGTATTATTTCATAGTGTAGTAATTAGTAACAAGGATGTGACCTCATGATACATGACATAAACATATTCATGTTGTGTATTGAAAAATAATACAAAACATAAACGTGTTTTTGTAATGTATTGTGAAGTTACATCCCTTGTTACTAGTTATTACACAATGAAAACATATTTTCATTGTGTATTGTTCACAACATGAATGTGCTTCATTGTATATGGTATGCATATATATAATAATAATGTGTTTTCATTAAGTAGTTTGGTCTAAATACACAACACAAGCGCGTTTTCATTTTGTATTTAAGTTATTTTTTTATAAAAAAATTAAATAAATTTTCAATTTGTTGATTAATTTTAAATAAATATTTAATTAATTTATTAATGTAGTAAATTTTAGTGCTTAATTTTTATTTATTTTAAATAAGTCAACATAAGTGAACATACTTGTATGAAATAAGTTAACATAACATGAAATAATATAAAATAGTGAACACAAAATATTACAAAATAAGTTAACATACTTATATGAAATAAGTCAACATAACTTGAAATAATACAACATAGTGAACATGAGATACAAAATAAAATTCAAAACATGACTCATGAGTCTTCCTCCTCTTATATGTACATCTTGCTTCAGCGTGCCTAATTGTGAGTCTCAATGTGTTTTGTGTGTATCTATAAGTGTTGGTATTGATAGTAATCATCCTTAGATCAAACATGTCTTGAAGATTCTAAGTTATGCTATCAAACAATGACTACAAATAAATTAGTATGAAGGTTTGATTGTTGTTCAATACATACAAGAGGGGGAGATGGATACTTACCTAAAAAATATAGAAATTGCTTGAGGCAGACTCTACTTGATTGTCTCTAGGGTGTTGTACAAGTACTTATGGAGGATATTCCTCTAGTAGGACAATGATGTATTGATGAGAAACTTGATGGAACCACTCCAAGTAGCCATCCACACACACTTACAGAGAGCCCCGAGGCACATGCATTCCTTTACCATTGATTTCAACAATGTGGGTTGTCAACTCAGAAAAATGATCATGTAAGGTAATGGTTAAGCGACAAGCAAAGGATCCCATGCATGTAAAAACTATCGTAACACCCTCTCAAGTAGATAAGCATGTAACAAGGGCTAGATCTGAAGAAGCGGGAGAAATAAGATATGTCCTGGAAGGGTCTCTCATGTTTGATCTCCTCATATGGCATACAAATGGCATCTTCTAGTCACAACTGATCTAGCACTAACCTCATTGTCGATGTGTTGTCGAAGCCCTATATATGCTTTCATCTACAAGCACAAGTGACCTATCAACAAAATCATTCAGTGTCTTGCAAGGACTAATGGAAATTCTCATATATCCATAACTAAAAAGCCATTGACAAAATTAAATTCTGTAAAAAAAATACCTAAAAGCCAAAAAAGAAAAAACAAAATTGGTACCTATAGTACAATCATGTCCTTTTATATGCATTATATGATGTTGGCTTGCCATGTTGAGATGATCATACAAGAAATCCAAGGAAGTAACACCTTATGCATACTTCATACATCTATGAAAATCATGGAAAAGTTTCAAGTAATAGACAAGCACATGTGTGGAACTCTTTTTGGTAAGGATCGTGCAACCAACCAAATGTAAGAGATAAGCTTTTGCTGCAAAGACAACCTAGTCAACATCCACTCATGAATGATAGTACGTTCATTGTGTGAGTAGAGTTTGTTGTAAAAACTCATTGAATTGGAGTGATAGCCTGAGGAGGTTAAGTGACAAAAAAATACTCAGTTTTCCTGTAATTAGGTAGATTACAAGGGTTGGAATACTTGGAGAGACAAATAATACTTGGTTTTCTTGTAATCAAGTAGATTACAAGAGTTGTAATACCTAAAGAGGTAGAGCATAGTTGTTTGTAAGTAAGGAAAACTTAGTGGAATTCCTTCATGTTGAAAGGGCGAGACATAGCTCTATTGAAAGAGTGAATCAGTATAAACTTTGTGTATTTTCTTTCTTACCCTACACTCTTTACATTTTGCACTTTTTAAGACAACCTCTTTAGACACTCCCTTTGGGTACGACCATATTAAATCATATTTTAAATCCTTCGGAAGTTTAAAAGCTTTTAAAAATCACACACATACACAATTCAATTCTCCATATTGTATGTTACTTGTACCTTCATAGTTTGCAAACACCATCCAAAAATTAATCCAATTTGATCAGCTGTACAAAAAATTGGTCTAAAAATATTCAATATTCAATTTTGTTGGATTTATTTAATTTTCAATTTTGTTGGATTTATTTGTGGGCTTTTTTTTTAGATTGGATATAAACAATCCTCGCAAACCTTGTTGCCTCTGCCTCTAGTTCTTGTTACACTTGTGCTTCTACCGCTCTTACTACTGTTATTTCTCTTATTAAAGTAATGGCAACATTTTGTACCTAAAAATTTAATAATAAACTTTATTTAAAATAAATAAATAAATCTTTGATACACAATGAAAATAAGTTTTCTAGATTAGTACACAACGAAAATTTTCTCCACTGTGTATGTACGTACAATGGAAATTAGTTTCTATCGCATCTACCAATGCAGAAAAAGAGGAAAAAAAAATGGTTCATGAAGCTCACTTGTAAGTAGAGGTATCAAAAATTGCCTAACTAGGTTGTGCCATAAAAAGGAGACCTGAAAATAATCATGTCTATTTAGTCCAATTACTTTTTTTAAAATTTTGAATATATTTAAACAAAAAATAAACTAAAAAATTGTGCAAGAAGGAGGGTGTCTAGTAAAAGGGTGAGAAATTTTAAAAGAAAGATAGGAGAAAAGGCGGAGGTAGTATAATCTTTTTAAAAATTAAAAAAAAAAAAGTGCAAAGTAAGATAGATCCCACCAATATTCCACCAGCTTGCTTACAGTGTGTTTGATCACACTTTGATTACATACTTTTCTTATTTTCAATGTTAAAAATGTATAAACTACTACATTTTACTTAAAAAGATGCACATCATGCGTCCTCCAAACATGCACTTAACTTATGCAGCGAAATGCTTTTAGGCATGGCAATAGGGTCGGGTCAGAGCGAATTTGGCTTTCCTAGTTCTCGTCCCTGCAAAAAGCGAGGAGAGGGGAATACAAAGTCAGGTTTATAAAAGACAAGAACCAAAAAAGTCCTAAAGATTTTAACTTAAAAGAAATATATATATATATATATGACATGTTTTAGTAAACTTTTCCATAAACATTTATACAAAAGAAAAATATGAAGGAAAATTGAAATAAACTTCTCTATAAGTTAAAATTAGCTTATAAATAAGTTAATTTGTAAAAGTTCTCTTGTATTATCTTCTCCAAAAACTAATATTTAACTTATATTTAAGTTAATTTTAGTTTATAGAAAAGTTTATTTCATTTTTTTCTTCTTATTTTTATCTCTTATAAGTACATTTGAAGAAATTTATCTAAACAAGCCTATATTCTATATCAAACTTACAAATGCATTCATTCTCAACACTAAATTGTTATAACCAAACTACATGGGTGAAAGAAAAAAGTCTTATTTAGTTACATCTTTTCCTAGTACAATATATTTCTTCAAAGTTCAAACTTCATATCTGTTTTAAATTTTGTTTTAACTTCAGTTTTTATTTTTCTGTTTCTTTTACGTCCCTTTTCAAGTCATTTCCCTTGTTATGAATAAAGGCGATCTGAGCCGAGTCCATGCTGACTCCGACTTGTCGAGTCCATGCCGACTTTGACTCGGCCCAGCCGATTTCAACCTTTGTCAGAATTTTACTTTTGTTTTCCCTAATTGAATTCTGAACTCTGATTGCTGAAAAAAATGCTTTGAAAAGGAATTTGAAGTAATTTCTTAAGTGTTGGATGGATCAGTAGGAAGCAATTTGGAACTCTGAGGATAAATGTTTCAAGTTTGACAGGGAATGAAATTTTTGCACCTTAGGAAATAGGTGATTGAAAAACAAAAAAGATAGGCCATTAGTGGCGGAGTAATTAATCGTGTGAGAATTTTGGAGCCTATGTACATATGAATGGCTTGCATCTTGCCATTCTCTCTTTCTTGTCTGATTTTTGCATCCATGCTAACTATGTATTCTGGATTTTTCCTTGACTCTCTAGATATATCTGGTTTCACATGTAGGAATGAGATGATCTAGGCCATGTTTCTAATAAGCCTTGAGCCAAATGGACCTACCTTGTAAAATTTATCCCTTGTTTACCCTCTTTGAGCCTAAATGACCATTCTTTCTTGACAGCTCATTACAAGCCAAAGTCGGAAAAAGCATGATTGACCTCAGCCTCAAGGGACAGAGGAGCTTTGGAATTGTTTTAGGAGTAGGTCACGATCAAGTGTGAGGAGATATGCCAGGGGATGAAGCAAGAGTAGTGTATTCAAAAAGGATAGAAAAAGAAAAGAAAAAAAGAAACAAGTGTAGGAAAACAAAAGAAAAATAAAAGAAGTAGTCAAAAGTCATGAGTTGTAAACATAGCACAAAGCTGCAAAAGAAGAATAGAGAAAAAGAAGAAAAGAAAAGTAAGAAAGGGAAAGAAAGGAAGTGAGTTAGAACTGGGTTGAGTGGACTTGCAGTACCTTGAGGATACTCCCCATGCTGGCAAGCCTACTCCCCATTGCTCCTCTCTTCCTTGTGGCTAGAAAAACTCACTTACCCATCCTATACCCCACCTTTTGACCCAGGCCGCAATACAAGCCAAGAATGAAGTCCTTTTGATCATGACTGCATGTGTTTTTGAAGGTATGGAAGGAGAGACCAGTCAAGGTTTGGTAATACCAGTTCAGAGGATGTTGAATGTATATACAAGCTCAAACACTTGAGAGGCTGAGAGAATATTTCCCTAAGACAGAACTCTGTCACTCTCGGTCGTCCTTTGTTGTTTGCAGGTCATTTAATTTCCTTAGGTGTGGGAAGAGTAGTTTTCACATATTGCTTGAGCATCTCAACTCTTGGGGTGAAGGAATGTTGACTTTGTTTCCATCCAAAGCTTGAGAAATTTATTTAAAGAATTCTTTTTCTTTTTCATTTAAAAAACTCTCTTGCGTTTAAACTCTTATTTTGTCCAGGAGTGCAAAAGTGTAAGTGTAGGAGTCTGATGAATCGTATTTTATACACCTTACAAGGACCTAAGATAGGTATTTTAGAGATCATTTGGTGCTTAAGAATTGAGTCTTAGCTAAGATTCATATTATGGACCTAGAAATAGGGAAAGTACGAATCTATGCTAATTTGAGTATTTTAGCTAACAAAGGGACTCATTCCTCTTTCTTGCAGGATTAGCATGGATGACCTCAACCCATCATGAGAAGCCTTGGCTCAAGAGAGTCGTCCCGGCCAAACTGACTCGTCCTAGAACTGGATGGCTTTGCAGGTCCACTAGCCCAATAAGGAGCGACCCACTGCATTGTCCATGTAGGCAATCCAGCTCGGCTGCCACGTCACTTCTGGAGAAGCTTGCAGTGCAAGCCACGCAAGGGTAGAATAGGAACCTCAATTTGAAATTCTGTTAGGATCGTTGGTTAGCGCGTTTAGCAGGACCAGCTCATGTATATATTGTAGGAGCTGGGCACGTTTAAAGGTTGTTGAATTCATATTCCACATTCCCTCAACCTTTTCATTTCTCTCGCTCTCATCCTCTACACTCACGGTGGTGCACGGTGCTCTCAACGTCGATTGAGGAAGTGCGGGTCAGAAACTGAGAAGCCGAAGCTAGTCAAAGGAGACCGCTTGGATTACCAATGCGCTCTGGTGGATCCAATCCTCAACGTTCTGGCTAATAGAGGTGAACCATTGTCTTTCGACCATACCGATCGTCGTGGAAGACGGATCCACTGAATTCACACCCTGTGTTTGTATTTTGTTCTTAATAATATGAGTGCTTTCTGATTCTGATCTCTGTTTGCATTCCTATACTTTAATTCACTATCTGTGTTGCGATTGCACGAAGTGACGTGAATCATGTTGAATTAAGCCGATCGGAACTGGTTTAACTAATTCAGTAGGTAATTAACTAGAGAACCTAATTGAGAATCTAAAATCAACTCTGAGCTTAATCCCTGCCAACTGATGAGGCAGCAATCGCGTAATTCCTCGGTATGACAGTGGACGAACATTTGACGATTGTCATTAGAAAACTGAAGGTTGATACGGACAGTAACTGGAGTGAATGGACCAGAACAGACTTGATTATTGAGGCTGAACATGAACACAGTAGTAATAGTTGAGTAACTTGGCTTAATTGCATTCACGTCTTAGTTTACTTTCTGTCTATCGTTACTTACACTTTAAAACCCCTTATTTCCTATGTTTCAGTCCAAGACAGAGTCAGTCCGACTCTATCGCGTCTGTTAGTGCTTAGTCGAGACTGTGTCAAAAAAGAATCTGTCGAGACCATATCGGACCAGTCTCTGCCGAGAGCAACTCGGCTTCCAGCCAAGAGTGAGTCTGTACTCTACACTTGAGTTCTGCATCACCTAGTTTACACATTGAAGTCACATTTGAGCACACCGTGTCCTTGAGAAAATTTGACCTAGGGTTGACTATACTATAGTTAACTTTAGTTTATTTGATGCGCATTGAGACAACTAAAAATATGCTTATCAAAAGACAAATGGATTTGCATGATGTGTAGGAGGGAAAGAAAAGGTAACAACTATAGATTCGTTGATAATAAACAAACCTTAACAAATGGACAAGTAGATAATTAATAGTGCTTACCCACAAAATGTGATGGCATTATTTACTGTGATGGACAGGTAGATAGTTAATTGATAATATTATTGTTTCATTTTAGAGAAGCACATAAGCATGACAACTTAAAAAACACATTTATTTAAAATAAAATGTGATGAAGTTATTTACTATGATGGTGTTATTTAATTTCTATCTACTTATACATCTATAATATGTTGTTAATAGTGCTTGCCTACAACATGTGATGACATTATTTAAGCACTTTTAAATTTTAAATAAATAAGAATCTTGTTTCTAGCAAGATAGGTGTATAACTTTTAATTACTAGTTAATGGTTTAGTATAGATTTTATTCATAACATTAAAATATAAAATTAAAGTAAGTTGATTTAAATGCGCATCTATAATTAAAACAATAATACAAAGAAGTCATTTTTATAAAATAATAATTTAAAATAATTAATACAATTCAATTCATATGAAATAAGATAAAAATTTAGTCCCCCAAAGGAACAAATAATATACTAATTTTTACATTGTCAAAATTTATAAAAAAAAAAATGAGATAGAGGTAGATTTAAGAGCAATAAATAAAATATTAAGTAAAATTAGCATCAGTTAAAGGAAGTAGAAAACATAAAAAATGAAAGATAAGTTAATAATCTTTTAACATGTTTACTAATAATTAAATTATATTAAAAAAATAAAACAAATAAGATTATCATAAATAAAGTAAGATGGGTAAGAATACTCACATACTCATCATTATATTCTTATTTTAAAAGCGATGACAAATGTCTCCGCTCCTACCTCAGTAAATTTGTTGAAAAGTAACTTTATAAATACTTTATCTATCAACTTAAGGTAGTAAGACAGATTTTTAGGTAGAAAAAGATGTCTTGAGCATGTGTTTTTGTGAACCACTTTTTTCACCTTTTTTTTATAGTAATTGTTAAGGTTAACTTTGTAACTTTTATTTTGCCTAAATTTATTATCTTAGGCTAATGATCACAATAGATCAGAGACTTGAAGTAGTTCAAGTAATAAGTACATTTATTATCCTAGGTAGAAGCCTAGAATAATTGAAGTTTAGTTAAGTTTTTAGTTAGTTTAGTTAAATTCAAACTAAATTTGTAAAATATAGTTGCATTTCAATTAATTTGTGTTGATTAGCAACTTACTCCACGAGTTACAAATAGCTTGGGATCTTTTGCATTAACTCACATGTTGTCACGTGTTAGTAATAATTGCAACCTCCATAATTGTTTCCCAAGATAATGTACACGGTAGGAATATCTAGAGCAAGTTCTATATCTCTTTCTTTTTAACATTGTCAAATCTCAAGGAGAATTAATTTTCCAAAAAGTAACAAAATATTTTTCAACCAAAAATAGATATATTACAATTATATTTTTATTTTTAATCTTATTTGATATTAATTATTTTAAGCATCCTATTAAATAAAAATTTTTACTTTTAATCAATATTAATTTTAGTAAATCTAGTTAGATGATTTAAGTTTTAAATATAATAATTTAATTTATTAATCTTGTTATAGTAAGAGTTTAAAATTGGAGTGCTTCCCTATTTGAATTTATTTATTTATATTTTTCTTTTGGATTCTGATATTTTTAATTTCCTTAATATATTCAGACATTCTATTTTTGCCATTCACATACTTTTATCATACGTTCATGAATTTTGTTTTAACTTGAGAAATTCTATTCTAATGCTGAACCCAGTTAAAACATGATTTTTCCTAAAACATTGAAAAATTGAAAAAATAAATGTTGAATGTATTTCAATCTTATTAAGTTGCACTCAACCCCGTTAGATTACAGAAACTCATTTCACACTTTTTTTTTATATAATTTCGTTTGATTTATTTCAAAATAAATTACATATTAAATTATTAATTATTAATAAAAACTTACGAAGTATTAAAAAATTAAATTATATTTTTAGTTATTTATATAATTTTAACTTTTCATGTAATTATTATTATTGTTATTATTATTTTAATTATTAACTATTGAAATAACTAATTATATTTTTAATAATTTAAAAAGAAAGTATGAAATTAATTATATAACTAAAAATTATATATAATATATATACTTATCAAATTATATATAAAATATATAATTATATATACAACAGGATTTAGAAGCGAATTACATCTTCTTCCTCTACTTGACCACACTTTCTTGAATTAAGAAAAGCGCAACTCTAACCTATCTCTAATCAAAGTAGGTTTTTTCTCGAACCTAAGAAATTGAAAAAATTCGAATTCAAATCCGACTTTATCTCTTATCGAAGTAAGTTTTTTTCTTCAAAATTAAAATTAGGTCAGAAAAATATCCACAAATTCAAATTTAGTTGTCATGCTTGTGTGTTTCTCTAAAAGGAAAACCTACCCTCATTCAGATTTTACCAAAGTAAATTTAGGAAATCAAAAAGTCATAAATAACAAAGATAACAAGTCTTTTTCCGTTAAGTTTACTACATTAATATTCTATTATAAACTATATTTATAAACCAATTATTGACCTCTAAATCATTTATAACGATTTAACTTTTAGTTTCTTGGTCTCTTCGTACCTCTTAACAATTGGACTACCCTCCATGTGATCCACATTCCTTATTGAGACTGACATTTCAGAATTATACAATTCAAGTTATGACACTGCAAATGCAAGGAGTTTTTTTTCCAGGTAGAAAAATAATAATAATTTTCTTTACTGTGAAACCATGGTCTAATTGATTTAATAGTTTTATTTGTCATATCATAACTTTATACATAAACAAACAATTTTCTTTATGCACCAGAAAAAAAAAATTACTTTTTTCTCTGGACTCTGGACTTTATTGATCACTTGGCAGTTTCACTAGTAAATCCAAGTTAAGCCTAAAGACTATGCCCCAGATCCAGCAAGTCTCCTCTTTGAGGCATTTGATACAGCCAATTGACCAAGTTTGTCAGTGTCACTTGATGCAGTCCTTTCTTTGATTGGTGTATAATGCCTCAACCACTCCCCAACATAAACCTGGAACATAAAATACATAGGTGATGCCTAAAACCAGTAATAATAAGAGTAGCTCAAAAGACCAAAACCTGTAAAATGGTATTCCCTCGCATCTAAAATATAAGAAAAAAAAATTGTCATGATTGTTGATGTCAAATATAAACAAATCTCAACTAACTTTACCTTGCTTAATGAAGTTACACTAAAATACCTTTCATTTTTTATAAGTTTTTGTTTTCAATAACACTATTTTATTTTTTATATCAAGTTTTAATAAAAGTTAGTTTAAGAAAAATGTTTATTATTAAATGAGATTGATATAATTAAATGATACTTAGTTAACTTTTTTAATTAGCATAAATTAATTTTTTTTTCTTATATATGAGATAGGGGGAGTACTCCTGCAGGTCTTGTATATAAGCAAAAAAAAATTATTTTTACTAATTAAGAAAATTAATTAAACATCATTTAATTATATCAATTTCATTTAATAATAAACTTTTTTCTTAAACTACCTTTCATTGAAACTTGATATTAAAAATACAAAAGAATTATTGGAAACAAAACTTCTAATAAATGAAGGATATTTTAGAGATAACTTCATTAAATGATATAAAATTAGTTAAAATCTGCTTATATTTGAGATAATCACCCATAATATTTTTTTTCCTTATATTCGGAACCGGTAACATTTCCCCTACACCAGTTTATAGTCAAAATGATAATTCAATAATGATGAAACAGTCCAGGTTAATGTGAACATATTGAAGTCACAAATTGGGATTAATGGGCTAATTATGCCTTAATTTTCTGTAGCACTAACTGCACAAACAAAAAGGGTTTGTGCATTAACAATTGTAAGGCTGATATGGGGATCAAACATCATCAACTAGATCACTACCAAGAAAACAACAAAATATAAACATAATTTACTACGCTAGTTCCAAGTAGAGGTGTGCATTAAGTAATAATAAGGGTTGTGGTTTCTCAAAGGTTAAAGCCTTCCATTTTCTAAGATTGGTTTCATAAATTTCAATGGAATCTATCAAATTCAAGGGACTAAGTGATATGTAAAACTTCATTATTTAAACTATCCTCATGGATAGTTTTGTATTGAGTAGTGAGTACTACCATGCATATAAGATCTTATCAAGCCAACAGGTAAAGGGATTACGTGGTTTTAATATAAGATGGTAAAACTTCATTCTTTGTTTAACTGCTTAATGGAAAGCTAAAAAAGGATGAGAAAATGTTGGCAGAAAACTAACTACCATTTAGTCCAAAATAACCCTGCTTGAGTCATTTCCACTACCACATCAAGCCTAATAATAACAGCTAAGCTGCATATATCCTACCGGTTTACCATATCAGTCTTTTTAACAAATATTTTCCATTACTAAAGAAAGATATAATTGAGTCTCAATATGATACAACTAGGTAACCATTTTCAAGGATACCAAATGACACACAACAACACACATATACAATCATATCAGCCTAAATTAACCAAGAATGATTTATGACAATTGCTCTAGTTGGATATTTTTTCCATAAGTATTAATTGGAAAAGAAATAAGAAAAAAATAAATAAATTGAGCTTCTCTCTTGAGCTAAAATCAACTTATGCACATAACTTATATAGAAACTCTCTCAGGTAGCTTCTCTAAAAGTTAAGCTGCATAAATTGATTTTAGCTTATGAAAGAAGTTCAATACAATTTACCTTCTTATTTTCTTCTCCTACAAGTGTTCATAGAGAAATTTATCAAAACAAGATGCAAGATCATAAATAACCAGAGAAATGATTTAAAAAAAAGAAATAACCTGTTGAGGTCTCATAATCTTTGTATCAGGATCATCCAAGGACTCTCGCCAATGTGCCAAGTACCCAGCCATTCGAGGGATGGCAAATAAAACAGTGAAATACTCAGGTGGAAACCCCATGGCCCTGATGGCAAAACCATTAGCTCAATCCTAGTCAAATAATCTAGGAAGAGTAACATATGTTATCCTCCTGGTTACAAAATATTAGGGTTACCTATAAATTAATCCAGAGTAGAAGTCAACATTTGGATATAGCTTCCTCTTGATGAAATACTCGTCGGACAGCGCAATCTTCTCCAAGGCAACTGCAACCTGCAAAATCAAATAATTTCAGATGAAACTCAGGTTCAAACTAAATATATTGACAAGCATTGACGTTGCATTATGCATAAGAATTTCTCCTGTATCAAGTTCAAAGAATTTGACTGGGTTGTTATTGAATCAAATTCAAATACTTGTACATATATACATTACATGTAAAAACTGTACAAAATAGTCTGCAGCAAAAAAAATTTTAAAATGTCTCAAAATAATACATACAGAAAAACTTTCAAAATTTAGTATCTTGATATTGTATTCATAGTCCGATCATAGGCCTAGTGAACAGCATATCCAATTTAAGGAATATACAACAGATACACAGCAGCAGAAACAGGGAATACAAAATGGATAAACACCTCTATAAGAGGATCGCGGCCAACAATGGAAAACACTTCCTCTGTCAGTTTTCTTAAGACCTTTGCTCTGGGATCATAATTTTTGTACACGCGATGTCCAAAACCACTGAGCTTCCGTTTCCTGGAGAAAAAGCACCAGACAATAATATCTAATGAGACTTGTTGAAAAAAAAAAAAAAACAAATGCAAGAGATGCCAAACTGTGGACCAACAACACAACAGAATCCGTTTTATATATAGACTTAATGTAATAAATACAAATAAATATAGGAGATAATATCCCTATTTACATGATATGATATCCCTAATTAAATAAGGAAACTAATCATAAAATATAAAAGAAAAAAAAAATCTTAAGAGATCATCTAGGATACTCTAAAATATTCTAAAATATAAAATAATATCTTCAGATATTTTTCTGATTTTCTAACAAGACTATCATCCTCCCTTACTGCTGTGAAGAGACCCAAAAAATAGGTGGCACAAAAGAGAAAATCATCACACCATCACTATTCTTCACAAATAGGGAAAAAACACAGATGCTGAAGAAAAAAATAAAGTAATAGCCACCTGGCTTTAACACCCTCAATGAATGCTGGAATGTTCTCAACAGTTCCAATTTCACTCAGCATTTTTAAGACAGCCTGCATAATCAAAGGTTACATTAGCATTGTTACGCGAGTATAATCAAAGGTTACATTCTGCTTCGTTTGCATTCCATATTTAAATAAGCAATAGAAAATTTATCATAAGAGGAGCATCCTAAGCCATTTACATTACCTCATTGGCTCCACCATGAAGGGGTCCATATAGAGCTCCAACAGCCCCAGCAATAGCAGTATATACATCAACACCACTGCAAATAAGATAATAGTTACATAATATAAGACAGGTTGCTTCATTTTGCTTGGAAAATTGCTACTTAGACCAGAATGTGTCTGTTTAAAAAGCAGTTGAAGCAGACTCAGTTAGTTTGATTAGCAAGACTCTCTTGCTGAAGTAGTAAGATACCTTGATGAGAGGTGACGAACAGCAGATGTGGAGCAATTCATTTCATGTTCTGCATGCAGAATGAAGATAATGTCCAATGCTCGAGTTAGCCGAGGATTAGGTTTATATGATCGATTGCCACTGAAAATGTGAATAGTGGAGATTTTGTTTGAGTTATGCTGATATAATCTCAAAATAACAAAAATCAGCTAGTATGTGGTTAACATTCTACCATCAAAGATTAAATCATAGTACTTTGTTTTTCTGGTGAGTCAGTCATATTACTTTTGAAAATATTTATATTTTTGTACATCTGAGGAAAAGAAAAAAGAAAACCATGATGAAGCTCAGCAGAAAAAATAACTTAAAACACAAAAAACAAGTTCAGGTTATTCCGAATATCAATCAGACTTGATACGTACAAAGAGTCTAGCATGTATAGGAAGTTCTCTGTGTAAGAAAGTTTGTTAGATGGAAGCACAGGCGGCCTTCCTGCCAACCTAAGATTAATCGCAGCAGCAATTGTTGTTATCTGCAGTCAAAGTAGAAAATGATAATGAAACAAAGCAGTTGGATAGATTGAAAATAAGCATAGAATTTGTTGAATACTGCACAAAAATTCAGAAGATAACAAAGAAGCATTCAGAATAGTTGAATTACTTATTACATATAACATGGACAGATGATTAAGAATAATAAGGACAACTGAATAAGCAAACCTTTCCAATAATCCGTGCTATTTGCTTGTCTCTCACTTGCTTTGAGTTGTATACATCAAGACCCTACATTAAAAATAAAAAAGTTTTAAAAGAAATAGTCAAAGCTGAATCAAATAAAAGGCAATAACATGTTGAATCCTGATAAAGAATACAGTACTACCTGCAGACACATGTATTGAACTAAGACATAGAAAAATGTACTATCCCATGAGAATCACTAATCAAAATAACAAAAAGCAGCAAATCTAAAAGAGAGGCAGGCAGGTAGAACCAACAAACTGTAAGCCTGGGTGTACCAATTTTTTCAATATAACAACTAAGCATTATTTGATGGAGACAGCAGTAATTGATTAAAATATAAATTATTATTTTCAATGGAACAACTTAGCATTATTTGACAGAATCTGGTAAATACTGTAGAAATTTACTGGAAAAGAATCACCTATTTTTCCTTTTCTTAATTAAGTATATCAAAGCCAAGGTAAACCATGGTTCAAACATAGAAAATAACATGCAGTTCTTTTGATTACTTGTCTCATTATACACTTAAATAGTGCAATCATCTTAGGCAATAGCTACCAACTCAGACATTCAAATAACTTAAAGCAAAATAACATTAATTTCTAAATTGTTACAAGAGTTGTGAGTTCCAACTTGAAACTAAAATTTTCACAGATTCATTTTTGTAGACATCTAAAATCTGCAGGGACTCCCATAATGTTTAGAATCTATTAAAATATCTATAGGGATATCTTGTTGGAAAGCTACCTTAATTGTAATCACTCTAGCCCGCCTTAGTTGCGGCCTCTTGGGATGCTGCTTAATTGCAGTCTCAAGGGTGATAGTTTAATCTCACATCAACTAGACATATAGACAATATAGGATTTATAAGTGGGGAGCAACCTTCACCTTACAAACCAATTTTGTAGGATTGAGTTAGGCCTAAAACCACATTTTAAGATCCATTGTTAGGCCACCTGCATTTGCCACACTCCAAACCAATAGCCCTAGGCATAAGGGGGAGTATTGGAAAGCAACCTTACAGTCACCCTTAGCCCGCCTTAGTTGTAGCCTCTTTGGAGGCTACCTTAACTGCAGCCTAAAGGATGGTGGTTTAGTCCCATATCGACTAAAAATATAGCCAATATAAAATATATAAGTGAGGAGCCAGCTTTGTACGGTAGAATATCTTAGATAATCTCTCAACAATAGCTTCCATATTTCTTTACATTTTATGATTTGTTTCCCCATTTCATTATATTAGGAGTCTTGTACAAGTATAAATAGAGCTTAGAGCTTAGTTTCTTGTATCACATCCAACACGTCACATCACTATATACAAGAGAATGTTATTCAGAATCTCTATTCTCTCTCTTCCTCCTTATTCAGAATCTCTATTCTCTCTCTTCCTCCTTACCTACCTAAATCCCTTCTGTTGACCAACAGAATCAAAGAATCTCTATTCTCTCTCTTCCTCCTTACCTACCTAAATCCCTTCTGTTGACCAACAGAATCAAAGCTCATTGTTGTATATAATACTTGTAAGTCAAATGAAACTATGAAACAAGAGCTAAAAAATTTTGCAAAATATAGAAATTTGAAAAATTAAGAGAAGTCCTATAAAAAAGGTTAAGAACACATCTCCATCACAAAAGTAAGATTTCAAAGTTCCATGATATATTATCATCGTATATGCATCAATGCTGAGCAGACCAAAAGCTCAGTAAGTTGAACTTGAGCATAGTTTGTGTTGCTTACTTTGAGAGCAGGATTTGCATCAGGATGAAAAATAGACAATGCGCTCATGGCATTAACAAGCATACCCATAGGATGTGCATCATGAGGCATTGATTGTATGATATCCTACAAAACAAATGTATACCACTACTGTTAGATTAATATACTTGTACTTGTTGAAAAGAAATTAACAACCTGATTACTCTCCTTTAAATGAACACGACAAAGAACTTTGTAGAGTGATTACACAAGAAACTCTCAGGCTTATAAATTGGAACACAAACCAGTCTGGTAAATGAGGTATATGCATAACATAAAATAAGAAGTGAACAATAATACTGATACATAAGCCACCCCTAACATTTATCGACCAGTCAGTTAAGTGAAATAACAAAGTGCTTAATACGATCCTCAATTTTCACCTTAAAAGCCTTGTTAAATCACATCTTCAAGGGTCAATAGAGGCATACAATACCCACATAAGAGTTAAGACTAAATGCTGTATGAACTATTTGAAGAGTATGTGTATGTGTATGTGCATGCACTTATTGCTTAATATACTATAATTGATTACTATTGGAGATCTCATATCAACTAGTGATATGCCTAGAATAAAATATATAAGTGGAAGGTAATCCTTACCTTAGCTAATTTTGTGGGGTTGAGTTAGGTTCATACCTACATTCTAAGATGGTAAGTCAAAATTATCATAGCAATTATTGTTGGGCCTATCAAACTATTATCAGACCACCCGCAGATATTCAATCCTGTAAAATTCACACTCAAAATGTCTAGTCCTTGGCATAAAGGAAGGTGTTGAAAATCCTACATTGCCTAGTGATATGGCCAAAATAGTGTAAATAAGTGGGGATAATTCTCACCTTACAAGTTAGTTTTATGGGGTTGAATTAAGTACAAACTCCAAATTCTAAGAATTACTTTAGCTTTTAATCATTTCTCCATTCAATATTATAACTAATAAATAAAAATAAAAAGATCTACCACATTTTTTTGACAATATAAAATGCAATTGGCATATTAAATATTAAGCAAAAATACAAGTTATGTGGTTTGCTTACTAATCTAAAAGCAGTTACTGACGGAAACCAGAAGGTTACCAAATAGGAATTTGGGTCCTTAAACCAATAGTAAGTCATTTGATAGCAGAAAAGCTCACCAAAACTCCTTGTGGTACAGCTGAATGCTGAGATATGGTGAACTCCCATTCCGCTAACTGACTTTCAGAAGGCAAGTTTCCATACACTAAAAAGATAGAGAAAGGTAGAGTTAATAAACATTAAAAAGATAGAGAAAGGTAGAGTTACTAAACACTAAAGACATGTATGTTATGCATAAAATGAAGCCTGTAATTAACAGGACTCATAAATAAGGACCCTACACCTGCCTAAAGTGTATTCGTCTTTGCTGACATAAAATCCGAATCTCAGCTAATCATCAGTGAAAAGAAAAATCCTTTCACTTATCGTAAACAATGACCACAAAAGTCCCATGCACATGCAAGAAAAATTCTAAAAAAATACTCACTTATGAGATATGATACTTCCATAAAGGTGCTTTTCTCTGCCAAGTCCTCAATCGGATATCCTCTATATCTAAGGATTCCCTCATCACCATCAATGTAAGAAATCCTTGAGATGACAGGAGCAGTGTTCAAATAGCCAGGATCATAAAGTTTGAGTCCCTTGTCATACTTCCCAGTTGATATCTATAAATAAAAAATTAGAAAACCCCATAATTTAATACTAAAACAATATTAAGTATTAACATACACAATCATCATCATAATTAATTACAAACGAACCCCACCTACAATTTCAGCAGGTCACTATAAAGTCTGAATAAAATACTTAAAAAAGAAAAATACCTCGGGAGTTGTTTGAATCTTTTTTGTTTTTATTTTCTATTTTTACTTTTAATTACAAATGGTCACATTTTATTTCCTGTTTTCAAAAGTTTGCATGAGAAACAGTGAAAACAACTTTTTCTTTTCCATTTTCTGCTTTTTACATTTTTTATACAAACTTTTGAAAATAGGAAATAAAGTGAGATGAAGAAAGAAAACGTTTGGAGTTGCGGAGAAGAAGATGAGAAAAAGTGGTTTTTAAATGAAGACAAAGAAAGGAAGGGTCAGTTTCATCAAAAATGGTTCATCCAAGTTTCGATCAATTTGGTCCCTCTTATGTTACAGGCATGTGTGTGCTTAGTTGGATTTTCACACGCTTAGCCTTTCTTACATGACACTAGCTAAGTAAACTTCTCAACAATCATTTGGATGAAAAAAAAAAAAAAAAAAATTTCCATAAACTAGAAATTAACTTACAAATAAACTAATGATATTAACTTTCCCAAAAACTGATTTTTAAATGCACAAGCTAATTTCAATTTTGGGAAAAGTTTATTTTATTTTTTATTTTTATGAAAAAATTTTAGAAAAGAAATCACTTTGCCATAGGGACCAAATTGACTACAATTTCAAAGAACAAAGTGGGACTCACCCATTCATTCGAAACAATTCAACGAAGCACAAAGGAGCAAAATTGAGCACAACCCAGTTCACCAAATTCGAATCCCTATCGAGGGTCAAGATGACAAACAAAAATCTATCGACAAAACACAACATTCTCGTAAAAAGCACGTCACATCAAAACACACCATAAACGCTGATTCGAAAAGTGGAACCAGACCCAACTCGAAACGAATCAACGATCACACGAAAGGATCAAAATTGACGAAAACCCACTTCACCAAATCGGAAAATGAGGAGGAATCAGAAGCATCGTTACCTTCTTGAAGTCGGAGGCTCTGACGGTGCCTTCTGGGGAGACTTTGATCTGGTACCTCTTGCCGGTCCTCTCGTCGACGACGGCAAGAGTGCGCTGCAGGTTCTCCGGCAGCGAGGCACCGGCGGGGGCGGAGAGGCGGAGGGGTTGGAGGATCGCGGCAGACGAGGTGGCGGCGGCGGAGGGGTGTAAGTGAGCTGCGATGGTGGCCAAACGGTTGCGTGCAGCGTGTTCGGAGGTTGTTGACATCGCTATGTTGTGCCGTGTTCGTTGATGGTTCTCCGTTGGGTCTCGAATTCGAATGATTGAAGAAACGAAAATGATTCAAACTCCAAAGAGTATGCAAATGAAATTCTGAAGGGAGAGAGAAATTGTTTCGATATTGATGGAAGTGACAGTTGAATATACAAATGATACACGTGTTTGTTATTTTTTTTTTTTTTCTAATTACCGTGAAATTTTGTCTACCTTTTTACTTCTGTTATTTATTTATAATCTCTTATTTACTTTTCATTAATAATAGCTTTTTTTACCCGTGATTTGAGAGTTGAGATTTTTGTATTTATTTATATTTTTATGAAAAATAAATAATATACTGAGAATGTAAAATAGGTGTGTTGATTGACTTTTTCTTTTAAGTAAATTATGCTATTTATTATTTGTAATTTGAAAAAGTGTAAAAATATTTTATATTATTAGTGAATAATTATTTTTTTTTATCTATCCATTGAAATTTTAGATTTTTTTTTAATTCTCTCAATATCCACGATAATGAAACAAACAGAAAAAACTAAAACTAGATTAAAAAAGTTGAAATTGAATAAAGATTCCTTTTATTATTTGAAAGATGTTATCAAACACTACGCTACTCTAATCGAAATATAAATTTAAACTGTTTATTTAAGGAAAAATACAAACATTTATCATGTCACTTTATTAGGAGTTTACTTTTCATCTATTATTAACTAAAAAATTTATATTCTCAATCATTCAAAATATATCATAAATGTTCTTTTTAAAACAAGTATTAAAAATTAATAATTTTATGTGATAATTTATGGTTAAATTAAAATATAAAATAGTTTTACATTATTAATGTATTTAAATTAAATTGTTTTTATAGTATTTTTATCTTATTTTAAAATAATATTTATTTATTAACTTTTTAACAGGGATTAATAATTAATTATTTTAGAATAATCCATTTTCAAATATGTATTATATTCCTATCTATTAAATAAGAATATCAAATATTTTTATATAATATTATGTTCTTATTAAAATTACCAAGGTATGTCAAGGATTGGGAATTTATTTTATTTTTTAAAATTATAACTTACTACACTAATTCATTAAATAACTAAAGTAAGTAATTTATAAACTCATTTATTTAACTTCATTTTAATCCTAATAAAGCATATTTAGAATAATGGCTTATCCTTTTATACATAAATATAAAAATTGAATGTAAATATAATCTTTTAAATTATTATTATTTACGTCAGTCCATAGACTAGTAGACTAGCATGACTCTTAACTTTCCTTAAGTGTCTCTCTTTATGGTAATTAAGTGTGACTTCTTCTTTTGATTTATCTCTCCTCTCCTTTTATAATCTTCTTTCTCGTCCTGTTTCTCAAGAATTATGTTGTTTGTGGTTGATGTTTTCCTTTACTGTTATGTTGTTTGACTACTGAGGTAGTGCATACACGGCGGTGCCTGACCCCTACTATGCAAGCATGTTTTGTATTGACAATCTGAGTTCGTGCGACAATGTTGTTAGGTGTCTTTGTCAAGTTAAAGTCAATCATCCCAGTCGGTCGTTCGACAACCAACCAAGCGGTCCAGTCCACAGCCCCATAAGTGTCGAGTGAAAATGAAGGGACTTAAAGTGTTGGAGTTGAAGTTGGCCATCTTGGTTGGTTGTTAGACAATCGGCTGGTCATCCCAGTCCACAGCCTCACAAGTACCGAGTGAAGACGAAGACGCTTAAAGTGCTGAAAGGACTCGGTTGATAGTTAGTTGTCCTATGTCCTATGGGATTGTACCTTGGGATTTGTTTGTGCAAGATTTTCTTGTAGAGGTGTCAACTAAGCTTTCCTTGTATGCTTCATTCCCCCCTCCCCCCGCCTTGTTTTACCCATCGGATGCGTTGCGTCCCTGCCGTTGGCGTTTCCGCCATTGGATGAGATGGGATGGTATAATGAGGGATCATTGGATGACGACGTTTGGCGCTCTTACTCCCTAGCCGTTGGATGAGGATACCACAACGTAGGTCGTTGGATGAAGCTATGACCTTTCGAAAACTCCCCTCTCTTAATTGTCTGAGAGAGTTTTTGGGAGTTCATCCTTGTCCCTCTCACATACCTTTCGGAAACTCCCACCCCCTATCGTTTGCTCTCTAGTGTCGCTGTATCGCGAACCTTCTAGGGTTTTGCTCTAGCGTCATCTAAATTGCTTCATTGGAGTCCATGGATGAAAAATGGTACGTGCTCTTGTTCTTTATTTTTTTCTTCCACTTCTCCTTGCCGAAGAACGACCTTCGCACTTAGTCATGTTTGTTCTTTGTTTTTTTCTTGTAGATTGGTTACTGCACGTAGCAAACATTGTAGGGTATCGTTGTTATCTCTGTTGCTGGAGCTAGCTTGATGTTTAGTGACCAGCATGGCTGGTCTTGGATCTATAAAAGTGTGGTGGTCATTTGGTAGTTTTTTTGTCGACCCCACAGTGGACACCAATATTCATGTTAGATGGTAGATTCCTGGTGCGACTCTTAACTCTCCTTAGGTGTCTCTCTCTGTGATGATTGTGGTTACCCATTTTTGTTCGATTCTGGAAGAAAATATGGTAGTGGCAGATAGCTGAAAAAGGGGAGGCAAAGGAAAGGAAAGACGAACTGCAAGCTGATGGTTCTTCCTAAAAGAGGAAAGACAAAGATAGTTGAGAAAGGAGATTAAGATCCAACCCCGCGTCAAGACCAACTTATTTAACTCAGTGTCGAATAACTCCATCTTGGCTCCACGATACTCCACTGTGGATACCCATTTTGTCGGGTTCTGGAAAAAAACACACACGACAGTGGCAGATAGTTGAAAAATAGGAGGCAAAGGAGAGGGAGGATGAACTGCAGACGGATTATTTTTCCTAATAGAGGAAAGATAAAGACAACTGAGAAAGGAGATTAAGGAAGCGTGAGCTGTCAGGACCCACCATCTCCTTCCCTCCCAGACATGTGCGTACAAGAGAAGAAATGGCAGGCATTGACTTCTGGAAGCCTCCATGCCTGCCACCCTGCTGTGCGGAAGCTACCTCAAGAACTACTTCAAAAGTTTATATCGATTAAAAAATAAAAAAACAATCTACAAATTTTAATTCAATTGGTTGAGCAAAGTGCATTAGTGTTGTAAACTCTTCAAAATTTATGTAAATAAAAAAATTAAACAAAAAAGAAATATTGACATTCAATATGCAAAATTAAAAATAAATTGAGGGTTAAGACCTATTTATTAGAAAAAATTTTAACCCGTAAAATAGAACTAAAATATGTATCTAAATTAATTTTAATAACAGATTTTACATTAAAACGTATGTCACAAATTTAGAGCTTATTTGATTAGGTTGAGTTTTTATTTTTAAAACTGCTCTATAAAATAATTTTGAAGAATTGTTTTTGGAACAAATAAGAGGAAAAACTGCTCGGAAAGTAATAATATGAAACAATTTTAGAGATGAAAACATTAAAAGAAAGAATTATTTTTCTTATTTCCAAAAAAAAAAAAAAGAAATAACAGAAATAACATACAGTACCTTAGTGAGATATTAATCAGTTAGACAGTGTTGGATCAAAGATATGAATCCAGTTATTTCTGTTTTTCAAATTTAAAAATAATTAAATTGAAAATAGTTTTAAAAAATAATTAAAAAAGAAGTCACTTACACAGCTTTTTTTAAAAAAGCAGAAAATAATTTTTAAACGTAATTGTCAAACAGGACCTTAGTTTTAAGAGTTAACAAAAGGAAGCTTTGGTAGCAGTATCACCTATTTGGTTTCATTCTCACTTGATTTTAAAAAATTGTTTTTAAAAACAATTTCCACCACTTAATAATTAATTTTTCATCCAAAATCTATTAACAACAAATTCCTATTTCAGTAAGTGAAGTAAGTTATAAGTATCACACAATGCCATTCATTTCGGTTAAAAACTAAAATTTCAAAAATATTATTTATCATAAAAATTTTCTTCACGATCCGTTCAAAATCTTTGATAATTTTCCTCCTTTTTACAGGATTAAAAATCATGCAATAAATTATTCTCACTAATACCTCCTCTCATAGCTTTCTTCCAAAGTGTTCAAATCACCTTAACTGGTTTTTTTATATATTATTTTTCAATTACTACATCATTTCTACTGCTCTCACTTTTCTCTCATGAAATCATTTTAAATCCCAATATTCTTCCAAAATCTATTAAATTTTGAAAATTATTTCCAAAACAAATGTTTTAAAAACCAAAAAAACAAAAACAGTTTAGACATATTTTCCCATTTTCTCCTTTTGTTTTCATCTTCAGCTTTTCTTTCAATTCCACACTCTACTCTGTCTTGCACCACCCTTCACTAGTTGTCTCAGCAACCTTATTTAGTTGCAATTTGAAAACTAAAATCAATTTTTAAGAATAGAAATCAAACACAACTCAAATCCTTCCTATATAAGCCGTTACTAAACATATTTGTAGAAATCATGCTTAGCTACATACTTCTCAAGATAACCTTGGTAACCCTTACTCTTTGATTCACTATAGAAGCTCCTAAAAAAGTATTAGTAACTTGAGTTCCCATTTACACCCATTTCCAGAGGAATCAGGGAATGTGATACTGCATAATCAAAATAATCCTATCTTCCCATGGCACTAAACTATAGTTGAGATTAATATAGTACAAAATTACCATATATCTACTCGTAGATGCATGGTCATATGTTCTAGTATGGTATTGGTGATGCCTTAGCAATTAAGTTGCATGCCATGCACCTTAATTCACAAGCATAGATGGAAGTGCAAGCTATGCATCAAAAAATGAATATAAATCATTATACATGGCACGATCACACCTTTAAATTGAGTCAGCCTAAAAAATTTTGCTTCTCTACAATATTGTAAGGTATTCACCCTATACAGCAACACTACAATCACCTTTCTGTGAAATATCCTCATGAGTTTCAATAGAAGAATGTTGGGACACTTCCATTGCTGCTTTAGCAGATGAAAGTTCACTTTCATTATTAATATGAGAAAGCTGAGAATTAACAAGATTGTCAGTTGGATTGCTTTGTGGGGGATTGACCACATTTGAGTCACCAAGTTGTGAGTGATTGACCTCTGCAGCATCTTCTGGAAGCGTCGGCATTGTGTCATCGATGTCGTGACTTACATCACAAAGCTGTGAATTATCAATCACCATATGATCAGAAGGTTGTACAATGTGAATCTCATTGGCTGCATTCAGTTCCTCAATGTTTTCCTCACCAGTCACATGGTTAAGCTCTTGCTTTATTTCTTCACCAGCTCTGTGCTTTAGTTCTTCATGGCTAAACTCGGCAGTTACATCATCCGGCTCCTCATTATTTTCTTCACCTGCTGCATAGCCTAGCTCTGACTCATCAACCTCCATGTGTGGATCACAGAGCCGCATGTTCTCATCATCAGCGTCTGCATGAATCAACTGGACAACACTGACTGCATTGTCTACAGTACATAATTGTGCATGATCCAGCTCTCTATCAATATGACTTAGATGTAATTGGCCAACCTCAATAGCAGTGCCATAGTACTGAGGTTGTTCATCCTCACTAACTGCATTATATTGAACCACACCATCCTTTCGCATTCGTTTACCCGCTCCTCCTTTTCTTCTAACCCTCTCCTTTCCTCTTACCCTTTTTCCTAGTTCAACTTGGGGGCTTCCTGACGCTATGACCGGACCACCAATTTGGTCTCTCAAACATTCATGCGCAATATATCTTATCCTCGATATTGATTCGATTTGTTGTGGATCTAGCCCTTTTGTTGAAAAGGTATCTGCTATGTGTGCAATGTCCCTTAGACCAGCATTCTGCAAACATTTGTTTATTTTCTTTAAAAAGCATTTCAAACTTAATCTATAATTGCTATAAGATATAAAACCAAATTCATGAAACATATCCTTACCGTTCTCTGAAACTCAGTCGAGAGAGAAATAGGCCTTCCGATGAACTTACGAGTAATTCTCAAAAACCATTCCATGTACTCGCTTTCATCTACACCCTCGTCCCCATCAACAATATGCACCTGACGGTCCATCCATTCATTAAGCTCGGATTCCATTTTCCCTGACAAATCAACACCACCATCAACTCCTCTACTCTTCCTCTCCCATCGCTCCACATGATCTGGAATTGATTGAAGCATGCCATATTGCCTTAAGCATCGATTTGGAAGATGTCTTTCAGCCTTGTCAAAGCATATCAACATTGTCTTTGACCTCCCAAGAATTAAAGTGCTTTTGATATGTTCTGGAATTACCATGCTATCCATGTTTCGGTAGGGGAGCCACTCCACCTGTACATTTATTTACACTAGTAAAACTAGATTCTATTTAATGCTAGATCAGCATTAAATAAGCAAATGAAAATAAGACTTACATCGCACGGTTTTAGGGAATCTAGAGCCTTCCGATAGAAAACTACATCACGATTTGCAGTTGGGCCACTTTGTTTTCCTTTCCATCTAAGCACAAAGGGAAATCGATCATGCATCAGATCAAGATTGAGCTTTGGTCGTCCAATATTTAGGTGAAAGTAACTCCAACACTGCAAATACATAATAAACAATTAATCAACACCTTTAGGAAAGGAAAACTGCAGAAGAAAATGGAGATAGTGTCAAAGAGAAGTTAAAAGGAAGAGAAGCACATATAAATAAATCACCTGAAGTAGTGTTAAACAGCCACTAATGGTACTTTGAGTTTTTAGTGAGGCATTGCCCAGTGCTCTATACAAGAATGACAATGCTGCAGCACCCCAGGCATATTGCCCACATCTATCAAAATTCTCAAATAATGGCAAATACATTACAGGGACTTTATTCCCTGTAGTGGTGGAGAATATGGTGCTACCTACAAGATAAAGAAGATATGCACGAGTATGTTGCTCTATTACTTCGATTGGAGCATCTTCAGGACAGCGAGAAAAGAACTCTTTCAACCAACTTAGCTTCACCATTCCGCCACTTGTGTAACCAGATTCCGGTGATCTGCCAAGATACTTTTCACAAACTGAACTGCATGTGGTATATGTAATACCAATTACAGGTTCTCCATCAATTGCCAGTCCAAGCAAGAGTGCGACATCTTTAAGGGTTACTGTCATTTCACCAACATTCAAGTGAAATGTGTTTGTTTCTCTTCTCCACCTTTCGACTAGAGCAGAGATAAGTGGATTGTCTAGACTAATAGCTGGGATTGACCTTAAGTATCCAAATCCAGCCTTCTCTACCAATTCAACTTGTTTATGAGTAAGTGTCCACTGATCGAGCTTTGAAGTATGTTCATGACATCTGAGGGCACCACGCTCCTATTAATGCATCCATGAGAGAACAATTATATAAATAGTCAAGATATAGACAAGATTTTTCTGAAATGAAAATGAAAATAAAATATGAAGCAGAAAGGCTTCTCAGCTAGCAAACACCACCTGTCCATCCCAAACTGCTGTAGAGACATGCTTGTCTTGGTCATACAGAATTGAACCATCAATTGGACCTGGATTAGTTGTATAAGGGTCCACTGCTCCCACTTCCATTACTATTGTGACTAACAACCAACATCCAAAAAAGAAGTGAAATAAGAAACATGAGCTTCAAAATTTTCTTATTTTGTTTTATAAAAGAAGGTAAACTTGTCAATACATCAAAGGCATAAAGCCTACAAATCCTAAGGATTAGTAGCCCCAAAATCCCAAATTATTATTCTGAATCCCCAAAACCCCTTAAGCAACGTGTTCAAAGCTTCAAACACATAACATATGCCGATAATTACTGTACAATTGAAATAATCAGAATGATGTCCAATAATGAAACTAGACAGAAGTCAGCATCTTTCAACTCAACTAAGGAATGACATGACAAGGGATATATATATATGAACTTTCTTTACCAGGAAATGAAGGATTTATATTGTAGATTTTAGGGATTGATCATTCCTATTATCTAAAGCAAGTAATGGATAAGCCTCAACTTTGACTGCCATCTATTCTTGCTTCATTAGTTACAAAATTCTCTTTCCTTGTATGAACAGCATTGTTGAGGGAAAATTGCCACGGCGGATATCTGACAAAACACAATATTAATGCAGTTAGCAATATACGACAAGTGAAAGATTGCAAGCAACAGGAAGTCTAACAAAACACAATATTAATGCAGTTACGACAAGTGAAAGATTTACAAGCAACAGGAAGTCAATGGATCAACGTCAACGGATCAACGTCAATGGATCAACAGATCAACGTCAACATCAAAGGATCAACATCAACGGATCAAAGTCTATTGCCTAGTCATCCAACAGATTTGAAACATTTCTCTTTTTACTTTAAGGCCGGTAGAGTCGTACCTAAAATAGTAAGAATTTGATATAATGAATTAATGATCACTAAAATAGATGCTAAATCCATGAAGAAAACATATAAAACTTCCAATACCAAGAGTTACACAAGTTCAAATCATTTTACATTCATCTAAACCACAGAAAGCACCATCATTGTACAAGAAGAAAAAACTAAGCAAGTTCTTAAAAATAACTTCAAACTCTCTGGGTCCCACTCAACAAGTACACGGACACAAAAAAGTTAACTCATTTTCTCCTTAGTTTATCAAAACCCAGTTTCCTCAATCCCTATCTTTTCTTCCTTGAATTTAACATTACTTTTCAATTTAAAAACAAAAACCCCATTCCCCATATTACCTCTCAACTGCTAGTCGAGAATGTTAACAATTCCATTTTCTATCACACCTCATTTCAACCCCCTAAACCAAACACCACCAACTCCTCCTTGAACCTTAACTTCCACAAACAAACCACAACCTATTCCAATCAAAACAAATAGCAAATTCTCCCTCGAGGCTCAACCTCAACACAACTCAACAAAACAACCCTTCCCATTCCATGTAACTCACTCCACGAACACTTCAATCAGCTTCAAGAACCAATTGCATTACCAGAACCACCATTTTTCCTCAAAAACCCAAACCCCACAATCCAGAATTGCCACTTAACACCAAAAACACAGAGCAAACAGTGAATCACGCAAAACCAACCCCGTCCCATAAAAAAAAGGTGAAAACTTTGGGGAAATTGAACACAAGGGTCCAACTGGGTCATCACCAAAAAACACTCACAGAGAAGAAATGGTTGGGTCCCACATGGAATTGGGACCCCAGAGAGAGAAGGGTGAGAAAGGAGAGGCACAAGAAGAAAGTGGGAAGAGATCTGCATGGCTTAAGTTTTCGCTCGGAATTGCATTGAGTTTAGAATAATAATAAAAATAAAAAATAAAAACAAAGAAAAGTGAAGAGAGAGAGAAAGAGAGAGAGGCTTACAGTGAATGGAGGAGAACACGATACGACTTCCACCGTCGTCGTCGCTTGATTTAGCACTTAGCTCAGGTTTGTAATTGTTTGAGGGCAACAACACGCAAAAAGGGTGTTTGGAACAACTCACAAAGGGGCTTCGTTTGGGTTTGAGGAGGCCCATGTTAATAATATAGTTAGGGACACTATTCACACCCCGTTTTATTCTCTTCACACCTTCCAATTCTTTTGTTTATTTTTTTATATTTTCAAACTACCCCTTTGTTCATACCCTTTCCTCCCCCCATTTAAAAGTATTTCCCCTTTCCTTCCACTCCTCACTCTCTTTGCACCTCTACCTACCATTTCTCCTTCCTTTTAATGTCGTATTCTTATTAAGTTCTATACTTTTCAATGAACTTCTTATTATTAATGTTCTTCTTTGTTTTCACCCACATTATTTGTGGTGCTTCCTCTTATAAGAGTTCTCTTTTGACACCATTTTTGTTAATGTTTGTTGTTATTTTTTTGCAAGTTGTTAATTCGACTAAACTAATTTTTGTTATGTATACAAGACTTTTGTATATTTTACTTTTGTATTTGACTTTTATTTTTGTAATGTAGATATAATATGTCATGTACACAATTTGCTAGATATACCAACAAAGTTGTTTCTATGACTTTAGGGTAGATACATCCAAAATTGAGCATACACAACTCACTTGTAGAGATAGAGTTGCAATTGCGCAAAATGAGACATTGCTTGCTAACGCACCACAAGAGTTAGTTGTCACTCTTTAGCCCTAAATGGCAACTCTTGAGTCATGGGCTATTGACCCTTTTTTTCTAGGAGGTTCTGAGGATCTTTTTGTGTTGAGGCCCTATACAGACCATATCACCTCACAATTGTGGGAAGGTCGGGACTATCAAGAGTTAAAGATGGGTCAACCATGGGAGCAAGACATTATTGTTGCCTTAAGATAAGCATGTGAAGTGGTATATGGAGAGGTTTGATTGGAGCCTCTTCTATAGGCATGTTACCACATGGTGGACAAGAGCGTCTTATTTGTTTTTGTTAAGTAATGGCAAAGGGCACTAACTCCTTCCACCTTCCAATAACTCTCTTACATTTTACCTATAGTTGAGAGTTTATGTTCTTACCCAATATTACACCAGTATGATGCACTAGAGTACATGATGGAGTTTCTCAAAGTCACCTTCTTCCAAGCATACACTAAGACTAATAGAGGCACATGCATGCAATTAGACTGACTACAAGAGGTATATGATGCACACGTCTAGGTCAAGAATATTGTCTTTGTAGCTAGAAATTTTCTACTACATTTGGTTGGTTGCATGATATTTGCTTGCAAGAGTTTCTATTGTATGAATGTGACATACTATAAGCTTTTTTGCGATCTTGAGAAATGGGAGGAGTATGCATGAGGTGTTTTTACCTTGCCATACTTGTATGATCAACTTAGTTATGTTAGCATGCTTTATACAAAGTAGTTTGTAGGATATGTGACTTTTCTATTAGTATCCATTTTTTTCTTTGCCTTTTCTATTTTTTTGGTTTACAATAATTAATTATGTTAACAATTTTACAAGCACAAATATTGGAGTACTTTTTGGTCATTGGCTCTCACAAATTGGCCATATACTGAGTAGTCTCCTTATGTCTATCGATGGGTTGCTCTGAAGGGCTCTAATGTACTATCACCATTCGGTTAGTACAAGATGTGTTACAGCCACAAGAAGTCCTCTAGATGCCTTTTGTAGCTCACAAACAAGTCTGATCTCTCTAAGACATCTTATACTTCTCATTATCCATCATATCAAGTCCATTATTGCATGTCCATCTATCATAGAGAGTGCTACAATAGATTAGGCACATACAAAAATTCCTCACTCGACAAGCATTAATATGGAGCATGTGTCTATCGTCGAGGAATGTGATGAAAAATTTATTCAATATCTCTATCACATTCTTAATGATGAGACTAGAGGATTGTGTGTGGGTGTAGTTGATTTGATAGAGTGCATGGATCGATCTTTCCTTGGTTCTACCGCTTTTCCCTTCCATACATCATGCCCTCATAAAAAGGAGATAGTTCGTATGTACTTGTAGCTCCCTACAAGCAACCATCAGAGCCTAGTTCGAGCAAGTCTCATGTTTGTCCAATAAGTATATATTTTTTGTTTATTATGTATTAAATGACAATCAAACATTTATAGTACTTATTTATTTTAAATTTCAATTTTGTAGAATTTATTTTAGAGGATTTCTAAGACATTTTATATCATGCTTGATCTGAAGATAGTTATTAAGGGTACAAACGCTTGGACCTCCACACAAGATGTATTTAGACCCGTACAAGCAAACACTAAAGTGAGTTGCACATATTAGAAAAGTGGTATTCATACCTGATGTTTTGGTATTTTTCATTATATTTCATCTCAATTATATTATTTTGTATTTGGTGTTGACTTATTTTATATTATTGCAACTGATGTTGACTTATTTGAATTTGTCTAATATTTTATCCTCATATTGTATTTATCAAGCTATTCAACTATTAAAATTATTTTAAAAAATAAAAATTAAGTGCAAAATTAACCAAATAAAATACATTCATGTGGATATTTTATTTAATGAATTATTCAATTCATAAAAGTTATCAAATTATTTACTAAAAATATAAACATTAAACACAAATAAAAAGTAAATTTTCTTTACAACAAAAACAATTTTTTATATAAAAATGGATACTAGTTTCCGTATAGTTTTACGGTACAAGCGTGGAGAGAATTTTTGTAAAAATTTACAAAAATATTTTTAGCAATGCAAAGAGAAAATAAGGGGTGAAAATAGCAACCCCATGGTTAAACTTAACCCATAGCTTGTTATAAGGCCTAAAATTATATGAGTCTATGATTGTGGACTCCTAATTATTTTCAACAAAATTTTATTAGCATCAAGATTTCTTTGCATGCAAGATTTAAGTAGTATTTGTATATAACTTAATTAATTTTATAAGAGGATTATCTATGTTATTTTATGGATATCTCATCAAATGAATAATATGTTTAAGTTTTATCCATTTGAGCATAGGACTTGGACACAAGATATATTGAGATTGCTTTTTTCTCTTCTGTTATTAGAGACCTGATATTTTGTCTATTAGATCATTGTAGTGTAATCTTTGATTTTGAATTTGGTCAAAATTATTAAAGCAAAAAGGGTGTAGAATTTATGTATTTCTATTAAAAAAGACATGACATCATTAAGAATAATTTTATGTTCGTGTTATATATATTTATAAACTATAACATCATTTGCAAAGTTTTTTATTTAATTTTTACTTCATTAATTTGAAAAGTTGGAGTAAAAATCATTACTAGAGATCTATTTAAAAAAAAAAAAATATATATATATATATATATATAGAAGAAAATCAAAAGATGAAAATCAATCTAATTTAGAAATAAAATATGACACACTCTAATTTTATGATATCAATTAATTATAAATACATAATTAAATATCTCATTTGATTTTGATAATAAGGTTGAGTGGTATACGTAGGCATGGTCAAATTTTGCATTTAGTTATTCCATTTTATTACCATAAATTAGATATTTTGTTATCAAAGTGGATCCAACCAGGCAAATCAACCTGCTAACTTTTTTGTAGAGTGAGTTATATAGTTGAACTCGCCAACTCGACCAACTTGCAAGTCAAGACTAGTCAATCTACATATTATATAATTTTATTTTTTTTACATAAAATATAGCATATAGGTATATATCATATATGTTATTAGGAAATGACACCTAAAGAATGTGATTGACAAATAGAGTCTTTTAAGTCCTTACATTTTTTATTATCATTTTTTACGGTTTATCACATTTATAATTCAAGAATAGAAATATTTATATATATTACTTTGGGTTTACCTTATAATTTAAAGGTGTCACTGTTTACAAAGAATTATTTTCATTTACATCTAATTACTTTTATAACTTTTGAATGAAAAATATAATTTCTCTCATATAATTATGTTTACACAAATAAAATTATAAATAATAATAATTTTATATTTTAGTTTTTGTTTATGGTATAATAACACTAGAACTTGCTTTTCCATTTATAACAATAAATCTATTAGTATAAAAAAATTATTTAATCTAGTTCAATTAGTATTAGATAATGAAAAAAAAATCAAATTTTGGCATTTTAAAAAAAAATTGTGGGTTGAAAGTGGGTCAACTTGTCAATCCATTGACTTGCTTTCACCCTTTAACGGGCCAACCTACCAACCCACTAACCCGTGGCTAAGTAGGAAGAGTTGCATTTTCCAACCTGTTTTACATATGTGAGTTAATGATGGGACAAGCAGGTTGACTTGCTTTACCACCTATAAAAGAAACTACAACACTATCAATTTATGTCTCTTTAGAGGCAAAAGAAAATTTGAATATATCATCTCCAAACTTGTGAGGATATATGACTTTAACCAACTTTACATAAAAACAAATTTTAAGTTTACTAGATTTATCTATCTAAAATCATATATTGGTAATTTTTTACAAAATAATTGCAAACTTAACAACATGAAGACATCATAATCCAATGCTTCATGTAATATGCTCATTGTTCACATAGATTTTCCCATTAAGCATTCTAATCTATTGTTGATTTGGACAAAGTAGGAATGTTCATTAGTTCAAATCAACTTGACAAACTCAATGACCCAAATCGAACCAATTAAATTGGTTCAGATTTTTCAACTTAATCGGGTCTAATCCAAACCACAAAACCAACCTAATTATAATTTATTTGAGTACTAGATTCATGCTTTGCAAACTCGTTAAACCCAAACCGAATATGTCTTTTACTATTATTATTTTATGAACTTTTTAATTAATCAACTTTTTGTTCTCCCATTACATATTTGGTGCCCTAACTCAAACACTTAGTCTCACACTCACATTCACCGTTTGGTGCCCTAACTCAAATACATAATTTCACAATCTAATACACATTAATAGTAGTAGCTTTGGCAACTTCGCTCATCATCGTCATCCACATCGTGAAAAGAAGCTTGACACTATCATAATAGTAGCAAATGAGTTCAATAACTCCTTGTTTCTTATTTAGCTCCTTTTTATTATTTGTTTCTTAATCCTTATTGATTCCTAATTTATTCAACAATTTTTTCATAATTTGTTCCTTATTTGAGTTATTTCATTCATTATTTGTTCCTTTTAGTGTGTCTTTTGTTTTGATCTTTTTGTGATTCAAAATTAGGGTTTTATTTGGGTTTTGTGTGTAATATAATGTTAGTAATTCTTGCTCCTTTGTGTGTGAAGTTTCCTTGGTAGTGCACAATGGGTGAGATTTAGTGACAAAGCTCCTATCCCAATTGAGGTTGTTCATGCAAAACACCAAAACTAGTATAGGTATGCTTTATTTTTTGTTTCGCAAATGTGCATTGGGTACTAATTTGCATTTCATCTCTCAAATTGAATCTAACATTTGACTTTGTCTATATGTTATGCATGTACACACAAAAGGAAAATTTCTAAAATTAAAATCATTGCACATATTTTGCTTATATGTTCTAAGGTTCTCATTCTGGTAAGTTTCATGCTAATAGAGAATTTGTTTCTTTAGATGGGCTCTTTTATGCTACAATGTCTTCTAATATTTGACAAATGACAACACTATAGTCTTTCACTTAGAAAATCTAAATTTTCTTTTGTATCATAACTCATTTTATTTCTCATATTAGCCTTCAAGTTATTTTTTTGGCATGTTTGGCAGGCATAAAAGTTATAAGCAAACTACAAATGAGAACTAAAATACCCTCCAAAATTACTTATAAAAAAATAAAGTAGGAAAACTAAATTATAGGTAAACCATGTTTAGATTTCTTTCTCTTACACATTCACTGGCTTTGTAATTTATGATCTTGTATTTGCATGAAAAAGTAACTTTCTCCAATATTTATGGATATCCAACAACTCAACTTAATTCTAAAACAAGATTGCTTTCATTCCATAAACAACTATATTTAGTATTTATTAATAAAAAAACAAAAATAAAATAAAAACATTTATTATGTGGTCGTTGATAATGCAAGTGCTAATAACTTAGTCATTTCATATTTAAAAGAAGCATAAGTGATTGAAATAACAATATTTTATTAGTTGCATATTTCATTCAAATGAGATGTGTTGCTCATATTTTGAACTTGATTGTAGGTGATGAATTGAAAGAAATTAACCTTTCTATTAATAGAATACGGGTTGCATGTAAGTTTGTCAGGCCTTCTCCATCTATATAGATACTTTTTATGAGGTGTGCGCAAAATGAAGTAAAACTAGTAAAGTTTGTTTCACTTGATGCATCAACTAGGTGGAACTCCACTTATTTAATGCTAGATGTTGATAAGTTTTTTGAAAAACCATTTAAATGACTTGAATATGACGATTCCCAATACTTGATAATTATTGTCAATGAAGGAATGTCATAATAATGATTATTGGAATTGTGCACGTATGTTTGTTAAGGAATTGAAGGTGTTTTATGATGCAGCCCTTTTTTTTTTAATTCATTTCATGTTACATCTAGCATGTTTTCAATAATTTGTGACATTCAAAAATCATTGAACAAGTGGAAGCAAACTAAGGATATATTCTTGGAAAGGATGATTACGAATATGTAAATTAAGCTTTCTAAATATTGAGAAAATGGTAAGATAAACTATTTGTTGTTTGTAGTTGTATTTTTTAATCCATAGTGTTTCTTAATCCACAATATAAGCTTGATTATATTGAATTTTGCTTTAGTCATATGTATGTTCGCAAGAGGAGTTAGAGGATGTTGAGAAAGTTAAAAGACATTATCAATAGGTTGTTTGAATATTATGTTATGTTGTATCTTTTTCATGTTGATGGTAGTGATTTTAGTAGCATAGCATCAAATTTGGCTTCTTTATCTAATACCCCAATGATGATGGTGATGATGAAAAAATTGGACAAATCAATTCAGGTTGAAAATAAGGAAGAAACAAGGTGAAGTGAAGAGGAATGAGTTGGAAAGGAAGATTAAATTGAATACTCAAATCCTAAGAATGAATTTGACATTTAAAATGGTAAAAAAAGGCAAGTCAATGAAATTTTATGTGCTTTCCCACATGGCTAGAGACATATTAGCTATCCTAGTGCCTATTGTATCAACTAAAAGTGTTTTTAGTACAAGAGGTTGAGTCTTTTACATGTTTCGGAGTTCCTTAATTCTTACTATTGTTGAAACTTTAATTCGTGCTCAAAATTGGCTAAGGACTACTCCTAAAGTTATAAAGCTACGAGATGAGATGAACCAAATGTGGAAGATTGAGTCAATATAAAAAATTAATTTTTTACACTCAAGATTGATTGTTGTATTTGTGTTTATTACATAGTATTTAATCTCAAATAGCGGAGTGGAGTGGGCAACCCCTGAACTGGGATAACGGGGATAGTGGACACTAGGGTAACCACTATTCTAATATTTTATATATACTAAACAATTATATATATAAGCTTAGAAAGATAAATATTACTCAAAATTCATAACTAACAACCATCATTAATAATAAATATTCATAAAATTTTAAATTTTCTAAAGCACAAAGTACTAAGTACTAATTAGACAAGTAAACATTAAAATTCAAATAGTAAACAAATACAATGATTTCTTAAATCTTAATAGTAATCTCCATCATCCTCTTGAAGTTCCTTGTCATTGTCTTCATCACTCCTATTATAACTAAAATTGCACTCTTCCTCCCCCTTCTTCATCTTCACTTGATTCATCTTCATCCTCTTCTTCCACCACTCATTTTCCCATTTTCCTTCCTAGATGTAGATGCAACAGTTGCTCTTTGCATTTGTATTTACCTCCTAGCATATTTCAAAGATTCAACAGTCTTAGTTGCACTAACAACATCTCTCCAAGTCAAAACATCATCATCAAAAACCAATTCATCCTTAGCATCTTCACCATCTCCACCCAATTCTCCCACTATCCACTCATTCCTATGATCAATGTCATTTAAAACAATATGATCAATAAGATCATGACATTCATAGCGTTCTTGAAGAGCTTGGTCATATATAACATAAACCAACTCTTGAAGTTTTTGGTGCTCAAGTTTGTTTCTCTTCTTCGAATAAACCTATAATAATTTAACAAACATGTTATTTCAACTTCTATGTTTACTATTGTTACTTTATATAAAATTCTAAACTCAAATTTAAAACATTCACTTTCATATTAACTTACATGCTCAAAGTTACTCCAATTATGCTCGCATCCCAATGAGCTACAAGTCAAACTTAGAACTTTAATGGTATGATTTTGCAAGTGTATGTGCTCCATACATCTTCCCCCACTCAGTTGTAATGCAATTCATATGCATAGTATTAAACGACCACTCAAAGTTACAATTTGAAATGTAATCAAATATTCAAATTTATAAGGGAACTTTCCCACTTACAAGGAGTCATTGTAGTTATTTTTCTCACATTGCAGGATAACCAACCATACTTGTAGCTCTCTAATATATTGGCAACGCATTGTGAATGTGATCTACAAACTCGTAATTTTCACTAAGCTTGTCAATACATTTGTAAAGGCCTTTCAGCACTCTACAATCCATTTTAATGTTTGGATTGCTAAAAAAAAACTTAAGATTTAAAAAATAACTCGTTGCATGCAAAGGGTGGTGAAGATGGAAATCTCATCTTCTATCAATGATTACAAAGATATTTTTATACTTATCTTCATTGTCATTAAAAGTTTTTTGGACCGCCTCTTTGGCCCTATCCATTGCTTCATAAGTGTAATCCATTATGGATCTTTTTTCATTACCCACCAACATCAATACATGTGCAATAGGTCTCATAACCTTTAGGGTCTAGACAAACATCATTCCAGAATGATGACATAAGAATAATGTCTATTGTTTGCTTCCCTTTAGGATCCTTAGCTGCCTTAGACTCCATCCATTCGTCTAAAGTGAACATTCTTCAAGATTGGCATTTTACTTGTGCAATCTTTGTAACGTAAGAAAAGTGGTTGCAAATCTTGTAACTATATGCCTCACTAATTCGAACTTGTTTGTGAACTTCCTCATGGTGTTCAAAGCCAATGAGTGGTTGTAAAAGCATCCTACTAGCTTGATGCTTCTTTATATAACCTTTTTTACTTTGGCAATCTTCCCAATATCTTCTAACATCAAGTCAAGATAATGGGCAACACATGGCATCTAAAATAATTTTGTTCTCTTGCCTTGTAAAAGTTTACCTAAAAATTCTAAATCAATAAACTTTAATTTAAATAGGTAACAATTAAAAGTTATAATTCTAAAAAAGCAAATTTTCAATAAGATTTATACCGATGGCCATAACACAATTACTGCATTGTCCATCACTACTTGAATAATATTTTTTTCTCTAATCTCCTCAACAAAGCTATTTAAAAGCTCATATACTTTGTCCCGATCTTTATGTATCCGAAAGCATCAACACTTTTGACAAACATTGTTCCCAATGAACAATTTACCAAAAAATTTATCAACTTCTTATTCTTCCTATCTGTTCAGTCATCCGACATGATTTGAGCATCCATATTCCATCTATTCCTCCTCATGACCCTTCAACAAGTCTTTTGTATATTCTAACTCCTTTTTAAGGAGCGAAACTCTCAATTCATGATAGCTTAAAATTTAAATGAGAATCATAGTTTCCAATTACCTCAATCATCAATTTGAAACTACTCAATCACGCCACATTGAATGAAATTTCATTCCTAAAAAAGAAATGAGCAATGTACTAAATTGTCCTTGTTTTTGCTTCCTTTCAACAAACCATCATTTGTGCTTATTTGTCTCTTGTTTTTTTCCCAATTGAATAGTTTCTTCAAGTTTTTTTGAAGAAGTGCAAAACAAGGGACCCCTTATCAATGACATTCTTATTCTTGGAAATAGTTGAAGAAACCTTTGTTGATGAAATTGTAGGCCTTTTTCACTTTTAAGCCTTACAACCTCTTACACCTCATCTTCATCTTTTTGCACTCCCTTCATAAACATGTCATTTTCTCTTTTTTTTGTTAGCTTTTCTTTTTTCAAAAGTTGTCTTCAATTTCAATATAATATCCTCTAGTATTTTCCTACAAACACACACATATCCTCTTCTTCCAAGTTGATGCTTTTTGGCTTTAGTAATTCTCTCCGTAGATATATTTAGGCAAAAATTACATATTACACTCTTCCTATTGTCCTTGTCCTTCAACCTATTTCACTTCCATGCAATATTCTGATTAGTAGGCTTGAACATTACAGTTGAAGATTTCATTGATAGTGTACTACCAACAGTAGAGGTGGTTTTTTTTTTATCATTGGTTGGTTGGGAACTAGATGTCATGGTTGATGGTTTTGTTGGGCAGAATACAAAAGATAGACAAGTTAAGAAGAAAAAGGAATATTGTTGTTGTCACTTGTCAGCAAGAAAGAAAAAGGAATTAGAGAAAGAAAAAGGAGAATCAAAGTTAATAGAAGAAAAAAGAAATTAAAGAAAAAAATAATTGAAACTTGAAAGAAGGTTGCCAAAAAAAGAATGTCGTCGGAGAAGATAGAATCTCATCGAAAAATGTCAATAATGATTGCATCAATGGTCTTTGGTGGTTGTGTTGGTGGTTGCCAAAGGAGGAAAGAGAATAGTAGAAAAAGGATGAGAATTAGGGTTTAAGGAAGAACAAGGGAACATTTACAAAACTCTAAATCAAAAATACTCTCACTAACATTTTAAAAATAGGTATTATGAGATTTTCACATACCTTCTACAATAGCGAGTGCATTAACTATGACATCAAACCACACTACAACATCAGCACCATATATCAAACCACGCTACAACATAAGCACCATCACTACTCGAATCCATCTCGCTTCGACCGCCATTGATATAGTAGGTTTATTGATTTGTTATTCTATGCTTATATATTAATGTTTAAATATGTATTTTATATAATTGTGTGGCATACATTGTTACGTGTTTGCTAGCATTTGATTTAAGTGCATTATACTGTCAGTTTGTGTTGGACTACTTTTTGGTATTATTAGTGCTGGATTAGTACTTACTTTAATCTGAACAGGTGAGAATTAATTGGTTTAGATTTTATTTCTCCCAAAATTTAATCTAAACCACCGCGTGAACAACTCTAGGACAAAGCCTTGAAGACTAATGAGGAAATTATAGATCTTAATTACAATAAGTAAATCTTTGATTAGTACAATGACTATAATATGTTAAGAAACAGAATAGGAATGATGAAACTAAAGTAATATTGATATTGAATTAAAACGATATCAAAGGTATAAACCTCTGATACAAAATGAACTATAGAAATGAAACAAATAACAACTCTTCTATGAAAAAGAACCAGCTTCTTCACTCATCACCCTCTCCCTCCAACTCATCCTACCCATACCACTTCTTTATTTGTTCCTAACTGCAGACCCAGTAAGCACAACAATAAAATAATAAAAATGGACAACAGAACCTTTGTTGAAATTATTTTAATGTTATCCTCATGAAAAAATTGCTATATGCTTTTGCACAATTTTTCCTTCATGTTTCTGGTAAAAAGACATTCTATATAATAAAGATATTGCGTTATCGTCATAAACTGCTAGTAAGGATAAAATTTAGATTCATAAAAATTGATGAAAGAAACTTGAATCCTGAAATTTGAAAATACATTTTTTAAATATTTGATAAATAATTATATATTTTTTGGTAAAACAAACAAACTACAATTTTATAAAATAAATATGGTAAAACAATTTTACAATATTACTGTTAATATAACTTGAAATAATTATTATAAAAGTAAAAGTCAGCCCATAAATGGTCCTACATCTAAGCCGTTATTCATGTAATCGGTTTCAAGTAAAACATTATGACTATAGTTTCACGAAGTTAATGAAGATCCAAATTTCCGTACACTTGTTCACCGAATGACAAAAAGGCACAAACTAAAGGGGTAACATTAAGGGGGGGCCAAAAAATGAATTTTAATAAAATGTCGAGCCAAAAATATTATACATAACAACAGTGATCAACATGTACCAGAGTACCAAATCTTCTTCTCTAGCCACCACCAGAAACTTCCCCTTAGGGCATAACACAGACATTGCAAAACAGCATAAACCATTGGCAGTTCTAGGCTTCTAGTCAGCAGCTATATAGATTATGAGAACATCCGGAGGAAGTTGTTTGCATAAGCCATTGGTTTGACATCAGGGTGTGGCTGCAAATATAACAAGAGATTCTAAGATATGCAGAGCCACAACGCACCAGATTATTTGTTAAATAAAACAAAGAATGAACATATTCATTGATTATTATCATCATTTTTTTGAGGATGACATAACATAGCATACTACAAAACATAAAAGATACTAACCACTGCTGAGAATGTGACAATGTTAGGTTTCAAATCAGGCGCTTCAAATCGAATAAAGGCACCTTTGTTACCCATCTGCAGCATGCAATGAAAAATCAACACACCAACATCAAAATATACTTCATAGAAGGAAAAATGATTACTTAGATATTCATATAAGCATGTCATGCACACTGTCTGTGCAGACAACAAATGTACAAATTCAGGGCAGTGAAATATTATTTTCATTCACACACACCACGAATCCCATTTCCCCCCTTTCCCTCTCCTCTCAAATCTTCTGAGACAATTAAGTAAGCAAATGCCATAAAATACTGAGAATACAATGTAGCAAAAGGGATATGGTTACCTGGTCACAGTAATTTGGAGCAGAAAACACAGTTATGAGTTTACCATCATGTTCAATCTCATAACCCTCATCCTTTACTTCGTGGGATCGCACAACTAAATCTGTAAATTGGTAATTTATGTGAAGCCACTGAATAAAGAACAAGTAAACTTTATTAAGTATCAGACTAATGGAAAACATACCTAAATTATTTTCCTGCAAAAACCGTTTTGTAACATCTGCACCAAAAGAAAGGCCTACACCACGCTTGCTTGGGCCCCTTCCAGGGAGAGGTTGTGGATCACTCCATAGCAATTCACACATCAATCCTACACATACCAAACATAGGTACATAAAACTACAATACTAAGGGTGAAAAAGCCAGAGGAATTTAGTCTATGAAGTGAAAGAATGGAAAGTTTAGAGGGATATTTTAGGTATGTGCTCTTAACTGTGAGATCAATTAGAGTAAAAAAATGTATCTAACCTTCTTCTGGAGGCTCACAGAATCGATTAATTGATCGGATGTCAGAGAGTTTGACACCATCAACACTAAAAAGACCTCCATGAACTACGAAAACTTTCTCATTTATCACATGAGCCAAAGGTAAACAGCAGAATACTTCTGCAAATAGTTCAACAAATGTTTCATTCAACTTCGAGCGCACCTCGCCCTCAAAACCATATATCTTGTTCATGCTCTTGCTCTCGTGATTTCCTCTGGCTAAATATATGGCTGAAAATCATATGGCAACAAAACAAGTTATAATATTCCAAGGAAAAAAAAGAATAATATTCTCTCAACCAAGTGAACTGGAAAAAATGAGGAAATAAGTAAATAAAGAATTCAAGTTCAGTCACACAAACAGCATTATACAATTCAGTTGAAACAATAAAAGTAATTACTGCAATTTATGAGGCTCAATTTCATAAGGAATTGTAATAAATTTCAACTTATAAAGTCATGAAAGAAAAAAGGCCTTTTGATTCTAACAGATTTTAATAAGTATCTAATTAGGTGCTTAAGGGATTGTAAATTCATAATGTCTACAAAAATAGGATAACAAAACTTACTGATAAAGATCTAGGGTTTACCTGATGGAGACATGCACTTAAATGCAAACAAAGTGAGGATAACCTCCAATGAAAAAGATCCCCTATCCACAAAGTCACCATTAAATAGATATGGATTCTCTTCTGAAGGAAGCCCATTAAGCTCAAAAATATTCAGAAGATCATAGTACTGCAGAAGTTATGGGGGAAAATCATAATGAATTATCAAGGTCAAGAATTAAATAAAAATACAAAAATCAAGCAAAATGATGCAATTGGATAAAAAAGACTTCACAAATCACATCACATTCATGTATGTCTAAGAGAAATGAAACTGGAGAGTTAAACAGACCACTATATTGAACTGACTAGTGTGTGAAATACAATTTCTAATCTCCCTTTTATAGGGTAAACATCTAAGCCTAAAAAAAGGAAATAAGGAAACTATATCAAGAAAATACAGAAAAAATAAAAGTCATATCAGAAAAGATCCAGGTATATTTAACAGTCCCCCTCAAGCTGGAGCATATAAATTATATACTCCAAGCTTGGAACATATAACTTGTATCTATGGTTCCCTTAAAGATTTAGTGAAAATGTCAGCAAGTTGATTACTCGAGTTGACAAATTCTGTACTTATTTCTTTGGCTAGCAACTTCTCCCATACAAAGTGACAGTCAATCTCAATGTGTTTGGTTCTATCATGAAATACAGGATTAGAAGCAGCAATGTGAAGAGTCGCTTGATTATCACAATACAGTTTCATTGGTTGGACATCAACAAATTTCAATTCTTGAATAAGTTGTTTTACCCATATCAATTCATAAGTGACTGAAGTCATAGCTCGATATTTTGCTTCAACACTAGAACGAGTAATAGTATTTTGCTTCTTACTTTTCCAAGAGACCACATTTCCCCCCCCAATAAATATGCAAAAACCTGTAGTAGATCGTCTATCAATGGAAGATCCTGCCTAATCGGCATCACAATAACATGATATATGGGTGTCTCCCTTATCCTCATATAGCAAACCATGTCCAGGTGTCTTCTTGATATATCTAAGAATACGGAGGACTGCTACCCAATGATCAACGCAAAATGCCTACATAAACTGACTTACAATTCCCACTACAAAGGAGATATCAGGTCTAGTGATAATGAGGTAAATGAGTTTACCCACTAGTCTTCTATACCTCTCTGGATCCATGGGTAAAATAAGGTTCACCCTGTTTTACCATTAGCTTCATATTTGGATCCATGGGACTGTCAACTGGCCTGCAATTACTCATACTAGTCTCTTGTAAGATATCAAGAGCATATTTTCTCTGAGAGATAACAATGCCTTCCTTGGATTAAACGACCTCTATGCCAAGAAAGTACTTCAGGTGGCCAAGATCTTTGGTCTGGAAGTGGCTGAATAAGTACTGCTTTAACTGGGAAATTTTGATATCATCATTTCCTATAATGACAATATCATCCACATCCACATACACAACCAGATACACACATTTACCGTAAGAGAAATGACAATAAAATACAGAGTGATCTACTTCACTTCTTGTCATCCCAAAGTTTTGAACAACTTGACTAAACTTCCCAAACCAAGCTTTTGGGGACTGTTTAAGTCCATACAAGGATCTACGAAGCTTGCATACTAAACCAGACTCCCCCTGAGCAACAAAACTAGGAGGTTGCTCCATGTATATTTCTTCATCCAAGTCACCATGTAGAAAAGCATTTTTAATGTCTAATTGATGAAGAGGCCAGTGACGAATAGCAACCATTACAAGTAAGAGGCGGATAGTAGTGATTTTAGCCAGAGGAGAGAAAGTATCTCTATAATCAAGACCATATACTTGAGTATATCCTTTGGCCACCAACCGGGCTTTGAGGCGATCAATTGTGCCGTCAGGTGCAACTTTACTAGCAAATACCCACCTACAACCAACTGCCTTCTTGCCTGAGGGAAGAGAAACTAACTCCCAAGTACCACTTTGTTCCAGCGCCTGCATTTAGACTATCATGGCTTGTCACCATCCAAGATGATTAAGTGCTTCACAGACAGATTTAGGAATAGTAATGGACAAGACAGAGGAAACAAAAGAAAAATACGAAGGAGATAAACAATGATTACTAAGGTAAATAGGATGAAGATTAGGAGTGGAGTGAATACCTTTCCGAAGAGTAATGGGCCAACCAATGTCAGAATCATGGGAAGGTGAGGATGGAAGAGGATCCAGTGTGGGGTCGGTTGAGGACAGAGGACATGAATCAAGTGATTCTTCACATACTGGGGTACCCATCTCTTGTGTCCTGCTTTGACATGTAGACATTGAAGGTGGAGATAGTTCAGCTTGAGAATGAACAAAAGAGGAAGGTTGGAGTATGTCTTGATTATGTGTTTCAAGGGATGACGACTCTGTTAGACTAAGATATGGAATTGGTAGTGCCTGTTGGATAGAGTCACAATCATCTTCGGTGAAGAACATAGTTTCCTCAAAGAATGTAACATCAGCTGACATATAGTGTCTTTTTGTAGATGGAGAATAACATTTGTACCCTTTTTGAAGACGAGAATATCCAAGAAACACATTTGATTGCTCTTGCAGAAAGTTTATCACGACCTAAAGAGACATCATGAACAAAACATACACAACCAAAGACTTTAGGAGGCACATGATACATTTTATCTTTAGGAAATAAAATTGAATGAGGGATTTGATTCTCAAGTGAAGCAGATGGCATTCGATTTATTAAAAAACAGGAATTAAGAATGGCTTCACCCTAATGATTAGTGGGGACATTTGCATTTAAAAGTAAGGTGTGGGCAGTTTCAACCAAATGCCTATTTTTCCTTTCAGCTATACCATTCTATTGAGGAGTATGAGGGCACGTGGATTGATGTAAGATTCCTTTTGAAGACAGATATGAGTTTAGTTCGGAAGAAAAATATTCTTTTGTATTATCATTTCTCAATATTTTAATGATTTTTCCAAATTGATTTTCCACTTCTTTAGAGAAGGATATTAAGATGGACAAATGTTCAGATCTTTCTTTCATCAAATAGACTCAAGTACATCGTGAGTATTCATCAATGAATGTGACGAAGTAGTTAAAACCAAAAGATGTTACTTGACTTGGTCCCCAAATATCTGAATGGACAATAGAAAAAGGCGAAATACATCTTTTGTTGACTTGGTTAAGGAAGGTGGATCTGACATGTTTGTCTAATTGACAGGACTCACACTCTAAGTTAGACAGTTAATTGAGACTAGGAACCATTAACTTTAGCTTTGCAAGACTAAGTTGCCCTAAACGATTATGCAAAAGCTTTGGAGATACAAACACAAAACACAGCGTAGAGGGATTGTTGGATAAGTAATAAAGTCCTCTTGATTCATGTCCTTTGCCAATCAGCTGGCCCATATTCCGGTCCTGTATAACAAGGAATCAACATAAAAGGTTACTGAACAATTCAAAGAACAAGTCAATTGACTCAAAGAAATCAAATTGTAGGGACATTTGGGAATGTACAACACAGAGTTTAAAATAATTGATGAGGATAGAGAAACTTGACCAACTCCTTGAGATACCATTTTGGAACCATTGGCTAATGAAATGAAGTGAGGAAACTTAGGTGAAGAGATAGAGGAGAATACAGACTCATTACCAGAAATGTGATTTGAAGCACCTGAATCGATTATATATGGACCTTAACTCCCCATGGACTGGAAAATGCATGTAGTTGAAACACTTGATGGTGTAGATGATTGGGTGTGATTGTTGGACTTGAGCATTAGGAACTCCATTAATTGAGAATCAGTCCTTCCGTTTGAAGGGGTATCACTTTAAGATATATTTGCAGTTTTTGTCGGCCAACTAATCAAATCATAACATCTATTTTGTAGGTGTCCTTCTTTTCCACAGTGTGAGTAGATAAGTCTACCACAACCACCTTTACCATTCCGTAATATTCCTCTAGTATCCCAACCGCTTCTTCTTCTATCACGAGAGGCTACCATAGCAAAGTTTTCAACAGCGATACCAGTAGATCCTTGTGAAACGGAATTGGCAGTGGCCATTTTTACCTTCAAACAGTGAACAGAGGAGGAGAGGAGGTAACAATTCTAAACACTTGCAATAAAAAAAACAGCAACACAGTAACTTAGATCTACCAACTGCAGTACTTCCCACCAAATTTTTTGGGAGTTGGAATAGGTAGGAGATGAGCCAACAAACAAAACGGTGGGCTTGTGGCAGAGAATGGCGATCTGACGGTGGCAGACAACAACGGACAATAGCAACAACAGGACGACGACTCTCAGTCACTGGATACTGAGACAAAACTTTTTGACGGTGGTCGGCGGTCAACGGCAGACAGCGGCAGTCGACGGTTGCGGCCGGTGACGGACGCACAAGATACAGGCAGAGCAAAACTCTGCTCTGATTCCAAGTTAAACAGACCACTATATTGAACTGAGTAGTGTGTGTAATACAATTTCTAATCTCCCTTTTATAGGATAAACATCTAAGCCTAAAAAAAGGAAATAAGGAAACTATATCAAGAAAATATAGAGAAAATAAAAGTCATATCAGAAAAGATACAGGAAAACAATAATATATTTAACATGGAGAAAAGACAAATTTATAAATTACTTGCCCTGCAATGATGGTAGGACCTTTTTATGGGAATCTAATGTTTTTCTTGTGTGACTGTTACTGTTCAAGTTACTCTGGGAACACAATGCACAGCATTGTTGAGGCTGGTTTTCAAGCAAAACATAGGCTACTGTTTTTTTTCCTAAAATGACACTTTTTCTAAGTTCCTTCCTTTTTAGGAGTCTAATTTGTATTAAAAAATTACCTACTTAGAATTACACAACCATCCTACTCATTCAGACAGCACACTTTCTTTTTTAGTGCCAACACTACAATAGGAATGATTCATTCATATACAGTGAATCATGATATCTTATAAGTTAGTAAAGTGTGACTTGTTAAATTTCAAGCTCCTGTGTTCTTTCTTCCCGTCTTTGCACACTAGAAAGGTAGAAAACAGAAGATGCTTTATTTCACAACATTAGGAGTTCTCAGTCAATTATTTTCGTATTTCTTCCTTAGCTTATGATCTTTACAAATGCAGTCAATTAACAATTTTAGTTTTTAATGTCACTTCCAAGGTTTTAGTGACAGATGTTGGGAAAAGCCCCATAAAGGAGTGCAGTAGAGCCTATAGGCTGTAATTGGTGATTATTGATAAAAATGAATGCCAGAATTTTAAAGGACAAGTTTTCACAGTTGCTTCTTATATGCGATAAAATCATTATTTCAAAATGGATTTATTGATCAAACATTCAAAGGAGGATTTCTTTTTTATTGTTGTGTTATTTACCCCTTCTCTCCAAGGAAGATTTCATATCCCATGTTTCTGTACTGCTTTCTTTTATCTCATCTAATAATATTCCTTCTTTTATCAGTGGTTTTAAAAAAATTAAAAAATATATAATAAAAGGTCTTAAATTCAACATGGCAGTCAAAGTCTGAACAAATGTGCAAAATATAACACAAGACAAAATAAATAAATAATTAGCATGCTAATCATCAGCACAAAATAGCTCTCCAGTTCCTCCACATAATGGTCAGAGAAACTCAATCCATTAAATATGGGAGGAAAATCAAACAGAGGCTATAAAAACAACTATCCTACCCCTTAAATATCTCAAAGTAATAGAAGGCACTATGAAGATATAAGCAACAATTTGTTTTACCAAATTAATAAGTCACCTATCAACTTCAGCATTGCTTAAGTTCAAAATCAAGTCTGTGACCCAAAAAATATAATAAACAATTCAAAGATTATAATAAACCAATTACCTGACCATGCACATCACCACAGACAGTAAAATGTTTGCCATCAGGAACATGTATGTCAACAAGAGAAGGCAAAGCTTGCAACATTTCCCTTGCTTGCAATACAATCTGGAATGCATACCTAAAAAATGGAAGAAGGATGAGAAGAAAACACTTCAATAACTCGTCAAGAAACATAAAGATATACAACAAAATTTCTTTCTTTGGTACCGTTTATGTAAGAACTTCTGGTTCTTGAAATCTTCCATCATTTTTTTCACAAAATCCAAAGTAACAACATCCCCCTCTATTCTTGCTCCCGAATATTGTGGCTCGACATCTAGCATTAAAATGAAACACCAAAATTTGTTCATGTCCATGAGGGAAATTAAATACTACAGTAGAACTTGGAATTGGTTTAATAATAAAATTATAAATATAAATCAGAAAAAAGGTCATTAATTTTATAGACCACTGACAATACAAAATTAACAAGAATGGTTATTGATCTTCCATACTAAATGTGTGTTGTTAATGGTCCTCTTGAAATTGACAATCCAATAAAAAGGAGAGGGACTAAAGATCAGGATATTACATTATCTCTACCAAGTCCAAAGGCATGTATAAAATAATACTCAACAATCTTTCAAATTACAGAAGTTAGTAGATGTTAATCCAGGTAGCAACTGAACACCCCAAAAGGAAAAAATAATTCAAACAAGGTTGCAAGCAGCTGAAAATAGTAAAAATAAGCATAACATGTATGTCCTTCTTTATTCGTTGGTTTAGGGGGATAACTAATCCTCCTTTCTAGCACTTCTAACAGTTTCAGATAAAATATACTCTTACAAGTAAATGCTTATTGGAAAAGATACCAAATTGAAATCCACCCAAAAGAATGAGCCAAGGTTAGTATCAGAAAGCCTAACAAGGGTAATAATCACGTTCTAAGGAACTAGTATCTTATAGACACAAGAGATGCTTTTCTTGTGATTAACTTGTTCCAAAAAATAGCCAATATAAGGAATTATGTTGCATTGTAAAGAACAAAACAATTTATTTTTCTAATGCATTATTTATAATGATTCCAACTGACTTAAATTGAAATTCTTTCTGTTTTCTTTTTTAATGTTCATTCTATGATTAATTAGTTTTAGGTCTTAATTAGTTTTAAGCTAAGCCTGGGTCATGCAAAGGACTCCTAAATGTACCAGTATTGTGGCCACTCCACCAACAAGCCCCAAGGAGCAACAGCAAACCAACCACAATTGCAACTACTATTGTGGTCTTTGATGTCCTGAACAACATCACCGCCGCTGCCATAACTGCTACTGTCACTGCTGCTATGGCCACTTCGGTTGGCACCGAAGAATTGCGGCCCTTTCCTATAATGATACAATATATACAAAGAGTGATGATTTATAGAAAGTACGACAAACATTCATAAAGAGACAGGCATAAAATATCCCAAGAATTTATGAAAAGGGATTTGGGAGGGAAAGAAGGATGATTAAGGTATGCGATGGAATCCTGAAAGTATTCACTACTGATTTGGGTTGGGGGAGGAAAAAAACATATGCATCAACCAAGAGGTGAAAAGGGTATGGTCACCTATACAATGTGATTATTTTTTAAACTTTTTGTCACTTCTAAGACTTGTTCCTCAAACACGAGACTCAAGACTTACGATAAATTTCTTTTTCTTTTTTGGTCTTCTAAATTACCAATGAAAAGGAAGGAGATGGAAGGAAGAAACACAAGTTAGAAGTGTATAGTCAAACAGGAAGGGAAAATGATCCATTTGTTTGACTTGGCAAGGAAGTGTTCCCTTCTTCAAGCTCATATATTGATTAACCAACCATCAAATTAATTTAACCAATAATTTACTTACTGTTAACCAAGTATCAAAATATAGACAGATTACTCGTTAAATTAGTTTGATGCTTGGTTAATTAATCAACATACCAACTGAAATAGAAACTGTCATTATTTGGTTAAAAGCGTTATACAAACTCAATGTAAAACATATTGGTGAGGAAACCTTCTAGATCATTTTCCCAACTAGGAAATGGATGGTCAATGGTTGAAATAAATATGTAAAAGGAAGATACACAAATAGATGAGATCATACATCACCAATACTTATTGGAAAGATAGCCATCATATTGATAAGATGTTCTTGACTCTTGAACCATTGAGGAAATGAAATAGAAACAAACAGAAGGAAGACATAATCTTTCACGTCATGATGCACCAAAGTTTTCTGACTTACAGTTCCTGTGGTTGGAGAAGAATGTTTAAGCATTGGATGGTGCATTATCTTGATGTTTAAATATTCATTTCTTTGTATACTGAGATGAGATGATATTACACTATTTTGCCCTTCCTTCTCTATCAACATCACACTTCATGTTTTTCTTATTAAGATTGAAAACAAATTACACGAGAACATACATAAGCAATCGAGAACCTGGGAAATTAAGAATTAAATCCCCAAATTCATAGCAAAATGGTCCATTAAACTTCTCTCATTGCTATTCAAGATATCATCAACACTATTTATTCAAAGAAACAGTACCAGTAGCCAATATAAATTTCACTATGAAGAGTGGCAATGAAATGAAACAAGATAGTGATTGGCATCTTACTCCATTCAATCTACTACATGAAAATAACAGTGTTAAAAGAAGGAAATTCCATCAACAACACAGTTAAATTGGGAGAAAACCAAGGACCATGTCCAAGCAAATAATCTGATGAAAAACTGAAAATCTCATGCATAACTTAATTATCAAAATGACAACATACTTGCTCCATTTTTCCACATTATTATGTTAGGATCCAATTGCAAGGTATGGAACTTGAATCCCACATTGGAATTTGGGATTCTAGTATGGGGCTTATAAGGCCTTGGGCTCTCCAGCTACAATGGCTAGCTTTTATAGTGTGGTTCTCCCAAGGTTCTTATCAGGATACCATGATCGTTCAAAACATGCATTTATATATGAAAGAATGTTAATTTAAGGTCAAAAGGTATTCATCACAGGAGACATTGAAGTAGAACTTTCAAATAATCAAAACAAAACTACAGTTTGTCTTTTTAAGGGCATGTTATATATTATTTGAAGTGTTACAAAATTAAAGCAGCAATAGTACCCTTAGAATAGTAGAATACACATCCAAGATAAACAGAAGTTAAGAGATATCAGTATGACTGCATGAAATAAGGCAACCAGAATATGTGATAAACAAAGATACTATCATACTAGCATAAGAAACCATATTCAAAATAGTACCTATTGTATGGAAATCTATGGATTCAGCTATTGAACGCTTTTCAGACTCTGGTGTAGCAATTGCTTCTTCAAATTTAAGTTTCATAACTGCCTTTTCACATTCCTTCAATTTCTTTGTTGCATCAGGATCATTTGGACACATTTTCTTGACCTATTCAGTAAAAGAATATTAAAAAAAATGTTTGCACGTTGAAACAAGTACATGTTACAGAACAATAAGAGTGAGGAAGTCAGGGTCATTTTGAAGGAAAGTAAAAATCTAAAAGTGGAGGCTAGGTTAAAAGATATCCTAAACAAGGCATCATTAAAACAGAAGTTGCAACAACATGTGACAATATTCAAGGACAAGAACTGTCAGCTTCAGCCAATTAAGATGATTTTCATGTGAGTACATTTCAATAAGGGTCCATGCCAAGAAAATTTTTCAGATTCCTATGATTTCAATAAACATTTGCAACCTACCAAGTTCTTTTAAAAAAAATCATTTCTAAAGTAGAGGGCGAGTTGACAGAACAGCTTCTATTTACACAAAGGGCTCACAAAAAGAAGAGAGAGAATTGTAAGCATTGATTGTTTAAATTGCAGAGCACATTACATGATGCACCTGCAAGGCTGCAATTGCAGACCACATTGGCCCACATCAACCACCAACTACTACAACTGCAACTTCAACCTACTAATTATTTGCGGATGTAATTTGAAAGGATGATATTTTTAAATTTCACATATAATTAGCAAATATCATGGTATTTACTGATTTCAATGATGCATACTTTTGTCCGATATTCATTAGAATTGCTGAGCTATCATGTGTACTCTGTTAATACATGATAAAAGGGAAGAAAGGGAGTCTTAGGGCATAAACAAGAATTGAGTGTGAATTTTGGATGGAAGGAAGCAAATCCATCAAAGTAAAGTGCAACATTTATCATTTTTCCTCTCATTCTGTCTTTTCCCTTCTTTTACAGTATGTAACCCATTTTCTGGATAGATATCACTGACATTAATTCAGGAACATACAAAGTATAGTCAGTATATACTATACTACCTATTTCTGGTTCCAGTTAATAGCAATTAGTATACTGAATTTGAAGATGGAGGCAAGAGTAGAAATGGTGAAGAGAAACGTGGGTAAGTTCAGAGAGAATCTTGCAAGATGGAGAATGAAGGACCAACAGTAATAAAAAAAAAATCAGGAAGCTAGACTCAATACAGCAAGGAGTTCTGAGCTAAGCTGCTGCATATCACGTCCGAATTTTGCAACTGTCGGATTTATTTTGGTGATGGGAACTCTTTTCACAGCCCCTGCCCTCTGATCTGCAGTGAGATACATAGCCCTGTTGGATGTAATTGGAGCTGCTGGGTGGAAGATGTTGGTGCTGCATGCTGAAAATTATGAGCTCTGCTCTGCTCTGTAAGTGCTACAGCCTCACCTGCTGTGACATACCCATCCAAGACATGTCATGTGTCTGAGTGCTGCATTTATTTGTTTACTGTTCTGTTTTGGCAAAGTTTGCATGAGCGAGTGGTCGGTGGTTCTATTGTGGCTGTATGTGAAAATATCATGGGCGGGTGATGCTAGTGGGTCTGGTCTGAGGAACCGAGACTGGTGCAGCTAGTTTTGATTTTAAGGTTATTTTGCTTAGTTATGTTATTTTATATTTCATATACATATGTTTCAATATAATTTAGCATTTTAGGTAGGATATAATGATCCATATTATGATCTTACATTTTACTCAACTATCTCCCTTCCACTCTCTCAATTCGAGGTGGGATCTCAATCTTGACAACATTGCCTGCAACATCTCACATCTGTCTTTTTTGCTTTATCGTTTTTCCTATCCTTTTTTACTAGCTGTAATCCATAATCCCATATTCTTATTCTAGTTTCAATATTATCATTTTTTGGCACAGAAGTTACTCCCTAAATAAAATCTACTAAATAAATAACTTTAGACAAGGTTGAAGGTTTTACTACAAATTCTTTTTGCATCTCCAAATTCTCTTTGGTATTATTTATCTACATCACATAACAAATTAAAGGACTACGAATATTAATCTATCAATGATCTCCAATGAACATTTATAACAACGAACATGTTATTTTCAACGAGGCTCCTTCATTCCAATATTTTAAAGACAACAAAGTAACAAACATTTATAATTGCACATAGTTACCTGCTGAAAATCTTTCAGTGCTTCCTTGAATTTTCCCAGCCCAAGATGAGCAGCACCTCGCCTGTAATAACCCTATAAGTAACAATAAACCATAATCAGGACGTTTTTATTAAAGATAACTAAATATAGGAAAGCCTCTAAAGTTTTAGGACTCAGAGCACCTTCGAATATTTAGGATCTATGTCAATAGCCTTTGTGGCATCTTGTATTGCACTACCATATTCCTCAAGGCGAAGATGGGCAAAGGCACGATTAGAAAAGTAAACTGCATTTTGACTGTTCAGCTCAATTGCTTGTGTATATAGATCAATTGCTTGGGAATATTTTCTAGCTGAAAAAGGAACTCACAAGATCAGCAAGTATTAGCAAAGAAATGTATTAAAGCAGCGGCAAGTGGCAACACAACAAAATTATGACTGCTTATCAAAATTGAATCAGATTCAATAATTCAGCTAAAGTTTACCACGAATTTCACAGCAATGTTGAAAAAAGTAAATGAATCACATCACAAAGAAAATGTCAGAGTATTAATTACCAGCAAATGCTTCATTGGCAAGGAGTTTAAGTTCTTCAGCCTTTGAAACATTAGACTTTTCACTTTCCATTTTGGTTAAAACTTTAGTGGTATATGGTCAGGAAATTCAGAACATAACAAAACCAGTCTCTTCACTTCTTTTCTTCACAACAATTGACCTGCTACAATCAAACACAGAAAAAAGATCACCAATATAGTAATAACCAGCACAGTAATACCCAACTAGCAAAGGAACTACATCAAAATTCGGAATCATCTATTTACATCGTGCCAACATTAAATTACCAAATCCAACAAAAATAAAGTGTTACAAAGATAGATAAATGTGGGAAAACAAAGCGGAAAAATACATGAATGAATAATATGAATCCATTGCTTCTCATATTCCTATCTTTTTATAGCAAATAACAATCTCCCTTACTCATACCAGAAACCAATTTTAAACACAAAGAAGATATAATATAAAGGCCTACCCACACAATCTTTGTGTGTAAAAATAAAAAATCCAATCATTGCAATCACATTACTATCACTATCATCAACATCTTCAATTCCCACTTCAAACCCAAAACCTTCAGGATTAAACCCCCATTTTCCATTCCCCAAAACCAAGGTCCAGTACAATTAACTCTCCAAAATAACCTACCTCCAAGGGGTTTAAAAACACGCCCCCAACACAAAGTAAAACCCAAAAACAAGAGATTCTAGGGAAAAGCTCAAAACTTGATAAAAGGGCACCCGTAATTTTATTTTATTTCTATAGTCACATCCCCGCACAAACACACACACAAACACGTGACCATCACAAACAACAACAAAACAAAAAACAGTTCCCATAAGCAGTAACGTTACTCACAATACCTGTATCGTAAAGCAAGTTCTAAAGAGTGAGGAATAATAAAAGCTACACCGTACACATGCAAAGAAAAATAAATAAATAAATAAATAATTGATTGTAGAAGTTGTGGTGGGAGAAGCTAACTTGAAGGTCAATGGGTAGTTGGGGAGAAACAGCAAAGGATGAAGAATAAGAATAATAAGAAAGAAGAAGAAAATAGGGTAAAAAAAGAAAAAGAAAAGGATCTGGGGATAGGTTAATTGCACATGCGAAGAAGAAGAAGAAATATAGAGTTAGGGTCCCTACGATTAGGAGTTTCTTTCAGCGGGTGGAGGCTGAATAGTAGTGAGTGTGTGGGGGGTTTATGAAACACAACACACCACAAACGCCTCTCTCTCTTGCTCTCTCTCTCCACCCTAATTAATTATCATGCACTAGTAAGTCATGACCTCCCCTTGTTTATAATAAATAAAATTTATCATATATAAATTATATTTAAAATTTATAATAAATAATTTAAATTATAATATAAATGAAAATAAATCGAGTAACTAAAAGTTAATAATTCTACGAGGAATACATTTCTCATTTGTTAAATTACATGAAAATAAAAAATAAGATAAGAAATAACTTTTGTATTTATTAAATTACATGAAAATAAAAAGTAAAAATATGAGAATTAATTTTTTTTTTAAATTTTAAAAATTATTCTTAGAGTAAATTGTTCTTTCTTGATGTAAATTTATTTTAAACTTTTGATATTTTTAAAATAAATTATTAAATTTAATTTAGAGTTAAAAGAAAAAAATAAATAGTTGATTAAAAAAAATTAAGTGTGCAAATAAATATGAAAGAAGGTAGTTTGAGGTAATTAAAGGATAAGTTTTTTTTTACTGATTATAAAGATGCATGAGAATATTCAGAAATAATATGTTAGCATGTAATGCACGTGTGTCTGTTTGTTTTATATAACTACATTTATAATAAATAAATATCTTTTAAAATATAAATTGTGTTATAATAAATTGTCATAATAAATAAATATTTTTTAATATATAAATTATATTTAAATTTATGATAAGTAATTTATATTATATTATGAGATTATTTTAATTATTGATATTTTTGAAAAAAATATTAAAATTTAATTTAAAAGTAAAGATGAAAATGATAAATTAAAAGATACAAGGTTAATGAATTTATGAATCCAAAAAAAAAATATTCTTAAAAGCATTATTATTTAAGGTAGTTATTCATATATATATATAACTAGTATTTTGATACGTAAAATACATGAAATAAAAATATTTATTTTATATAATTAAAAATATAAAATAAACATTTTTTAATATGTAAATTATATTATAAATAAATATATTAGAACATATAAATTACATTTTATTTTTATCATAAACAAATTATATCCCCTTATATATAAATGAAAAAAGTTATTAATGCTATCTCATATTTCATTTTATTTTTCTCTCCTTTAAAATCTTTTATCAACCGAAAAATTTATATGAAAAAAAAGTAATTAATCTTCTCCATGAGACAGTGTACTCCTTGCATTAGGCTGCTACAAGATAAACAATATTAACCTTTATCTCTCTCAATCTTTATCCTATGCTACTACAAAATAAAAAAAATATCAAACTTTATCACTACGTTCTTTAATTACTACCACTCTAGAGATTATCTTAATCTCTTTGAAAATTTGTGTTCTTTATTTTATTTTTTTATCTTTTGTATTTTTTATCATTTTTTTCTTTTTTTTCAAATTTTATAATTTTTAATTTATTGGAAATAAATTATCTTTACTTTTTTCAAGTTTCAATTGTAAGTAATAGTTTTACGTTTTTTTTAATTGTCTATAAAAATAATATTATAAAAAAAATTTTAAACCTTCTACATCATGCAATCATTTTTTTTTGGCACTTATCATTACTTTGGAATCTTCATAAAAATAAAATTGAACCAATTTTAGTATTTTAATCTAATAAAATCATATCACACGTCATTGTTATCAGAGAAAATTTTTGTTATAAGAGTAAGTGTTATTCAAGAGAAAAAGTAAATTACAATGTTAAATCCATAATTATTTTGTTTGTGTCTTAACAAGAAAAGTGTCTCACATGTCATTGGGTCATGACTTCTCAAAATTTTAATTTCATTTGTATTTTCATTAATAAAATGTATTTTAACTTTATCTTATATAAATTTGTCTTTCTCTTTGATACTAGAAAATTTAGCTTTATCATTATTAGGAATCATGTGTTCTTTTTTCTATGACTTATTTTGATAAACATCTCTATATATGAAAAATTGGGAAGAAAAAATGAAATAAGCTTCTTCATAAGTTAATTTATAGAAGTTCTCTCATATTAATTTTTTTAAAAATTGAATTTTAACTTATGCATGAGTTAATTTTAACTTATGCATAAGTTAATTTTAACTTATGCATAAATTAATGTTAACTTATGCATAAGTTAATTTTAGTTTATGAAAAAGTTTATTTCATTTTTCTTTTATATTTTCTCTTCTTATAAATGCTTATTGAGAAATTCATTCAAACATATCCCTAGTTTAAAATTTATCAAAACAACCAATATATGATTTTTTTTTATTTTTACAACAAACAATAGTTACTCAAGGATATGTGAATAACATAATAGATAAATAGAAAGCACGTAAAAACTATTTGTGTAATTGAATTCAATGTCATAACACAAAATAGAAATGAATTTGTCATTCTAATGATATTTATCCCTATTTTTCAAGAAAGAGAAACTTGTACTTGTGCACATTGAGAAGTTGAAAAGTCAATACAAATCCATATCATTCTTATGGAATTGGAGATTTACAAGTGATAAGTTAAATCATTTCAATATATTTTAAACGCATTTGTATAGATTCAAGTTGATTTTTTTATTTGTTAAGAATCAGTCAAATTTTACAAAAATTAGTATTGGTAACAGGAAGGGAGATTTATTAGATTGAAACTTTAAAAGACTATTTTGGCATAACAAAATTTTATAATGACCTATAAGTTTATATAGGAATGTAATAACATATTAGATTTTTTTTAAAGATCATTAGTTAAGATTTTAAATTTAGATTTTAATGGATTTATATCATAAGAATTTATAAAAATTGAAAAGATTTTATGGATTTATAAGATTTGAAAGAGACTAATGGATTTTTAGAAAACTTTTGCAATTAGACAGTTGTTGCACCTCTTTATCCTTTTGTTGTTTTCTTAATGTGAATTTCTCATTTGAATTACTAATACAACATATGCAAGATTAATTATCATCAACCAAAAATCAATTTGGCAAGATCAACTATCATGCTAATCAAGTAACATGTTTGTAAATATTTGTAAGTAATATTATTTTAGAATAATTTTTTTATGTTTATTTTTTTAATTCCTTCATAATGATTGAAAAGATAAGCAACATTTACAAAAGAAAACACGAGAAAAAGGTAAAAAAAAATGAAAAATGATGATTCACATTAATATAATTGCATAAAAGAAGACGTAATAAGACAAATGTTCTTGTAATAGATTCAATTTAAAATAAAACACCTATAAAGTATAAGATTATCTTCGTACATTTTGACTAAATATAGAAAAAAAATGTCAAGTATTTAAAGTTTTTTATGCATTTGGACATTTTTTGTGATGCACATTGTCAATTCATTTAAATAAATTGATTAAAGATAAAAAAAATAGAGTAAAAAGGTTTTTTACCTTATTATATGAAAGACGTAAGGTCTTTTACCTTATAGAAAAGATGCGTGGGATTGGAAAAAAAAAATAATCAAGTACTATATTAACATTTGTACCATCTTCAATGAAATGAAAATGAATTATGTATGGTAAAAAAAAAGTTTGACAACAATAGAAAAAAGTATTTTAAAATTTCAAGGATTTGAGTATGATAGTTGGATAAATAATTTACTATGAAAAAGTTTTTAAAAATCTATCACAGTCTATCCTACAAAATAATCCATAAAAAATTTGTGTATTTTTGAATACCATAAGATTTTCTTTTAAGTTGTAAAAAATTTCAATTGAATACTATTAGATTTTTATCATCTCTTTAAAAAATCTTAATAGTCTTGATTGAATATCTTAAGACATATTTGTATTATTTAAAAATCTTAATTGAATACTTCTTTAAATTGTGAAAGCTTCTTCCAAGGTATTTATAATTTTCTTTAAGATGATTTTTTGTGCTTATAAGAACTACATTAGTACTTCTAATATGCTTTTTAAATGCTTTATTACTTATATTTGTACTTGATTTTAAACATAGATAGATAATACACATGTGTTACTTTATATATAGAGAGATCCACTTATTCAAAGAGTTACTTTTTATGCTCACCATTCATTTTATTGCAATTTAACAACTCTAACAGGTAACACGTCTTATTTATTAGTTTGCAAAATAAAAATGAATGATAATAAAAAATAACTCTTAAGTTATTCTAGAATAAGTGAATTCTTCTTCATATATATATATATATATATATATTTATTCTTGCCTTTAGGCACCATTCATTGTTGGGAGTCATAGCTAGAAAAAAAAAATTTCAACAAAAAAAGTTAGTTACCATATCAAAATGAACCAAATGTATGAGATGTTTACTAATATTGTTTTACATTGTTTTGTTAGCTTTCAGTTGTACACTGTTTCAAAGCTTAACGGAAGAAGATAGGAAATGACAGAAACTTAAAAAGGATAAATATGACTAAAGTGGTTCAAATTATGATATAGTTCAAATCACAATATAAGGTAATATTTTATGTGATTGAGCATTTGTTATAAATAGACACTAATTTAAGATAAAACATTATGTATATAATTAGATTATATTTATAAGCCTATATTCTATTTTTGTGTTTCCTAATTTAAGATAGGTATATAGTTCCACCATATTTTTAATAGTTTGTATATAAGCATATGAGACCATTTTAAGATACTCAAATTTAACAAAGCTCTTTATTCAATTAATAGCATCAAAGCCTGTAAGATTTGGAGGGGTATTTTTTTCTACCTAATTAGTTGAGTTTAGAAAAACTGATTCATCACACCACTGAAATGTTTGATATTAACCCATCATCTGATTATATTTTATAATATGTTTTCAATATATATTGTTAATAAATTTTTTTTTGGCTAGAAGAACTAAACTAATAACTAACATGTCTTATGATCACATTTTATAACATGTTTTCAAGATATATTGTTAATATTTATTTTTTTAGTGCTAGAAGAACTAAACTAATAACTAACTATATCTTATACATGTGATATTTCTTTGACCTTGTGTTCTACACAATCAGTTTATATAAAAGAAAGATAAATTTATCTCTACTTTTTTTTAAACCTTCTTAATAATATTAACTTTAGAAATTAAATAAAAATTTCATTTTATATTATATATATATATATATATATATATTATTGCAAATATCTATAAAATCGTCATATAATTTATATGATTGATATCTTTATTGTAAATTTTTTATTTTTTTATATAAACATCTATCATTTGATTTAAATATTAGTATAATTTTATGTATATTTTACATTTCTTTATATATAAATATTTATTTTTATAAAATACATATTAATTATTTGTTATTTTAATTATATGTTAATATTTATATATTTTTATGATAAATAATTATGATAATAAAATTAAATATTAAATTTTGAAGAGGGAACTTTGTTTTTCTTTTATGTAACAAAACTAAAAACACAAGACTTAAAAATCCTAACTTTGTGTTTGGATGAAAAAATGTAAGAGAGTAATTCATTTTTAATGAATTTAAAATGCTTTGCAGTGAAACATATTATTTGAATAGAAGATTTAGAAAAAATTAAAATTATAATAAATTTTTATAATATTTTGATTATTTAAGATTATAGAATTTTAAATTTTACAAAACAAAAATAAAAATTTAAAAATTTTCATTTTTAATTTCTCTAGCTTCTCCTCCTTCTCTCACTGCCTAGGTCTTCTTCTTTCCTTTCTTTCTCTTCACTCTCTTTCCCATCTCTCTTTGCTCTCCTTTTTTTACTATATTTCTTCTCTTCATTTTCTTTGTTCTCTCCACTTTGTTTTCTTTCTTCCCACTCTTTTGTACCTTTTCTTTTCTTCTATCTCCTTTCTCTTTTTTCTCATATCTTTCTTCCCACTATCAATATTAACATAAAATGTATTTATATTTATATTTTTGAATTATTAAATATTTAAAACTATGATTGAATTATTACATGTTTAAATTATTAAATATTAAAATTATATTTGAATTATTAAATATTATCTAATAGTTAAGTTATTTTTTGAATTACTAATATTTAAAAATTGACTAATGTTTATTTTCAGAAAGTTTAATATTATAATTTTAATTTTATAAATATATATTTAAAAATAACTTTTGTATACAGTGAAAACTAAATTACGCTCCATCCAAACTATGAATTTAAAATTTGAATTGTTTTAGTTTAAATTACTTTCATTTTAAAACATAATAAAAACATATTTTTTTATCAAAAGTTGAACCAAAATATATTTTTTGAAAATGATTAAAAAATTCACTTAGGAATTCACTTAAGTGATGATGAAGATACTATTATTGTCGCTTCTGTTATTGATAGTGATAATAGTAACGATGAAGACAATGATAAAGATGCACCACCACTATTGACATCCACACACCACCATTAGTGACCCCGCAGTTTACATATCGATGCACTATTTACATATGGATGCAATGCACTATTTACATATGGATGCACTGCTATACTATCATGCGCATAATTAATTAATATGAGATTGTTTTAGTTTAATTTGTGGTCTCGAATTTAAATCTTTTACACATAACTGTGTTAAATATTCAAATAGGAAATTACCTTCAACGGAAGACACGTGCTAAAAAAAACTATATTCATACACTAATATGAACATTTATATTTATTTATCTTTATTTAGTAGATTGTGGGGAAGTTGGATTGCGCTTTTTGGGAAAGATAAAACATAGTTTGGGTCATCATAAATCCATCGTGCGTTGGTTATTTGATGCGATAAAATACAGATTGAATTTTTTATGTTCATAATTTCAGTTTATATTCATATATATAATTCTTTTTTTTTTTACATATTTTTAAATAAAGAATATGTTTATCATTATATACTTAACTCGTGAGTGGTATGCCTAACTACGCTAGTAAAAGTCAAAAAAAGTTGTAAAACCTTTCTACTTACTAGCTATTCCAGACCTATAGCTGTTTTTTTTTTCAAGTTTAAAACAATTAGAATAAAAATAATTTTGGTAAAGCTTTTAAAAAGAAGTTATTCAAATAATCTTTTGTTTTTATTTTTTTAAAATAGGTACTAAAAACAGTTATCAAACAAGACTAGAAATATTGTTTTATGGTAGTTTGCAAACATTTCATAATGCCTAATGTTAATAGAAGAAATCTGAGTATTGATTTAAAAAAATTATAGAAACTCATAAGAAATGTGCTATAAAATAAGAAAATTACTTGACTATGTAAGAAAAAAAAATCTTATTCAAGTTATCCCACCCTGAAAGATGAAGACTCAAACTTACTATATAAAGACAGATAAAAGTAAAGTATCACGTTCTAGGGTTTTTATTTCCTTTTTATTATTATCTTAATTCAAATGAGCCAAATGCCATAATAGAATGGATTAAATTATAATTTTCTTTTGGAAGATAGTAGTGCTATATGATCCAAAAAAGTACTCATAATTTTGACATAATTCAACTATATTAAGTGGTGATCATTGGATAAGATAAAGTGACAACAAATTTATTTATTTATTTTTATCTATGGAAGAGGATCCTATCTTGCCATGTTCAAGATTTCCATATAAGAAACTTGGGTACATCAAGGATATTATCTATTAATATTTGGAATGATCCTAGGACTCCGTTTGAGACAGACTTCATCTAATAATAAAAAAGTGTTAGAAAATTTGTTGCAAACCTTTCTTTATGAAACTATTATGCATACTAAAATATTGACCCATGTATTGGGTGGCAGATAAATAAAACTTCTACAAGTATAAACAGAATGCAAATGAAGTTTATAAAAAATAATTTATGCAATCAGGGTCTGAATAAAATATGCAATCCGCTTCAATACATGTAAGTGTATGCATAAAATTTGTTTTATATATTGAAAACAAACTTGAACTAATTGGAGGGTTATTAGTAGCACTCACTGAAATTGGTCACTGTACTTTAATTCCAAGTCTTTGTGCGGATATCAGTTTTACATGAAACGACAAATAAGACTTATGGGGATGATAACGTGAATATAATATAATTTCAGGGGATTTAATTTTGTCACTTTTACTTTTAGATTGGATCAAGTTGTGTTCATACCATTGCAATCTCTTAGGAAATTTGTATAGTGAGATGCATTGACATAGCAACAAAGATCATTATCCAGTCAACAAGATTAGTGTTTGCCATGTCTATAACTCAATTGATAATATATAAATTGAAAGGAACCTCTATTAAAAGAGCATCATAAAACCACATTACTTCAAGGTCATTTTGATGGATTAGGACCAAATGATGACACCACATTTGCACAAAATATCAATTTAAAGACTAAATTAAGTGGAAAATAGATTGAGACTTCTCACTTAACACAAGGTATTATGTTTGCATCTACCAGTTATAGAATAAACATCAATTTGGTCCCTTAAACATTACCATCTCTCTTGAATAGTCCATAAAGTAATGAAATTATATTAATTCTTAAGAGTATTGAATATCCATCGGTTTAGTCCTTATGTTAATATATTTTACTAACAGTGAGGGACTAATTTGAAGAAATTTTCAATATTTGAGGAACTATATAACATGATTTCTAATACTTTTAGGATTACTTATATAATTGCATTACTTTAAGGACTTCTTAGGAGAGAGGATAATACTTTAGGGATCCAATTGAGGATTTCTTCTGGTTATAATTAGAAATAGCAATTGAATTATCATTATATATCATTGTCTACTTACAACCAACACTAGTTCACTTTCATTCTTTTGCTTTTCCTTTTCTCATCAGAAAGGTAAGCATAAAATATATCAAAATCGTATTAAAATGAATGCTAGTGAATTGGAAAACTTTTATTTACTAACAAAAGAAGACATCAACGATATATGATACCTGCACACTAAAATACTTGATAATGATGATCTTCATTTGACCAAGAAGAATGAAAGTTCCAGCATTGCCAAGCTTTCTTCTCACTTCAAGTGGAAAAAAACAAAGTTCCTTCTCCTACAAACCCTGCCAAAGTCAACTTCAGCACCCACTTAGGGGAAGCAATAGTCTACTCATGAGTTGAATTTGTATAGATATACCATCATCACAATTTCACCAAAGTACCAAAGGATAGGGAACATAAAGTAAAATCCATCTTCAAGATCTTTTCAGACGTTTTGCAACCCAAACTTTGAGTGAAAAATTGGAATTTGGTTCTGCAATGGTGGCCTTTTCTGAATCACCAGTTATGCTACTTGAGCTATCTTTACTCCCAATGCAACTATTGTCTAGATCATTGCTATTACGTTGCAAAGCCAAATTTCTATAGAACTGTGAAACCCTTTGATCTGCTTGAATCTTGGAGTGCTTAAAACCAGATAGATGAAGACCATCCAAGCATTTAACACGAGAAAGTGCGGTATAAACCATTCCACAGCCAAATGCTCCTGACAAGTTAATCTTAGCTTTGTCTAGGGTCATTCCCTGGCACTTGTGGATGCTCAAAGCCCACGCCAGAATAAGCGGGATCTGCTTCCTCGTTGCAACAACTTTATCTCCATCCATTACATGCCACTCCTCTGGTTTAATCGTCAAAGTTTTTCCTGAATCAAATTGGACTATTGGCAGCCGGTTTTCAGTGCACACATCACCAACATTAACTGCTGTATCAAACCCCACAACCGTACCTGTCGCTCCATTCACCAACCCTCTCCAAGTATGCAAATTCTTAACCAACATAACTCTTGCACCTTCACAAATGGTAACCACATCAGGCGCAATACCTTGCCCAAACTTCTTCTTCCAACGATCCTTACCATTACTGTTACCATTACTGCTATCAACGGCTCTATAAACAACAACATCCTTTTGCAAGCTTCTAAGCTTCTTCTCATTCACACTCTTCACAATTTTTGCCAACGGGAAGAGCTGCACTGCCGAGGAATCACACTCGGTCTCTGAGCAATACTTCTCCAGGAATCCCAAGTCGGGGTGATCGCTCTCCCCTCTCCGTATGGCCTGAAGCAACTCAATGAACCGCGAATCAGATTGCCTGAAGATCTTAGTAAGCTCTATCTGCAAATCAAAGCTATCATTCCAACAATCAGCTTCAAAAGCATACTCCACGTGGTTCGACTTCTTATCGACCGGGGACAGCTGGCAGAAATCCCCAACCACAACCAGCTGAATTCCTCCCCATGTCTCATCCACACCCCTCAACTCCTTGGCAACAAACTCTAGGCTATCAAACAGCCTTGCATCCACCATGCTAATTTCATCTATGACCAAAGCCCCAACCTTTTCCCACCTCCTTGCTGCCCTACTTTGGTCCCTAATCACATTCAACAAATTTTCAGGATCATAATTGGTGATGCTCTGGATCCCAGCAAATGAGTGCAAAGTTTGCCCCTTTATTGCAAATGCTGAAACCCCAGTTGAGGCTGTGACAAAAACCTTAGATGGGGTATGCAATTTCTTCAGCAACTTCACAACCTCAGTGAGCAACTTGGTTTTTCCAGTCCCAGCTGAACCTGTGATGAACACACTACTTCCCTGTGTCACACCAGACAACACACTCTTCTGCTCCTCTGTCCATTGAATCTTAGTCCTACTTTGTTTTCTCTCTGTGGGTGTCTTCTCCTTGTTCTTGTACTTAGTGTAAGACCCATATAAGGGTTTTGAAGAAGAATAACCCTTTGTGCCAAAGTTTCTATAGGCAGCAACAACAGCTATTCCTAGGGTGAAAAATCTCATCTTTTTTTAATTTCTCACATACCCATCTAGGTTATAGCACAAATTTGATGCAGAAAAAAGATGGGTATGAAACAGAAGTGAGTTTCTTTCACAAGTGTGGCTTTACATTCACTGAAAGTAAAGGGAATTTAGATCATGAAAACTGTAAAATAATGGAAAATTTTGATTACCAAATTGATAGTGTCTTCTGTGAACAGCATTTGGATTATATCACTTGCTTCAAGGATCGTTAGAGAATTTGAGAGACAGGAAAAGGGTGAAATCGAAGTAGCTGAAATAGACAAAGATCAATCAAGCTAACGATGGAGGCAGAGTATTTTATTTAATTCCTTATTTTCAATATATTTTTTAACTCCTGCATGTTTATAAGGATTTATATATTTTTATTTTAATTACATAAACTTAATTTATTATATTCTTTTAGTGACTTAAATATATTTATATGTCATAAATTCGAAATTTTTATGTGTATTTTTAAAAATTATTATTGAATGAGGATGTTTTAATTTTGTATATTGAGCTTTTGTTTTTATTTTTTATTTTTATTCTTTAAAATATATTTTTGAATTTTAATTCGATTTAAACACTAATTTTAAAAAATTATTTTTCAAATATTTCAAAGCATTCTTCTTTTATCTTTAGTAATATATTTGATTTTCTTACCGGCTTGTATTTATTAATTTACTTTTTATTTTTGAATTAAACTAATAAATTCTTAAAAAATAATTAAAATAATATTATATTATAATATAAATTAATAATTTAACTTGTGTATTTGCCTGAGTTAAGTTTAATATCTAAATTTTATTTTTAATTATAATTAATTATTATAAAAATTATTGACATGAAAAACTTTCACTACTTGTTTTTATAACCAATTAAAAGAAACTTAAAATTGTTACATGTCCATTTAAAATTTTTAAAAAATAAAAATATTTTATTTTCATAAAAACTATAGGTTATAAAATTTGAAAAAAAAAGTCAAATAAAGTAAATATATACCGAAACAATTTATGAGCTTCATGTGTTAAATAATAACAATCAAAAGAATGACAACATAAATTTTAGAATAAAGACTCAACTTATCTTAGCAAATTTCGAGACAGGCAAAACAATAGGTAAAAATGTAAGAAAAATTCTTAAAAATCAAAATTAATAAAAACAAATGTAAGATATATCCGTCTCTGACTAACCTATCTTATGATAGAGTAAAAAAAAAACTAAGTTGAATTTTGAAGAATTTATTTATAATTTATTTGAAATCATCATATTACCACATAAATATTTATATAAGTATCTTGAGAGAATCCAAAAAAATAGTTTAGGATAAAAGTATTTTCAACTTATTTCAATCAACTCTCTAATAATCATAAAAAACAATTTATAACTTGTATAAAAATAATTTAATTTATTTTTCTGGTTATAAAAATAATTTATATATAAGTATTTATATAATAGAATTTTTTGAGAACGTAAATATTATATTTTTTTATATTAAAATTTACACTACTTTTCTGTAACATATTTGAGTATATAAAACTTTATTATTTTTTTATTAAAATATCATTAAAAAATATTACCAAAATATCTTTTACATTATCATGAAATGAGAGATAAATGTTATATTGTATTCCCTTTTTTATTAAAATATACACACTTTCTTTCACTTTCACATATACAAATATATTATACCTTACTTTATATATATATATATATATATATATATATATATATATATATATATATATATATATATATATATATATATATATATATTATAAATATATATTTATGATAAATACATAAAATTATCTCTTAATTTATAATTTTAATTATTATTTAAATAAATTATTGTAAATTTACATCATATATTTAAAAATCTTTATTTTAAGGTTTAAATAATTTTTTGTTTATCAAATTAGGGACGAATTTATTTTTTATCTCTCAAATTAAAAAAAAATTATTTTTAATCTATATAATTGAACCTAGATGACGTTAATGAATCTCTATTAATGTGGCTAAAGGATCTCAAGTCAGTGTTTATCATGTAAAAAGATTTGTTTGTTTTGATAAAAATTTGGTTGGAGTTTAAATATATTTTTTGTTTCTCAAAAATTGTATTTGTTTTTTATTCTTCAAATTACAAAATAATGTTTTTGGTCATTGTAGTAGAAAATAATTATTTTTAATCCTTTTATCTAGACAATTTTAATAAACCTATTAACATGATTAAAGAATCTAAAGTCAATATTTATCATATTTGGCTAAACAAAAATTTAGTTTCTAGTAAAATCTTAACATATTTTTACAAAATTTAGTCTTTTAGTATAGTTATAAGACTAACATTTGGTTTGAAACTTGTCACACTTAAATCAAATGCATTTTATAAAGTGGGTATGTGTTAAAAAATTTCAATTTGATGCGATCTAATAGTATTTTAAAAAACATAATTTAAATAACTATATATTAATAATAAAGCTTCTTTATTTAATGTATAATATGATATTATATTTATAATAATATTATTTATTTTAAAAAATATATTATAAAATAGATTTTAATTATAATTTTTATTATTTTAATTATACGATTTAATTATATATAATGTTAAAAAATAAAATTTATATATTGTGTCAAGAAAAAAAATCGATTAATATAGTTTTATTTCATATACTATTAGATTTTAATCATATTAGGTTTAAATTTAAATAAACAAATTTAGTAAAATTTTAAGTTAAATAATAGAGATAAATTTATCTCAAACCTTCTAAAAAACACTCCAATTTTGCAGAAGCAGAAACGAAGTTTACGAAGATGAGAAGTTTTTGAAGTTTTGGTGTGTGGGGAAAAAACTACCAAAAAATGCAAAATGCAAAAATGTAAAAAGGGAGGAATATTTTAGTCATAATTGGGCCTTTTTGGTTTGGGCCAATGGATCCAATAGAGCGTTTAATGTAGTTCATCTTGAAATTTGATCCTTTGGGCCTGAGTTTAGTAGTTTGTGTCTCTATTTTAGGACTTACAAGTTTTGACCCACCTGCAATGTGGGTCATGTCATAGACCCATGGTCAATAATAGGTTTAGGTTCGATACAGGAACCCCCAAAAAATAAAACTTGAATCGTTTTATGATTTATGTGCAGTTCAAGTTTTGAAGTCGCTAGATAGATATGGTGAAGTACACTTATTTTTTTTTTAATAATATGATTTCAAACATTTTATGACTTTATAGTTATGAAATAACTTAAAAACAATTTGGTGAAACTAAATTGATGTAAAGTGAACTACTAGTTATGAATGATGCACATGCTATATACATTTTGTTGAATTGAAGCTTCTAAATTGTATTACGAGCCACACACAAAAACTTGGTAAAACTCATCAACTTCACTCGTGGGAAAACTAGGGCTTGTTTGAAAAGGTAGACAACTTGAGTTAATTAGGAGAAAAATGGAGTGAGATGAAAATGTTTTAGTTTTTATTCATCCTTTGACTTTTACTTTTCTCATTTTCCTACGTTTTTACTATTTCTAATCAAAGTGTAAAAATGGTTATATATATTCTCAACTAATTAAAAATAACTCTAGATATAAATTTTAAGAGTTAACAAAAGTAAATATTTTTGAGATTAATATGACCATAGAATAGTGTATTCTAATTAAATTCGAATATTGTTCAAAAGATGCAAATGAAGTCAAGAATATATAGTAGAATATCTATAATAATTTTATTTCATTAGAACAAAAATTAACTTTTATAAATAATATATTAATAGATTAAAAAAAACAAGCATAGGAAAGAGGAAACCTTCGTTTTCCAAATAGAAACATTGAAACAGTGACACTGAAAAGTGAGAATTAAAACACAAGTGAAAAGAATAGTAATACACATTGAGTTGAGTTTTAGTTAGAAGGGCAGAACCGAGTAACGACAAACTACAATCCCACAACCATTTTGGATAAGATGTATCATGAGAGATTTGCCTTTCCAATTGATTCCTCCAAATTGGATTTAAAAATTCTTCAATTAAATATTTAATTCCCTGAACAAATCCAAAAGTCAATTTTAATTTTTTATACTTCTTTTTTACCAAGAGAATTGAATCTTATAAAAAAAGAGTCGAACTTCTTGCAAGAATAATTTAGAATTAATATGAAGTCACGTGAATTTTTCTCATGAGAAATATAATTATATATAAATTCAAAACTTATTTTATTTAATATTGACTGTATATATACATATATTTATTTATTGGCATGATAAATAGGAACTCTTTTTATTTCACAAATCAGTGTTCTTGTCCTTACGTGCCAAACAACTATGAAACTATCATAGAGTCAACATTGTAATGACGTACAAGATTCACGTTATGCATATAAGTTTTTAAATTATTTATTTAGTCTTTACAGTTGTTTCTATTTTAGATTTGTTTCTATACGAAAATATTATAAGTTTTAATTCTTAAATTTTAGCTTTTATTTTTAATACTGTTAATTGGTACAAAATTTTATTGGTAATATAAAATCGCTATAAAATTTTTATGAAGGTAAAACTGTTAGAAAATGAAGACAAGAAAAGCTTTTTTTTAGTGATATTACACAGTTAGAAAGTTTTGGTAGTGATTTCAAAAAGTTTTTGTATCAAATTTAAAAACAATACCATGTAATGGTAAAGACAAAAATTTAATTTTTATTTGTGTATAGAAATTAAAACTTACAATTTTTTCATTGACTAAAACTTAAAATAAAATAATTATAGAGACAAAGGGGAAAGTTAAAGATTTATAACAAAATTTTCTTTGTGGAGAAATAAAAGTTGTTTTGATGAGAACAATTCCCATGCATCTTTAAGAAAAGAAAAGTTGAACAAGTCAAGAGAAATATATCCGTGAAGATTTCATTAACGTGTACCACACAAGCAAAAGTTGTGAGACAAACAACAACGACGAGAACAAAAATTGAGGGTTCGGATATCGAAGCCACGATGTTGCTTTTCTTCGATCTCTTCGTTTTGGTAACTTGTAAGTTCAGTTGTTGTTTTGTTTTGTTTGCACCTTTTCATGGGTTACTTTTTGTGCTTGTGTCTATGTGTAGGTCTACTAAGAGAAGAGAAGGGGTGACCCATGCATGTGGTGGAGACAGCCAAGAGAATAGAGAATAAGAAAAGATTGAACAGTGTCTTGGTGTAGTGTAGTAGGGCCAATGTTGTAGTATATGTTATAGGTTCGTAGCTTTTCACTATTTTGGGATATGGGTATGCACGCATCCTTTTCTTGCACTTTTATTGCTTGAGATTTGCATCACAACTACACCCCTCTTTTCTTTTATCTTTTTACTTCATTTCTTGTCAAAGGAAAATTGATTAATTGATGCTATGCATCATAATTATTTTGGCTCACTTCTACTCGATTTTAACTAGACAATTTTATTTTAATTAGAGTTGGTTTTTATTATTGAAAAACTATTATTTTAGTTTTTGAAAATATATAGTCATATTAGTTCTTGAAAAAAAGAAAATTCTAAATAAATTATTTTGAAAGTGTTTGTCAAGAAAAAATAAATTACATGAACATTGTAAAAACTGTCATTCAATTATAATTATTATTTAAAGTAAATTATTAGTTTTTAGCATAAATATATTAAAATTTATACCTATAATAATTTGTAATTGAATGATAATGTAAAATTGTTTTACACTTTTAGTGTATGACTATTGAACTCGTTTGTCAATCACATTAATTTAAAATTAAAAAAATGACATAAGTAATAATATTAATAAATATTTAAAAACTAAAATAATAATAAATAATTAAATTTAGATAATCAGACCAAATTATTAAATTATTTTAAATTTTCTTAATTTCAAAAATTAATATAATAATACGGTATATTCTTGATATATTCTCAATAACAAAAGCGTGATTTACTCATTTTCGATTTTACAAAAATGGAGTCAAGATCAAATGAACCTCCATTCGCCTCAAACTAAATACTAAAGTTAAATAATATATTCTCACAATCTTATATTCTTAAACATTAACTTTCATCATTCACGTGTTTTCTTTTTCGTGTTCATCTGTTTGACTTCTTTGCAAGTACTCTAACTTTTTCTTTTCTGTTGTTTTTCAATCATCAATTAACAATGTGGATAGCATGTTCACAAAAGTCACATACAAAAAGGAAAGAACAAGGTAAAGCAATAATGGATAAGTGCCCTATTAAAAAAAGGAAGTAATAAGTCATGACTTTTTTTTTTCTTCTAATTGTTCTTCATTACATGAATTGATTATCTACATATTTTTCCATGCATCGATTTCATAATCTTAGAAAAACAAAAAAATAACTTCTAGTGGAGTAACAAGAAAAACTTCTACGCTTTTTAACGTGAGATATGGTTAGACTTGCGTTAAAAAAAAATTAAAGCAAACACACAAAACTTAGAGGAAGAGTTTTTTTTTTTTCATAATAGTCTCTTGTAAAAAAATATATTCGATCTATTATCAACATATACATAAAAAAACATATTCGAAAGAGCTGCTTAACTAATATTTTTTTCCTACTTTAGCTTACCTTTCCTGTCCTTTTTCTATACTAGGCTTTAAACCTTCTTATTTAAAAAAAACACTTAAATATGTATTTTTTTAGTTTCTACAATAGATTTTAGTATTCTTAAAATTATTTTTTATTAGTCTTGGTAATATTTAAATTTTTTTGACATTAGTCATTGTTTATCCAATTGGTGTTAGCTATTGAGGTGATTAACAAAAGGTTACCTCAACACACTAAGTCATCACATGTCATTTTATATTTTATTTTAATTCTTTTACATATATATTATTTTTATTTTAGTCTCACACTCTTTAACTCATCATCTTCCTTCGTCACTTTTCAATAGCCATGACAATCACTGTGAGCTTCCTCTCTTATGAACAACATGCATCCACATATCAAATCATTATCATACGATTAGAGATATAAATGAGTTGAGTTATTTGTAAACTATTTGAACTTGATTTATTAATATTCGATCATGCTTGTTTGTTTAATTAAATAAACAAACTCAAACATGAGATTGAACTCAATTATTTAAATGAGTTAATTCCAAATTTTACAAACTCAACATTAACGACTTATGAGTAGTTAGTTTATTTAAATTGATAGAGATTTTACTATTCTTTTTCATTTGTGTATATATTATGGAAATATATAGAAATTTATTGAGAGCATTATTCATTTATTTAAATTTTATATTTACTAGATTATAAAAATATAATAATCTAGCATGTATGAATTCCACTTGAGAACATGTTGACTATTATCTAGTATTAAAATATTTATTAAATACTAAATTGATAAAGTTAAAAGATACTTTAAGAATTTTTTTATAAAAGCAAAAATAACTAAGTTATAAATGAGATAATCAAATCCAAGCTTTAATTTTTTTAAACAAGTGAAACTCAAGTTTTACTTTTTTTAAAAACAAGTCAAACCCAAGTTTTCAGCTAACTAGACTTGTCTAAACATACAAGTTAAGCTTGAGCTACCCATTTTTTTTTACAAGACAAGTACAAAGTTTAAATGTTTGGTTCGACTTGACTCATTTACACCTCTATATACAACCATAGAAGATGTTTGTCATAATATATTATGGGTAGGTGATCACCACTATCTTGATCCTCTAATGTCAAGAATTCTAGGTTCCATTTTTGCATAATAAGATAGTGTTTAGGGATGATAATAAGGTGAAGTGGGCATGAGTAGTAATCCCTCATCACTTGTCTTGCCAGATAAAAATTCGCCTTGTATCTATACAAGTATTTGTCAAATGGATATTTACATATTTTATAAATACCCGTGGGTATTCAAGTACATTTAAAAACAATTATAATAAATAATTTTAAAATATATATTTATATTAAAAATAAATTAGAATAACTTACTTTATATATAATTAAGAATAATTAATTAATTTCAAATTATATGTATCCACGTACACAAATCCCTTCCTAGTTGCCCTGCCTGTTAACAAGCATGTAAAGCAAAAAAGATCTATTTATTTTACCTACCGATATTTGTTAAGCTATTTATTTTAAATTCGTAGTAGATTTTGCTTGTAGATAATCACAAGTACAAGTTTTTTTTGGCCATCCCCTAGTAGTGTCCCATAATCACCTTGGGATCACCTTCAAAAACTTTAAAAACATCAACCTGGTCCTTGAATCTAACTAGGTAGTAGTCATTTCCTAGCCTTATCATCTCCATTTCACCCAAGTTGCCACATCATTTCTAGTTGTGATCTTAGGTATTTTATCATTAGCCCCTTGCTTCCATGGTTGTCATAACTTTGGGTGAGGAAGGTAATTTGATTGAGTTGGATGTGCATATTAACTTTGGCTAACGACAAGGAAGGTGATGAAATTGAGTTGGATGCATATAATTCACGGTGGAGGAAACTCATGATGGTTTCCATGATTGCCAAAAAAAAATTGAAAGGAGAGGGGAAGATGGGGGAGTCATGGACTAGAATAAAAACATAGTATATTTAAAAAGATTTAAATGAAAATGAAGTATATTTAAATGAACTAAAATAAAAAGTATATAAAGTGACATGCGATGATGTGCTATGCTAAGGTGAATTTCTTATAGCTACCTTAATAAGTAAATATTACAGAAATTATTTTAAAAAATAATTTTTAAAGGACTAAAATAAAAAAAATAGGTATAATATACAAATATATTTAAGTCATAAAATAAATAATTACAACATTATAAATTAATTTTTTACAACTACTGATGCAATATAATTCTTTATATAACTTTATATTTGGTAAACCTAAAATAAATTGACTTGAAATTAATTTTTCTAAAGACTAAATAAAAAGAAATAGTGATACTATGGAATAAGACAAATAAAATTCTCAAAACCAATCAATTTACATTATAAAGGGAAAAAACAAAGGGCGTGAGATTGAAGTTGTAAATATTTATACACTTTTAAGTTTTTACATCAGGGCGTTGAAGGAAAGTTGTTAGTTTTCTAAAAATCTAAAATTAAGAATGTTATGATTCATGTGAGTAGTTGCGGAGTTTTTGGTTTTCAAATGTATTTTTTAAAATAAAATGTGTTTGATTAAAATAAAATTGAAATGATTTTTGATTTAATTTTAAAGTAGTTTTTTTATATTCATTTTTAAAATCAAGAAAAAAGGACTTGTGACTTAATATTTAGTTTTAAAAAAATTTATTCTTATTGTACTTAACAATGATCATTCTCACTTGCTACTACCATCATTGACATTGCACTAGGATTAGTATTGACATTGCCAGTCTACTAACAACACCACCTTTATTGTCATATCATTGACATTACTACCACTATTATCATCACCATCGATACAATATCATTACCACCACTAGCATTTTTACCATTGTCGCCACAATTATCATCACCATCGTTGCTACCACCATCACCAAACACAAGCACTACTACCACCACTCCCTCCTCCACCGCTACTATCACCATCATCGTCTTAGTCACGGCTACCGCCAACACCACTATTGATATCGCCACCACCATCATCATCGATATTGTTATTGCCATTACCACCACCATACAAACATATTCTTAAACTAATTTTAATAGGATATAAAACTTTTAAAGTGAGTCTATTTTGAAACTAAAAATTAAATTTTGAAACTAAAAGCATAAAAACTAAAAACTGATTTTGATTTTTGAAAATTTTGAAACTTACAACTAAATTCATTCCACATGTGCCCTTAGTTTTCCATGGTTGATATATTATTTTTTTGAAAATAATTTTTATTTTTATTTCCACAAAATCATTCTCATAGGGAGGTGAGAATATAACTTTTATGGATTACGAGAAAAGTTTTAATGATGTAAAAACATCGTGATGCATTCATTAGTTCATTTAATACAATTATAAATTTTGAAACAATTTCTTATTAAATATGAAAATAATTATATTTAAAATTAAGAAATACTAATAAATATTTTTTTGTATACTTATCACAATTTAAAAATAAAATTATTTTATAAAACATATTGTTTTATCTTTTTAATACATTAAACATTATACTTTTAAATATTTTATTTTTAATTCTTTAAAAATTGTCAAGATATTAATTAATACAAAATTTTAAAATATTATTACTGCAACACTCAATAAATGTTTTACTAGAAACTATAAAAAAATTAAAATAGAGAGAATGAAAAATTTTGTTAGGTTAATGTTAAATAAAAATATTAAAAAATACACCAACATATATAATTTTAAAGTTTATGAAAAATATTTTACAACACAGCTTATCCAAACTTATAATTTGATTAAATTATTTTTTAAAAACATAATCTTAATTTACATACAATAAAATATTATAATAAATTATTTATAAATATTATTATTAGTATAATTATTTTATATATTGTTAACAACAATCCTTTGTTCTATGTAAATAGGAAAAAATAGAAATATTTTATATATAAAGATTAGAGATTTTTATCATTATTTGTATTCTTAATTTCAACCTTATTTGAAGTATCATATATGTGGATAACACACACAACATATTCATTAAACACTTTTACATGATATTAAGAACATAAGCACTATCGTGCCACCTTTTTACCAGCTCAACCATGCGATTGAAACCGCCTTCCTCCAACGACCATGCATAGTTTTCCTCATTGTCAACTGCCATCCACCACCTTTCTTCGGTGCATGACATACACATATTTGTACCAAAAAGGTGTGCGTGCCCTTTTTCGATGGGATCTTTACTCTTGTAACCCTTTTGTCGTGCTCCTATGACTTCGGCGACCCTTTTGTTGTGCTCTTACGACTATGTGACCCTATTGTGCTCCTATGATTCAAATGACCCCTCCATCATGCTCTTATGACTTTGGCGACTCCTCCACTGTGCGCCTATGACTCCAACGACCCCTTCGACACGCTCTTGTGACTTTAGTGACCCCTCTGCCACCCTCTTATATTTTGCCAACTCTTTCACTACACTCCTATGATTTTGGCAACCCCTTCATCATGCTCTTATAATTATGGCGACTCCTCTATTGTGCTCCTATGACTTTGACGACTCCTCCATTGTGCTTCTATGACTTTAGCAACCTCTCCATCGCTCTTCTTTCGCTCCAACAACTCATTCATTGTGCTCCTCTAACTTTGACAACCCCTTTGTTGTGTTCTCTTGACTTTGACAAACTCTTCGTCATGCTCCCTTGAATCTGGCTACTCCTCCACGACCTTTCGCTAAATTGAACGATCCTTTTATTGTACTTTGCTAAATCTAGCAACCTTTTTTATGTGTTCTATTGATTCTGACAACTCCTGTGCCATGCTCCCCTAACTTCGGCAACCCATGTGTTGTGCTACCCTGACTTCAACAACCATTGCAATGCACTACCCTAACTCCAACGCCCCTACACCATGCTCCCTTGATTCTCACAACTTCTTTGCCTCGCTCACATGACTTTGATGACTCCTCTATTGTGCTCCCATGACTTTAATAACACCTTCGCCTCACTTCCATTACTTTGACGATCCCTCCACCAAGCTCCCTTAACTCTGACAACCCCTTCACTATGCTCTCTTGACTCCATCGATCCCTTTGTTGTGCTTCCCTGTCTGCAACAATCTCTTCATTTCACTCCTTTGACTTTGGTGATCTCTCTGTTGTGCTTCTCTGACTTCAACAATCCCTTTGTCTTGCTCCCTCAACTTCAACAACTCCTTTGTTAAACTCCTCTATCTTTGATGACCTCGCTATTGTGGTCCTTTGACTCTGAGGATCCTTCCACCATATTCCTTTAACTTTGTCGACCCCTCCACTATACTTTCTTAACTTTGGTGACCTTCTGCACTCTCCTTTTTCTTGTGACCCCTCTATTTCTTTCCAATATTCCTCTTATAAATTGAAACCGTCTTTAAGGGCTCTCGCGTTGACTGCATTTTTAACAAGCTTGATTCATATGGCATATATACTTTAGATCGAGGGGAATGTTAGAGATTTTCATTTACATGTAAATAGGAAAAATGGAAAGATTTGATAGCTAGAAATTAGGAATTTCTATCATTATTTGTATATTTAATTTTAACTTTGTATGTGCGGTTAACACATTTAGTAAATACTTTTATACATTTTATTCTTATAAATTATTTTGATTGAACCAGCAATACTAAATAATTTACATAAGAAAATACAAAATAATTTATATAAAATATAAAAATAAAATTTACATAAATTTTGTTATTCTTAAATTTTTATATAAATAATTTAATTATTATCTCATTAAAATTAAATACTTTTTTTTATAAAATCATAACTTCTTATTTAGTTATTATGAAAAACTCATGTGTATTTAAATTTTTTAGTGATGACAATTTAATTATCTTAAACTTTTTAAATTATAAAAAATAAATTATAGTAATAATTATTTTAATTTCACATTTTTCATTAATTATTGTGAGAATTTTAAGTTACAACGTTTGAGTATGATAACTTAATAATAATTATTTTTCAAAAATAAAAAGGATGACTACTTTCTTTTGTATTTGCATAAAAGTAATATTTTAATTAAACTTAATAAGTCCAATTCTTTTAAAAAATATGTAACTTTAGTTTATTATTGTTCTCAAGGATACTATGAGCAAGGAAACACATTTACTGAGTTAAAAATTATTTTTATAATTTTTATTATTTTAAAATTAATATATTTATTTCAAAAAATAAAAATTCTCACATGATAAATAAAAAATATTAAAAACTTTAAACAAAATTTTACAAAATTCTATTTAATGAATTCATTTTTATATTATTTAAAAATTACTCATATATCCAGAAAAAAATTTATTAAAACCAAATAAAAAAAATTTAATTTCTAAAAAATATACATAAATATTCTAAAAATATTTATAATTAACATTTTGCAAACAATCATGATTATCGAAATCTATAATTTTCGAACATCATGATTGTCGAGTACAAAAAATTTTCGTTTCTACCAAACGTTTTTTAAGTGTCTATCGATGGGCTCTATATATTTAAGTTAAGTCATTTTATGTTGATTTTGATTCATACAATTTTAGCTAAAATCTGGACATTATTTTGTGGATGGGTGTTGTTAGGCTTTTCAAACTTACCCAGTCTAGCTCGTGTTTTTCGAATACTGGGTACTTTTTTTAGTAGGTCAATATTACAGTAAATATTCTCTAATAACATTGATAGTTTCTTTTTCTTTTTCAGAGAACTTCAATATTTAAAATTATATTAATTAAGTGACGATAAACTCGAGTCAAATTAATGACATTTAATTAAAAAACAATTACTTTTTTTAACACTTATCTTTTATTACTAATTTAGTTGAGTGCCCTATGTTAAAGATTAGTTTATTTTAATGTCATTCTAAATTTTTCTAATAAGAAAAAGTTGTCAGGAATATTTAAAATACAATCAATTCCTTTGCTCTTATTTTATCGAAAAGAAAAGGACTTTTTCAGGGAGAGTTCACAATATTTTTTTGATTTTGCTATTAATTTTAGTTATTATTTAAATTAATAGTTAAATCCTAATTAATTAACCAAAATATTATTTTTTAACTAAATTTAAATTATATTTGTTTACACTTTTTATTACTACAAATTAATTATAAAATAACTACAAATTTTAAAAATTTACTACAAATTAACTAAGATTATTATTTTTTAGCTAATTTGTTACTTATTTCATGCTATCATTAATATTTGTAGCTAATTATTTTTATTAGAAATTAACTACAAAATAACTATTGATTTTAAAATTAGCTACAAAATTATTTGGTAGCAAATTTTAAATTTTCTAGTAGTGGGTGAGGTGTGAAAGTGAGATGAATACAATGAATTAACTTATTTAATTCATAATATTTTATGAAGGATTATGAATTTCATGTTTTTTTTTGCCCTATTTTATATTTAGTTAAATAGTTTCTAAATATAAATTGTGCCAAGACAATTTAGTAATTTGTGATTGTAAAATTATGTTTAAATTATTTTTATTTATTTAGTGGGTCGACTTCCAAATCGTTATTTTTTATGATTTTATTCTTCATTTTAATGGTTCAACTTAATTTAACTCACAACTCATCAAAGGTTGTGTGAAGTTAAATTTTTTTAACCCAATTTCAAAATATATCCAATCCAACTCAATCCTTATTTTGATGAGTTGAATGCATGTTATTATATATTATTAGTATTAGTATTGTTAGTATTAGTATTATTAGTATTAATATTACTACTACTTTTTAAGATATTAATTAAATAATATTAAATATATTTTATTTTATTGATTGTAATTTAGATTGTAAAATTTTGTAATGAGATTATTAAAATTATAATAACATCATGAATATAATAACTCGTATGAATTTCATTAAGCCTATAATAATAAGTGAAGAATACCTTAATCCTTATGCAAAACATCCTATCCCATATTTTAATCTTTTAAAAATTTGATTGGATAAATTTTTCTATAAACACTTATAGAAGGAGAAAATAAGAAAAAAAAAATTCATCATAAGTTAAAATTAGCATATGCATAAGTTAAAAATTAATTTTTGAAGAAACTTATTTTAACTTATGTCTAAGTTGATTTTATCTTATGAATAATCTTATTTCATTTTTATTTTTTGTCTTTTCTTTCGATAAGCACTTATGAAAAAATTTACCAAAATAAATCTTAAGTCAAAGATGATTCGTCTAACCTCCATTAGAAGTTACCATATATTAATCACACTACCCATTTAATTATGCCATTGCCGTCATTGCCTCAAACAAACCATCACGAATTTATGATAACCTAGTCAAATCCTTTTATTTTTATCTCTTCAATCTTCATTGTCACACCACAACTCCATTGTTTCTAGTCCAAATCTCCACAAATCATTACTTTGACCATATAATGACTATTATTGTCCATAAAATGAGTGCTAGTATCACTTTTTAATACACTATTTTAAACACATTTAATTATTAGTTAAAATTGATTGGATACTGATAAATTACAGATGAAACTCATTAAATAAGAAGTGAGATCCACAAAAATTTATAATTTTAAATAAATTTTAGTTAATAGTTGAGAATGTGTTAAAACATATATCCAAAAAATATATTACTAGAATTTCTTTTGTTCATAAATATATACTTCCCATGAATCCATTGTGAAGTCCACCATCTTAACTTACCTTGCTAATGAACCACTCAAATATGCACTCTCCAACGGTTAAACGAATCTACAACTATATTTGTGTCTTAATTTACCTTATCCGTGGTTAAGGAAGAAGGATATAGGAGTGGTAATAATGAAGTATTTTGTTGAAGATCATGGGAGACAACAAGGATTCTCGTAGTGAATTGAGAGAAAGGATTTTGATTGTGGTTGAGAAATAATGGTGGTTGAGATTAAACTAATTAAAATTATTAATAAAGTTATCGATCAAGTTAGACGAAATTAATAAAAAGAACTAATTTATTGGACGTGTGAAAATTAGAAAACTAAAACGAAACAGAAAAAAACTTAGAGAACTAAAAAAATAAAATAAAATTAGAAGAATAAAGTATTAATTTTACCAAAAGGAATGAATCAGACGACTTTCCAATTTGAGATAAGCTAGATGTATCTTTGTGTACACTAAAATCATTATAAATTAATGAATCAACAATTATTTAATTATAGGTAATGGAATTCACAGATTATTGAACTTGTGATCGATTATACAATTTAATTTAGTATTATTTAATAAATTTTATTAAATACACAATTATTCATAAAATTAAAATTTATTGAAATAGACTTTCTCAAACGCTTAGTTTCATGTCTGGTTAAAAACATCTTTGGAAAATATAACATTTTACTTTTTAATTTTAAAAATTAAAAAAAAAGAACAATTATTTCTCTAAAATTAGTAAATCAAAAACACACTTAATTAATTGGTTTAAGTTTATAAGTATTATGAAATGCTTTCTTTTATTCATATAACATTACTGAAATCCTGGTATTCAAGTTTTTTCATTCGGGCTCATTGAGTTTAAAGGAAATGGTTAGTTTGTTTATTGAAATTGGAAGATTGAAAGGTCATGTCACGTTAATTCCTGAATAGTAAGAAATTAAAAAAAAACTTTTGAAATATCAAATAATTCTTAAACTTAATTATTTACTTTCATCTTAATCTTTAATCATACGTTAATATTATTACTCTAATCCAACATTCTTTTGTATTTTAAAATAAAGTGATTAGTAATATGTATTTTTAAGAAAAATTTCAATAAAAACTAACAAAACAATGTCTTTTAATTTTAAAAACTAAAGTAATAATTTACTCTTTATATATTGAAAAACAACAATATATCGTGTGTATAAATATATATACACCAATAAACATTGATCTAATATATAAGAACCAAATATATACGTTAACATATTAGTTCAAATTTTATTATAAATTTAAAAATTTGTTAATAAATAATATATAAATACTTCTTTCATAAATATTCGTTCAATTCAAAAGCATGTTAAAAGTAAACTTTCGAGACTCATCTCACGTGTAAAAGAAATATCATACTTGTATTCTAATAGAAATCTTATAATCAGAATAAATTTAAATATATAATTAATAATTTAAATTAATTTGATTAAAGTTACTTGTTGTTAAGTTTAAAAAAGTACATTGGTGTAAGTTCATTTGATCTGACACCCACGAACTCGGAACTCAATTAAGTGAAATTTTGCAGTGATTAGATGGATTCTCTTAGGGCAACCCAGAAAGCTGCATGTGAGTAACTTCAGTCACTATCAGAATCAAACCTGATTTTTCATGACATCAACAATAATAATCCATCAGTCATAATGTAAAGTAATCTAATTATAGCACTTCTTCCCTTGCAGCTTTATTAGCTTTCAAATCAAACAAGAACCACACCACTCGCTTATTAAATTCCAACCAATTATTATTATAAAGTTGTCATGAAATGTAGATCAGAAATCCCAGTGGAATGAATGAGCTCTTTTTTTTAACCCAAAGTTTTATGTTTTAATGCGTAAATAAATTAAAAATAGGCTGTCATTGGTTACCAATAAAAATATTTTGTGCTTATTCCACGATAAAAAGAAATAAAAGTACATATAGAATATATTAGAAATATTTTTAAAATTTACGAGAAAATGAATTAAAAACATTAACAGTGTAATTAACCTTGTCCATAAGAGGAGAGAGAAAGTGAATTGATGAGAGAGCACGTGAGAATAAAATGACTGAAGCAAAAGAAACAAGCGACTGAGCAATAAAGAGTGATAGTGATGATATACAAAACAGCCTTATGGCTGGCTGTTCGAACTTCAAAACACACATTTGCATTTGCATGTGACCTTTTACTATATGTGGTCTTGTCTGTCCATAAATAAATTACTCCTAACTTATTCTTCATAGCTTTTATGGATAGTAATAATAAATGAGTCTTATTTAACTTTATTTTAAATAATTTATATTTATGTAATCAATTAAATTAATTGTACACAGAAGAGGCACGACATTCGACTAAAATAGATATTATAAAAAAAATTAATTATATTTTTTTCTATAATAAATTAGAGGCTTTTTATTTTTTTCCAATATTTTTTTTTATCATTTTTATAAGTTTTAATTTATTTTTAATCTTTAATGTTAACTCTTTTATTATTAAATTAATTTATTAATATCATAATTACATCATCTTGTGTTATGAAAATAAAAAATGACATTTTATTAATAACATAATATGATCATGTCATTCACGTCATGTTTTAAAAAAAATAACACATAAAAAGTGTCACCTACCTAATTAATACAACATAATTATTACATTATTAGGAATGTAATTAGGTGATTTAAATCTTATAAATTTAATTTAATTAAATAATATTTTAGTAGATTGGGTTAAGCTATTAAATTGGTTTATGTTTATTTTAACTAACTTAATATAATTATATTTAGTGTTGAGTTGGTGAGTTTTCAATTTTATCGACTCAATGCAATCCAATTGCCTCGTGATATTACTGATAAAATTATAATCATTTATTAATAATGTTGGATTGGATAATTGAACTTATATTTTAATTTAGACATGTAATATTAGAGTCTTTGATAATATGATTAATAATTTGAAATCATCACAATAGCATATACACAAGAGAAAGTATAAGAGTAAGCTTTCAATATACATCATAAAATATAAGAAGTACAATAAACATCCAAATCTCATAAAATACAAACATCCAGATAAAACATCAATTCTGACTCCTCGAAGACTATCAATGTATATATAAATTAGTCATACTCCATGGAGACTCTAACTTCGAGTGATCAGTCAGACACTTTCCTTTAACATAGTATACATGACTACCAAGTAATCACAATATGATACATGCTAAAAAACCACTGGACAAAACATCGGGACTTGATCTATGAATGAGATATGTGGTTTGTTGGGATAGATATACATGGTAGTGACTCACCACGACATAAGGTTTGCAATGACCTTTGATCCTTGTGGAATCACTCGTCTCCCTATCCCTAAGACCTGATTGTTGCACACCTCTTATTCGACATTAGACTTGGAGGCTTGATAGGTTGCAAAATGGTCGTTACTTCTCTTATCAAAATACTAGATTTTTCCTATATTAAGGTAGCACAGGATCAACCTAGGTTATTCTTCTCAAGGACATGTGGTTCTTGTATTTTCTATGTATGTAAGGCTAAAAAGATTCCAAACTGGTTATGTAGGATGCAGACTCTTAGCAAGTAAAGTAAACGGGGGGTTGTTAACAGGAAAAGTAAATTTACAAGAAACGTAAAGATTAACTAAAGCATTTAAGGAAAAGTAAAGTTTAATAGCTACCTACGATTACTAATATTACTGAGTTTACTAAGATTATCAAGATTACTATGATATATTTATCTTATCACTTATCTCGATTTATCACTTACTGATTTTAACTCCGTTTCTTACTATGCCAATGATTTCTCACCAGCCCAATTACCTACGACGATTGCTGAACATTCCTCCAATGCTAACTGAGGGCTTACACAATCGCAGCCTCAAGTTTGGTAGGGATTACGCCCTTGGCTAATGTAGATTATCTATTTTGTTATTAGAGTGATTCCGATTAGCCCCTAAACTAATGTACTCTATCCCTTACTACGCACAATCATGGTTAAGCAAGGAAAGATTATGCTAACAGAAATCAAAACATAGAAAAAACAGAATCTTGATCATTTATTGATTAACCTGGAACATGATACAAAAGAAAAGCGTAATGTTGTGGATGGATTGTGGATCAACTTCCTACGACAATCGCCAAGAGTAGTTGTAGTGTTCCACCTATGTTGGCTAGGTACAGGAGGGTTGAATCACTAAGTAGTGTGCCAGCGCGCCCTGACAGTCCCCTCTTAGCAACCAGACACTGGTCCTGCACCCACTTGATTGATTTTGAAGCACAATGGAACAAAGAGGAAGGAAGTGAACTTAGGCTTGGGAACGGAAAATGTGTATGTGTAAGGCTGAGTGTATCTGTGTACTTTTCTTCTAGCTTGCTAACCAATGAACTAGCTAAACTTTCTTATTTATACAAGTATAGCCTAACTAACTTTCCAACGGAAATAACAAAAATAATTGTCTTGTCATAACAGAATTAACAAACTAAACTAACTAACGGTTTCCTAAATTACATGTGCTGGAATTGCTGGAGTGGAGTCGCCTTCTGCTTGTCAAGACGGATTCGGATGGATAGGAGTTGGCACATGGAGTCAGCATCTAGTTAAGAATCGACATTCGGTTTATAGTTAGCTTGCGGCTAGGAGTCGACTTCATCCGATCCGGCACGGATCCAGCTTCAGCTGGAATGACTTCAACCTCTAGAGTCGACTACATTCGGCTGGGATGTCTTTAATGCCGAGACGCCTTCGGTTGGCCGAGATGCATTCGGTCTCGGTCATATTGGCCTGGAAGACTCGATCTCGATCTCGGTTGGGATGGTTCAAGACTCTAGTTTGACCTACAAAATGAGACTAATCTTTTTGGTAGCGAAAATTAGCAAATTAACATTGATTTGTATTTTTCTTATTTTAACCTAGGAAATCTAAATCTTAGCTAATATGAGATTCTTAACTACAATTTAGAGTCTGGTCTACCCATCTTAAGACCTTATTAGGGGGATAAAATAGGAATTATCAAGGCCCAATTCAGATAGCTAGCCAAACTTACGTGCTTACTCATATTGCAATATAAAATTGCTAACCCGCATACTTAGTATGCCTCATCAATCACATAACCAAACATATATGAATATTATTATTCTCAAATCAACACTACTTACAAGAATCGTCATATATATTGGTAAAGGATGTGTTTAAATCTTATGAGTAAACAACATTTAAGATTCCACTTGCAATTCTTAAAGTTATTCACTTATATTCTTATTAAGGTAGATTTCTAAGAGTAACTACTAAGGTTTTCAAGGAGAAAAGGGTATTCAGTTACATGTCCTAATTTTTGTTAATTTCGCTCAACGAGTTTATGGATTCACTTAGTGAATTCTCTTCATTAACTTTTTAGGGTTGACATTTTTGCTCAGCGAGTTCCTTTCTCGCTTAGTATATCCCTCAATTTCTCCGCTTAGTGAAGCATTTTGTTCACTTAGCGAGATGAACCTTAAAGGTCTTGCTCTTTAATTTCTCTCAATAATCTAATGGGTTCTCTCAATGAATCTGGGCCATAGAGAGTTTGCACCCTCAACTTTGTTTTAGTTGCTTAGCAAGAACATGGCTCACTCAGCGAATCTCTTGCTTGAAAACTAAAATTTTCAAAGTTCTCGGCCTTTGCTCAGAGATAGAACATATTTTATACCCCTTATAAGGTCTTTAGATGGGTAGAATGAACTATTATTTGGAGTTAAGAATCATGTATTAGTTAAGATTTAGATTTGCAAGGTTGAATTAAGGAAAATACATATCTAGGCTAAGTTACTAATTTTAGCTAACAAATATAGAAGTCTTGTTTTGTAGGTCAAGAGGAAAGTTCAGACAAAGCTAATTCAACGAGGAAGTTGTCTCAGCCAAGACAAAACCCTCCAGGTCAACTTCGTCCCAGTTAGAAAAAATATCCCAGCTAAGACCAAATGGGTCCCGGCTCGATGAAGCTGACTCCAAGTCAGACCAGATGAGGACGGAAGCATCTTGACCAGACAAAGTCGACTTCTATAAGAGCCGACTCCGTAGAGCCGACTCTGTGCCCGAGTTCTATCTAGATGCCGACTCTAGTTCGGATGTTGACTCTAGACCGGATGCCGACTCCAGACTAGATGCCGACTGCAAAGCACACACCAACTCCCATCCATTCGGATCCATTCCAGCATCAAAAGATCGACTCCACTTCGGCAGATTCAAGCACGTACATAAAATGTAATTTAGCACGTGGTAGCTAGGAAAATTATTTTTGTTAAGTTTGTTAGGGTAGTTATTTTTGTTAAGTCTGTTTTAAGTGGTTAAATATGTTATTTTAGTTATTACGGTTATAGAGTTAGTTAGTTAGTTAGTTAATGCATGTGTAAATAGAGATGCATGGTGATATTCATTGGTTAGCCAAAAGCGAAGTACACAAATACACTTAGCCTGAGTTCCCAAGCCTAAATTCACTTCCTTCCTCTTTGTTCCATAGTGCTTCAAAGAGTGTCCAATCAATCGAGTGGGTGCAGGACCAGTGTCTGGGTAGTGGCTGGTTGCTAAGAAGGGACTGTCGGGGCGCGCTGACACACTACTTAGTGATTCAACCCCCTATACCTGCCAACATAGGTGGAACACTATAGCTACTACTAGCGATTGTCGCGGGATGTTGATCCACACTCCATCCACAACATTATGCTTTTCTTTTGTATCACATTCCAAATTAATCAATGAATGATCAAGATTTTGTTTCTGCTATGTTTGATTTCTGTTAGCATAATCTTTTCTTGCTTAATTACGATTGTGCATAGTAAGATTAAAAACGTTAGTTTAGGGGCCGATCGAAACCACTCTAACAACAAAATAAATAATCATTAGATAATTGATAAGCATTGAGTTGGTCGTCACTTCTCTTATCAAAATACTAGATTTTCCTAAGCTAAAGTAGCACATGGCCAACCTAGGTCATTTTTCTCAAGGACACTTTGGTTCTATCTTCCTAAGGTGCAAGATTGGAAAGATTATAAAACTGGGCAGTAGGATATGACTCTTGCAGAAAATGTAAAAGGAGTTTTTAGCAGAAAAGTAAATTGCAAGAAACGTAAAGATTATCTAAGGTAATTAAAAGAAAGTAAAGATTACAACTTCTTATGAATATTAAGATTTCTAAGTTTACCAAGACTATTAAGATTACTATGACATATTTATGTTATCACGTATCCTGATTTACCACTTACTGATTTTAATTCTAATTCTTACTATGTCACTGATTCCTCACCAATCCAATTATCTACGATGATCGTTGAACATTCGTCCAGTGCTAACTGAGGACTTAAACAATCACTGTCTCAAGTTTGGCAGGGAATACACACTTGATTGATGTAGATTATCTACTAATTATCTATTTTGTTGTTAGAGTGGTTCTGATTGGTCCCTAAATTAACGTGTTCTAATCTTTACTTTATACAATTATGATCAAGCAAGGAAAAGATTATGCTAACATAAATCAAAACATAGATCAAACAAAATTACAATCATTCATTGATTAACCTAGAATGTGATACAAGAAAGTGTAAAGTTATCGATGGCATGTGGATTAACTTCCCATGACAATCGCCACAGTAGTTGCAGCGTTCCCCCTCTGATGATCAGAGAGCGTGAGAGACAGTACCCTCTAGAGCGTGCCATGAAGATAGATATCTTTGTCCCTCCTGGTCAGTCAATCTCTAGCAACTCTGCTCAGTTCGAACTTTGATTTGCACCTCTTTAATCGATTTGGCACCACTGACGCACCGTGGAACTGTTGAGGTATGACGTGGACTTAGGCTTGAGGAACGGAGTGTGTATGTGATAAACTAAGTGTGTATGTGTATGTCTTGCTTTTCTTGCTAACCAATGAACATTGACATGCAACTCTACTTATACATGCATTACTAATTGTATAACCGTTTTAACTAAAATAACAGATTTAACTACCTGACCTAACAGAAATACTAGAAATAACAACTCTAACTACTTTCCTAACTCCCACGTGCTTAATTACATTCCACATGTGCTTGAATCTTGCTTTGGTGGAGTCAGCCTTCGGATGCTGGGATGGATTCGGTTTCGGATGGGAGTCGGTTCTGCTTTGAGGTTGGCCACGGAGTCGGTCCTGTGGAGTTGGCTCTGTCTGGCCGAGATGACTTCCTAGTCAATTTGACTTCTCTGGTCTCTCTTTTGACCTGCAAAACAAGACTTGCTAAGTTGTTTGCTAAAATCAGTGACTTAGCCTAGATTTGTATTTTCCTTAATTTAACTTTGAAAATCTAAATCTTAGCTAATACATGATTCTTAACTATTATTTATATTTTATTTTACCCATGTTAAATATAAAATGTGTACTATAATAATCTACATCAGCCAGTGCGTAATCCCTGCCAAACTTGAGGCAGTGATTGTTTAGGTCCTCAATTAGCAATCAACAAATGTTCAGCGATCGTCGTAGGTAATTGAGCTGGTGAGACATCATTGGCACAGTAAGAATCAAAGTTAAAATCAGTAGGTGATAAATCAAGATAAGTGATAGGATAAATATGTCATAGTAATATTGATAGTCTTAGTAAACTTAGTAATATTAGTAATTGTAGGTAATTGTTAATCTTTACTTTTCCTTAAATATTTTAGTTGATCTTTACGTTTCTTGTAAATTTACTTTTAGCACTTTACGTTTCAAGCAAAACCCCTCATTTACATTTACATTTCTTGCCAAGTCAACATCCTACATAACCAGTTTAGGAATCTTCTTAGCCTTGCACCCTAGAAAATACAAGAACCATGTGTCCTTGAGAAGAATGACCTAGGTTGATAGGAGAAGTGATGACCATTCTTTAGAACTATCACTTAGCAAGTGGATGACTTGCCCAACGATTTTGTATTCTTCAGATACCTGAAGTCTTTGCTCAACGAGACAGTTCTTGCTTGGGGAAAGCACAAATATTGCTCATTAGTTCATGAACACTCGCTTAGCAAGACCAGGACTTGCTTATTGCTCGACCAATAACTCTCCATGGAGTAGTCGTATAGTTATGTGTATGATTGTTGAATATAGACTATTAGTGATGGTTGTGGAACAATAATAATGTTGAGATTGTGATTATTCTTGTATAAGTGTAGTTAAAATTGTTTATATATGTGTGTGGATGAGAATATGTTGATTGAATTTCTGGTTATGCTCGTTGAGAGATAAGACTCATCATGAGGTTGATATATTTAGATTGTGTGTGTATGAGAATATGTTGATTGAATTGTTGTATACATGATTATAATTGTAATCTTATTATTGTTTTATTGCTTAGATATAAAGATAATCTTGCAATAACTTACCCTTATGTTTGTGTGTTGTATGTGTATGACTATGATGATCTCGAACTGTTCGTGGGAGTAGATGTCGAACCTTCTAGGAAGATGGTGTGCTTGCGTTATGCTAGTGGATCGAGTGCTCGTGGGGCTTCCTCCTCTAGATCCCACCATAGTAGCTGTGTGTTTTGTGTAGTTGTTAATAGTTGTTGGTTACCAACTCAAGTGTGTGAATGATGTATCCCAACCCTCCTTTTTTTGGTGTATGTTGGATAACTGATGAAAGTGCCAAGTGGCACAAACGTTTATAATCCACGTGTGTAACTGAACTTTGATTAGGTGTATGTCGATGTTTTTAACATGTACTTTATTTGGTTATGCATGAAAGTGAGGTGCGTTCAATGTCAAAAACAATTATCCTTATTTTCTTTATAAGCAAATTAAATACAAGATGTTAATTAAAATTAATTTCTGCATGTTAAAAGTGTTTAATCATTGTATAGGCCGTGAATCGTTAGAAATTGACAATATAAAAGAGTTTTATATTGTCATTCATCATCGTTGATATATGACTTTAATGTAATTATTAAAAAAATCAATAAACTTACCATATATAGTTATTTATGATTGAATAATTGTATTAAATTATTTTACAAAGTTAATATATAACCTATTTTCTCTTATACAAAATAAATTAATAAAAAAAAGAGAGAAGTGAGTGATTAGATAATGTCATGAATAGAAATAAAATAAAAAAATATATATAAAAATTATTATATAAATAGCATAACTAATTTTAATTTTGGCAATGATTTGACATGGTAATGCTAGGATATATACTAGCTTTCTTGTAACAAATTTATAGTTGAAGATCGATTCTTTCAAAGCATATGGATTATTACAATAAGTTTTATTTCTCTCAATAAAATATTTTTCTTACATATAATGAGAGTTGAACTAATATCAATATATATTTAAGTTATCTAATTACCTAACAATTATGTTGAAGTTTGTTAGTGTAATATTTGGGATCCTTTATCTTATTTTCTATTTTTTGTTTGGTTTATATCCTTTAATTTGTCAATCATTAAATGAAGTTGTGTTAATTAATGATTTTATTATAGAAATTAATGAAACTCACCTTTTGAAGCCAAGGACATTGACAAGGCATTATTAGCATACACTAAAACGAAAATAAAATAAACGTTAAGAGACCAAAATATACCCCCTTACCATAAACTGTCCAAAGTTCCCTTTACCGTTTTACACAATATTTATGAAAGAGCATAAAGGATATATCTCATACAAGTAAGTGATTGGTTTAATGAACATCTATGAAACGGAGTAGAACTACTAACGTTTTATAAACCTTTTATTTTGAAATAATTGTAACAGTAAACAAGGGTGATTTGTTGGAGTTGTCAAAGTTGAAAATGAAAGGACTATGAGTATGGTCACGGTGAGGTATGGAGTGTAGGGAGATAGAGTGTTCTATGTACCTTGTTGGGGTGCAAGGAGTTGTGAGGGATAAGACGACACTGCTTGTTTGTATTGTTGGCTGTTTTGTTTTGGAGGGAGAAAATATTTGTGTTCAATGTTTTGGTCTCCAGGGCTTTCTGCGTGATAGTGACTTGCTAGGGAAATGTGATAGGGATAGTACGAAACACTGTGTTGGTCGACTTGATGTATGTATTGTGTTACAAATTTTATTTATTATAATTTATCTGTAGATTTTTGTTCAATTAATTGGTTATACTAGTGTTGTAAATCTTATTTTATAGGGTAATCTTTTAATTGATTTATAAAATTATTGGTTAAATGGTATTTTAATAAATCATACAAAATTCTATTTTATGATTGGTTGATATTGGATATATATATATATATATATATATTATCTTTTTAGGTTACAATAGTTCATTATTAATACATCTATATATTACAATATATGGAGCTATGATAGATGAAATTATTAAAAGATAGATGTATTAATAATTAATTAGTGTAATCTAAAAAAAAATTATATGTATATATAGTCCTTCAGTATTGCATCTTGATAGATTACAAATACGTGAGAAAATTATTTATAAATTCATAACAATATTGCCTTGAAGTTGAAAATTTCTTTTCGGTATTCATCGTAAACTTTTCACTTTGTTATGTTTATATTGTTGTTCGATTCTTTGGAACTCGAAATTAACATAGAGAACGCACAATATCGTGAATTTCTACTTCATGCATAACCATGAAGAGGTAGGTTATAAATAATTATAATCACCTATCATGTGTTAATGAGAGAAGACTTTGAAACATTTTCTTCCTTTATAAAAATTTACATGACACAAATATATTTGTTTCTTAAATCTAGTTATTTACAGTTCACTCCAACACTCTTTCTTAAGTTGAAATATAGATATTTTTATGTCCAACTTGTCTAATGAATTGTGAAACATTTTGCTTATTGCAACATTTGTTAACATAGTAAGTTGGTCTTCAGATTGAACAAAAGGAAATTTGATAATTTTTTCTTCCAAATTTTGTTTAATAAAATGTTTATCTATTTCAATATGTTTAGTACAATCATGTTGGATATGATTATGTGCAATTTCAATGGTTTCCTTATTATCACAAAATAAGTTCATCTCTATTTTTGGTTAAAACCCAATTTCAGTTAACAATCTTTTCACCCATAATAATTCACACAATCCCCGAAATTCTACTTTAGTACTAGATGCAATACAACTTTTTGCTTCTTGCTTCTCCAAGTTACAAGATTACCCCCAACAAAAGTAAAATATCTTGATGTAGATTCAAATGATTATTCCTTGAGAACATAATTATTCTCCCAAGAGCAGATTTTAAATAGTGAAGTATTCTAATTATAGTTTCTATGCCTTTCGCTTGGGTTCTGCAAGTACTAAGATACAATACTAACTGCATAAGCGATGTATAGATGAGTATGTGAGAAGTATACTAGCTTACCTACTAGTCTTTGATATTGCTCTTTATTGGTTGACACTTGATCACCTTATTCATCAAGTTTCTGGTTTTGTTCTGTTGCTATACTCATTGGTTTATAGTCAAGCATTTCCACTTCAGATAGTAAATCAAACACGTATTTTCTTTGAGAAATAAAAATGACTTCATATGATCTGACAACCTATATCCCTAGGAAGTATTTAAGTCTTCCTAGATTTTTCATCTCGAACTCAGTACTTAATTACATCTAAACCTTGACAATCTCTAATATAACTCCCTGTAATGATCATATCATCAACATAGATAATGAGAGCAATTATTTTTCCTTGATGGTGTTTAAAAAAAGGGTATGATTAGCATTGCTATATTGATAGTCATATTTTTTCATAGCAAGGTTGAACCGTCTATACCACGCACTTGGTGATTGTTTCAAACCATATAACGTTTGCTATAATTTGCATACCAGTTTATCTTTTGAAGGTACAACATAGCCTAGTGGAATGTCCATGTATAGCTCTTCCTCAAGATCTCCATGAAGGAAAGCATTCTTCACATCATATTGGTGCAATGAACAATCTAGATTTACAACTAGAGATAATAAGATTCTCACTGTATTTAACTTTGCAACTGGTGAGAAAGTCTCCTCACAATCTATACCGTATGCTTAGGTATAGCCTTTGGCCATTAATCGTGTTTTGTACCTTTGTATGGATCCATCCACTTTATGTTTAAGGGAGAAAACCCATTTGCAGCCTATTGTTTTTTTCCCTTGGATAATGCAATCAATCTCCATGTGTTATTTTTCTCCAAGGCTCTCATCTCTTCTTGAATTGCATGTGACCAATTAGAGTATAATAAATCTTCTTGAACTCCTATTGGGACATGACATGATGACATCGTATGAACAAAGCTTCGCAGGGATTTAGATAACCTTTGAGTGGTTACATACTTGGTAATCAAGTACTTAGAGCATGTCTTTTCAATTTATGGAGAATACCGGTTTGGGGGCTTACCTCTATTATGCCTAAAAGGTAACTTGTACCCAATATAATATAAGAAATTTCAATTAAAGATGGTTCAAGAGATCTTACCTCATGGACAACCTCAAGAGAGTCATCGTCTAGTACATTAGAGAGAGGGGTAGTAATCATTGCTTCGTCATGTTTTGCTCCATCAAATTGAACTGGGGTCAATTTCAGCTTGAAGAGCAGTTGGATCAGTTTCAACTTGAAAAGCAGTTCTTGCATCTATAGTTTCTCTTGTAGCCTTTCCATGTTCAATTATTCCAATAGAAGAGTCTTCACTTTCAGGAGAGTTCTCACTATTGGTTATACAATTCCATCATTTTAGGTCTCCATTCCAAGTCACCCTTTGGGGATCTGAAGTGGTGGCTGGGAAGTAATATTATTTAGATTTTAGAAAATTAGCATCCATGGTAGTGTAACACTTTCCAATTGGGTCATAGAAGCGGTAACCCTTAGTTTGAGTGGCATACCCCAAGAAAACACACCAAACAACACAAGGCTTTAGTTTACTTCACTGGTGTTTATGTAAATGAACAAATACTTTGCAACCAAAAATTCAAGAAGGAATGGTGAAGCTTGGAGATAAGGTAAATTGACCCGCAAGAGCCTGAAGTAGGGTGGAAAAATTCAATGCCTTAGCAGGAAATCAATTGATTAAATGAACTACTATGCCAATGGCATCTTCCCGGTATTTATTGGGTGCATGAGAGTCAATTAATAAGGCTTTAGCTATTTCAACAATATATCCATTCTTTTGTTCAGCCACTCCATTTTGTTGTGGAGTATGAAGGCATGAAGTTTCATGGATGAGTCCATGAGTTTGGAAGTAAGGATGAAACTAGTGCTTAACAAACTCTCATCCATTGTCAAATCTGATTGTTCGAACGTTAGTTGAGAACTGGATCTTAACCATAACATGAAATGCACAAAATACAGAGGAGAAATCATTTTTAAGCTTTAAAAGATATAGCCAAGTCATATTGGCCAATCATCAATAAATGTGACAAACCACTGAGTTCCTAATATGGTGGTGATAGGGGATGAGTCCCAAACATCAATATGTATTAAAGAAAAAGGAATGTCACTTTTATTGGAATGAACTAGAAAAGATACACGATGACTTTTGGTCATGACACATGTTTCACATTGTAGTTCAGATTGACCTACATTGGAGAATAAATGTGGAAGCAAATGCTTCATGTATCCATATGAAGGATGGCCCAAACGACAATACGATAATTTGAATAATTTCTATTTTTGCCATCAATGTGTTGCATAGTATTGATTTTGCTTGAATTAAAGTCATCCACATAATAGAGACCCCCTCTCTTAGTACCACGCCCGATAATTTTCTTGGTGTTGATGTCTTGAAAAGGAAAAAATTAGGATACATTAAAGCCATACAATTTAATTCAGTAGTTGCTTGTCCTATTAACATAATTTTATTTGAAAGAAAAGACACTAATAAGGTATTAGATAGAGAAATAAAACTAAAGAGTTTATTGTGCTAGCCCTACAATTGGATATGATACCCCCATTAGCATTAGTAATGTGGGTTTGCCTTGGTGGAGTTGGTGAAATCATTTGAGCAATAATTCATGTGATCTATAGCTCCTAAATCCATTAACCACCCTTCCTCTTCAGAATATGTAGATGACAATAAGACAACACTTTGGTTACCTTGGTCAGAGGTTGGGGTTCAAGAGTCACAGCAACTACTCATCCTAAGCTACCTAAAATCTCTTTGGATTTCTTTGCCTTAAAAAATGCCACCATTTAGGATAACATATAATTTAAAACAGGTATCCCGAGTATGTTTCTTGTTCTCGTAGTGAGTACATCATTTCCTATCCATAAACTGCTTCTTTGTTTCTAGTATTTGATTTTCCTCCAAATGAGTTCATCGATCCATTGTTTGATAGTTGGAGGGTTCTCGATTGCGGTGATCCAATGCCCTTAATTGCTATGACCGTAGATGTTTCGCTAGCCAAGCCTCCAAGCATTATTGTTTAGCGAATATTCTCAATGAACATGTGTGTAGGCTTGCTTAATAGTTGGAAACAAGATGGTTTGCAATACATCACTACAAATTTTGTCAAGTTTGTCATTGAGGCCATTCAAAAAAGTGTAGACACGACCTTCCTACAAAAGAGAATTGTATTTTTGTATATCTCTAACACAGTTCATGGGATTTGGATGTCAAAAGTCAATCTCCCTCTAGAAACCTTGGAGAGTGTTATAATACAACTCAATGGGACCTCTTGCCTACTTGGTATTGTTTACACATTTCTTCAAGGCAAACAGTTAAGAAGTATTAGATCCATCAAAGTATGTAATAGAGAGTCTGATACTTGTTTGGCTATTGAAAACTGAATGAAGTTGCTAATTAAATTGGAACCCATAGAGTTAATAAGCCAGCTCTTAACGATGGCGTTCTCAGTCCTCCATTGTCAAAAAATAAGGTTAGTTGACGTTAGCAAGGAATATCACTTGTGTTATACCCAACTTTATCTTTTCTAGAGATATACATTTCCATGATTTGAGACCACAACACATAATTGGTCCCATTGAGTTTTACTCCAATCGGTGCAATAGAGTTGTCATATGTTGTTGTTTGAAGTTATGTCTAGTTCTAGGTTAGAGCTTGAGTCATCTTCAAAGTCAAGGATTCGATGAGGTTAATGGAAGATTCTTTAGGTGGTGACTGATCTACCTAAACATCGTCATCAGCCATGAGAAATGGTGTACAAAACAACAAGGTTTGTCTAAGACTGTTGCTTTGATACCATGTTAAACAGAGAAGACAAACATTTTCTTTCTCTTTTTATTCATAATTTTATTTATAGGAATGTTGCACAATTTCTGCACCTATACCAATATGGCTAATCTATATAAGGGAATAAGAAATAGAATTGTCTAAGATATGGGGACATCACTGCATTACAAGGATTTACATGACAAACAAATTTTCTCCTTAAATATAGTCATTTACAACTCAATAGATTCAATGAGGTCAATGAAAGATTCTTTGGGTGGTGACTGATCTACCTGAGCACCGTCATTAACCATGAGAATGGTGTACAAAACAACAAGGTTTGACTAGGATCGTTGCTCTGATACCATGTTAAATAGAGAAGACTGGAAATATTTTCTTCCTTTTTTTATTCATATATTGATTCTAATACAATTTCCTATATCTATAAGGATATTGCATAATTTCTACACCTATACATATATGGCTAATCTATATAAGGAAATAAAAAAAATAGAATTGCCTAAGATATGGGGATATCACTGCATTACAAGGATTTACATGACATAAATATATTTACTTCTTAAATATAGTCATTTACACCTCACATCAACCCATGTACTATAAGAACTACTTTCCATATACTATGTGGGTTTGTTTTGTTGGTAAACAATGCAAGACATATTTAGGTTTTTGGCTTCTCACCTAAAATTAGGGTAATCATTATGAATTTTCATTCATAGGAGAGAATTCTAGGGTGCCAAATCTTTCCATCCAAAATCTTTTTCTCTCTATGTCATGTAAACTGGAAACTTCGTCACCACATGTAACTAAATCTTATTGAGAAAGAAAAATGATAGTATCACACTTTCTAACACACTTTTTTAAACATTCTATTTTTTATTGCTGAAATTTGTCGAAAATAAAAAAAAAGTCAGAATTCTTATATTTTATTTAATGATCATTTCTCCTAATCTTATAATTTTTAATAAATTTCAACCAACGAGTATATATTAGAAATAATATGTTAATAGTATTTATCTTGTGAGAAAATATCAAATGACCTTCACAGGAGTTTATTGTTTCTTCCTATTCTGTGGCATTACATTTTGAACACACATTTAAATATGTATATTTATTTTAAAAAAGAATACAATTATTAATGTATACATATATTTTCTCTTAGCTCGTGCCAATAGAGCATAATATTTGTTTATCATCTATTTTTTACTTTCATTGTATAACTTCAATATCATCGTGAGTCTTGTGAATTTAGTATGATTGCCGTTTAGTGACTTTTTTTCCGTCACCAATCTATCAAACATCTCAAGACAATATTATCATATAGTTTAAATATTCTGCGTTTTTTAGTTGTTATATTGTATTTACTCATTGTCATGTCCTGCCTAGTTTGTTATGCCCAATTTGTCACGTCAACTAATTTTGCTAAATATTAAATGAGATCACGATGAACAAACTTTATTATAAATGGGATAAAATCTAAAGGAATCAGGTGACTCAATTGGAACACGAAATATTAAAATCACATCAATTAAGCCTAGAAACAAACTTTAACTTAATGCTTTTTTTTGGTAGTGTATACATTTTCTTATACATGAATAATGTACTTATGAATTATTACTGTTATTTTATATTCATGCAGTGAAATTTTGCTGATGCATTAACAGTAGGTATGATAGCTTGGGAGGGATTGATTGAAACATACTAAAGAAAATAAATAAAATAAAATAATGGATGGTTCGATGTAAACTATATATTTCTTAAGCTAATTAATGATACAAATATAAATTTTGTTTTGTTTTGGAAAACTATATTTAATAAACATCCATTTAATATTATTAATTTATCAATATACATAAGCCACCATTCGAATTTAATTTTAATTATTAATTAATGTAAAATATTTTTATAATTTATACTACTAAATAATGAAATACTTGTGAGTATGGTCTCTCGTGTCTCAATCTTCAACTCATTTTAAAGGAAAACGAATTAGATTCAATGGTGATGTATGTCAACCATCAAGTACTACAATTTGATAAAGGAAAAAAGATGGTATGCCTTTAACATTTTTTTTTTCTATGAGATGCATATAGAGGTTAATGGAAACTTCATTATTAAAGTGGTGTACATGTTTTAAGAATTTTCACCAAACAAGTTGGGGAAAAGAGAGGGGGATATAAGAAAGAATTTCATAAAAAAATAACATTAGAAGTAAAAAATTGAAAAGTGAATTAGGTTTACACTACAGTGGCTTTCACCTTAACCTTTTGGGTTCATAGAATCATAGTCTGTGGGCCTCTCTCGTGCCCTTTCCTAGTGGAACGATTGTCGTTTTCTATGAGCACATGCATTTATGTTAATTTAAAGTTTGATGGAAACCACTCAAATTATCGCCAACCCATGCACTAGGGTGCTTGTCAAATAAAAATAAAAACTACTCTTAATTAATGATCTTTAATCTTGATTCGTTATATAAAAAGTGTTTTAGTCTATTAGAACACTTTCATCTTGAACGTGGAGGTTTCAATCATCCATAGATACCTATCTTTTCTGGTTAAAAGAACCGGACTATTTGGAGAGTTTTCTTTTCTTTTTTTTTTACTGAGCATAAGTATTTTCTATTTGAGAATTGAAACAATTTTGTTCAAATCAGATATGAGTTTATGAATGAAATTTTTTCTTAATATTTATTACAAACACTTATTAAGTTTTAAGTTTTAATTTTGTTATCTTAGTTGTATTTTTTTATTGACTAAATTATAGTTTTGATTATTTATCTTACGGTATTTTTTTTTTTTATCTTTTAAAAAATTTATCTTGCTTATTTAATTCTTGAATTTGAGTCAATATTATCCTGATAGAAAATGATCATTTTCGATTTTGAGATATGATTTTTAACTATTTGTTTTACTGATTTAAATTATAAAACTTGTCTTGTTAAATTCATATACATGAAAATTATAAAAATTAATTAATGTTTAAACAAAAAATTATAAACAAGAAAAAAATAATGTGAAAGTGAGTCTCGTAAATAACTAAACAAGAAAAAAATACGTGAAACTCATATGCGATTTCCACCATATTTATGAACCTTAATTGGTTTGAAAGTTAATAAGAGTTTCATAAATTTCATGTAAATAAATCTAGTAAAATAAGTTACACGTTTTGAATTAGTAAAAAAATAGTTAAAATCACATCTCAAAATCGAAGACAATTATTCTTTCGAATGGATAATATTGATTCAAATTTAAAAACTAAAGAACCAAAATAATTTTTTTAAAAAATAATTAATAAACTGAAATAAATTTTTATCATAAGATAAAAAATAAAGCTATAATTTAACTTTAATTTATGAAAAAAAGGAAAAATTGGTTGACTTCTATCTTGCAAGACGAATCTCAACTTGTTTAGTATGTAGAGAGGTTGTGATGTAGATAATGAAATGGGACAAATGTTGATGATAAATTGAGTTAGGTTAATCCTAAGTTATTAAGTCTTTATTGAATTTAAAGACAGTCTGTCTATCTAATATAAAATTTTTATTAAGATATAATATTTTTTATTTCTTCAAAATATTTTAAAATATTGATTTTAATTTTTATAATTTTTTTAATTTCTATATATTTATTAAAAATATAATTTTAGTCTCAAGACTAAAAATACACTATATTATTAAAATATAGAGATTAAAAATGTATTAATTTTTTGTAGGAAACTAATATTATTTTATTAAAATATAGAGACTAAAAATATATTAAATCTTTATAGAAATTAAAACTATCATTTCAAAATATTTTCACTGAAAAATATATTTTATATTTTTATTGATTGGTCAGAATATTCTCAAGTTATTTTTTTTTTCTCATGTAATATGCGTAAGAATGCATTTTTATCAAATATATAGCAATAAATCATTGCATTCGGAAAAAAAAAAGTTGATTTTCTTAGACATTGAATTATACTTCAAATCCAAATTTTGTTAAAAAGGTAAGAAGTAAAACTCTTTCATTATTGTCTAATGATGTGTACATAATTATATAATTATAATAATAATAATTAAAATTTCAATAAGTGATTAATTAAATGTGAGTAAAATAATATTATATGGATAACGTATGAAAGCCAAACTATTTCTGTACATAATCTATTCATAATTAATATAATTATTTTAAATAAACATATAAAAATATAACACGCATTTTTTAAGCTAACTCACTATTAAACACTCATTTAAATTCAATTCATCTTATTTAACAACTTTTATTGATTTTTATCAAACAATTTCTTTTATTTTACATTATTTTTCAAAAACTATCCATATTTTTATGAAATAAAATACAGCCCTTTCTCCAAAATTAACATGAAAGTTTTAAGTCACTCAAAGGTACCCTTATACACAGAATAAACACTTACACTAAATCTAAATTATAAATACAAACTAATTCTTTTTTATATATATATATATATATATATATATATATATATATATATATATATATATATATATATATATATATATATATATATATATATATATATATATAATTGAACATATTTTATAACCATCAATGAGTTATATTTAACCAATCAATTAAATTATTTAATATAATTTGATTGATTTAAGTTTCTAATGTAATTATTATGAAAATTATTAACAAACTATTTTTTTTATAAATAGTAAAAAATATACTTATAATCATTTTGGCATGTTTTATTGTAATAAATTTATTAATCTTTTACTTAAGTTAATTATTTAAATTAATTGTGTGTTTTATTAATTAATTTTTTTGAACAGTTTTTTATTTGTGTAAATTTAATTTGTTAGTAAGAAATATATAAAACTATGTAAAAAAATATAATATCTTTATAAATTATTGTCAAACTTAACTTATATAAGAACAAGTTTTAAACTAAATTATTACAAATTACTTAACTAATTAATTAGTACAAAATATATTGTAAACTTTTATTGGTATAAATTTTAAAAATTAACTAATTATTTTGACATATTTTATATATTATTTATCGATGAAATGACTTTTCACATTAAAAATTGTCTAAATTTTATTTAATAGAGGTTTGTATTTTAATTAATTAATTAAAATTAAAAAATAACTGATTAATTAGTATAAAATATTTCAAATTAAAGTAACTGTATGTATTTTTACTACTAATCATTGGAAAACTTGTAAAATAGAAATAAATCTGTTAATAATATATGTAAATAATTGTTGCCAAAAAACTAATCAAACAAACAAATAATTAACTCAAATAATTTACTTAATTAATTTAAGTTAAAATTAATAATTTATTAGAATTTAATATAACTATATATTTTTTACTATTTTTACAGAAAATTGTTAAAAAATTAATATATTAATAATTTTAAAAAATACTTACTATTGTCATCATTGTACATAATTTTTTTTTATAAATAATTATAAAAACTTAAATTAATCCAACAATTTATTAAATTAAATCGAATTAAATAGTTTAATTAATTGATTAAAGATAACTAATTCATCATCACAAACGATAACTAATTGATTATCATAAAATATGTTAAAGTTATTATATATATATATAGAAATTATAAACCGTGAGAATTAATGTTTAAATTTGATGTAAGTATTTAACTCAATTGGTTAAACATATTACGTAAATATTGTAAACTTACTTGTACTATGTTTGATTCCAACAAATTAAAAAAAAAAAAAGCATTAACAAAGTAATAAGCTATTCAAGCAAATTGTTACCCCACACATGACTAGACCGTATCTTATTTAAATCTAGCACCGTGAAAATAGTGTCCGACTGACTCTGTATACAATTTTCAGTACCGGAAATTTTTTTATAGAAAATTAGAAATACACACAAAAAGAAATATGAGAATGTGTTAATTTTTTTTTATTATTTAAACTCTTTTTATATATGTATCTCTTTGTTACTAAAATATTTTATACTGGATAGAATTCACACTCCTGAAAATATACATCATCTTACTGTTGAAGCTTAACTCGTTTCTATGATGCCAAATTGACCATATATGACCAGCCCCATGCCACCATCCAAGCTTTCCTTAATTTTCTATTTTCACCAAACCCTAATGAAACTCGATATGTAATCAACACCCGTGAGATAGAAAGTATTTTTGGATAACCTAATAAAATTAGTTTATGTTTAACTTAAAAATACAAATTTGAAAAATTTAAGATTTTATAAATAAACTTATGTATAAACTAATTTAATTTATGAAAAAAATAATTTTATTTTTTTCTTTTATAAATATTTATAAGAAAGTTTATTCAAACATACTCATATTCTATATACCCACAATTTTAAATTTGTAAAATTTTCTATTGAAGTTGTAGGGTTTGGGGAGAGATACTTAAATAAAGCATGATTTACATTCTTGGACTGATCGAATCCTTTTGGACTATCTTAAATGCCTATGTTCCACTTAGCACTTATGGGAACGTGGATTGGTCAGCCGACTATTAATGCTCAACCTAAGCTAGCCAACTATAACTTGACAAGTACTTGATGTGTCATGATTGATATGAAGCATGCAAGCTCAAACTAACCGACTACAACTTGACAAATACCTGATGCATCATTATTAATATAAAACATGCATTGCAAAAGTTAGTACACAATGCCGAAGGTAGGAGGTGACAGTACAATCATCTAAAACAAGGAATGCTCCATTTTATCTTCGACCTGACCAAGCAGCACAATCACAGACTTAAGTAACGCCTGGACATTTGACAGGACCAATACAGAGCATGCACCATAAAAGTCAGGCGACATAACGTCGAAGAAAATAGGATGTCAAAAAGAGGCAACGAGATCCTCGAGAAATACAACTAAAAAAACAGTGGAGGAGAGCAATATATAAAAGAGAGGAGTAGCCTAAAAAAGTAGGATCAACACAATTACTAGAAAGAGAGAAAAGACCAAATAAACTAAACAAGTCACTTACGATAACCAATCTCATACGAAAATAATTCCCACCATATAAAGTAATATTAATAAGATGTTACATAAATAAATGGATCATTATGATAATTTTTTTTATATTTATAATAAAGATAAAAAATATTTATTATTGAAACTGATGATTAATCTCTACAGAAAATCTTATACTCACTCTATAAATATTTTTCTTTTAACATATTTTTTTTACATATCTAAGACTAAAATTAAAATTTTAACATTTTTATTAAAGATCATGTAACTACCCCTTATCTCAATCAAGGTTTGGTAATAATGATTTAGCACCGTATAGTATTTTTATACCGGGACAGAAAGGAACTGATCGATTTATTAATGACACCAAATCTGCATATAAACTTTCTTAGTGGACGACGCCATGTAAAGTTCCAATTATTGACCCATTGTTGAAATTCAGCTAGCTGTCTTATTTTCACAAAATAATCAACTCAACACTCAACCCAATTTGTCTATAATAAAAAAGCTAGTAGAATGAGTACGTAATAATTTGCTAGGTTAAAAAGAACTGAACTAATCAAAGTGATCCTCCCACCAAGTGAGAGATGCATGCTTTTCCAAGAGGATAATTGATTTGATCAATTATAAGCGACAATGAGTTGGTATTATTTAGAATTTTTCTTATGTGTTGAAAGTTAGGATGGTTCGATTATGAATACGAAGAGAAATGAATTACTCGATTAAAACATTTGCATGTAACAGTACTTACGTATCGATTAATTATAGTTAGTGGTTCAACGAATAACGTGAATGCTTTCACCTGTTTTTAGTTTTAATGCAATTCCTCTCTCCTTTCTTCCCATTTATCTCTTTCTTCTCAATTTATTGCTTTCCAATTCTTCTTCCTGCATTTTATTGTTTTTCATTTAGAGTTTCTATGATCTTTTTTTCTCTACTCTTCCATACTTCTTTCTTTTTGAAACTCATCAAATTCTTTATTTTTTCACATTGTCTTGTAAATTTCATTTACCCTTCTGAATTCATTACATTTTTTTTGCACATTACTCTTGGAATGCATTCCAATTCCTTGTAATCCTTACTAAATGACGTAGTGAAAGTTAATTATGTTACACTACGTTTATGAGACTTCTCCCTGTATATGCATGCCTATGTAGAATTACTGGTTACTGCATTCGATTGAAATCAAGGCAAATGTTTACTTGCAAGTTTTCTTACTTGTAAAAGTTGATAAGGTGAGAATTATAATTAGATTATATATGTAGAAATAAGATTAATTCTAGATATTCTATATACTAATTAGAATCTTTGATCACATTTGAATTTAACTTATCTTTTACTTCGAAAAAAAAACTCATAACTGAATTTAATTCTAAGTTTTAAGAATAAAATATATTTATTAATTAGAGTTTTATTCTGAAAAATTATCTATTCAAAAATCATAAATACTTTAATCCTTGATACAAATTTTCACCATCAACAAATAGTACAAATTAAATAACATAATATGTACAAAATCATGAATACTAACTCAACGACACGTTTAAAATACAACAATATTATAATTACGTAAAAACTCCAATAAAAAGAAGATTTTATTCTCAGTAATTTTCATAAGATCGAGAATATTGGAGGAGAATATACGATGTTGTGGTTGAAATTTGGAATTTTAAGGTAGTGGTGGAATATTTTGCATCTTTAGCCTATTCGACACTTCGAATTAAAGTTATATAATTACATCCTGACACACATTATTCTTAATATTATATATGCAAAGATGAGTTTGTAAAACTTTTAAATAATAATGATTTAGGATTAAATTTCATCTACACGATATTAATTGATCTTCGAAAAAAAGAAAAAGAAAAATTAAAAAAGAAACTAACACTAATTAATTTTAACCCTACACACGTACGAATACACGAATATACACATAGTAAACTTGAACATTCTCTAAAGCAAACTAAAAGAAAATGATTAATAGTAAATACAATTTGTATTTATGGGATGAAACCAAATAAAATATTTATTATATAGATGTACATAGTTCAATAAATTATTTAATTTGTATAATAGTACGTATCCACTTTAAGGTTGTTAAGTGATTTAGTGACCGATCAAACTTGTTCCGCTACCTCTCCCTCTTGAGACTGATAGTCTGATATATTCAGCCATCAAGTATAAAAATATAATGTGACAAAACAATAAAATGCATAATAAAAGATATTCAAATAGTTGGTCAATAATAAAATGAGTATACACTTGGGACCATTAAAAAAAACTTATTTTATAGTTCTTATTATACAAGAGTTTATATTATAAGTAATTAAAATTCAATAAATTACGTGAATTTGGATATACATTAGTTACTACATAAGCATTTACAGGATATTATCTCGTTTTATAATTATAAAAATTAAATCATGATTTAAAGTAAATTAAAATTTAAAAAAACTATCTAAATAATTAATATGTTAACATTATTTATATAACAAAATTATTAAAAATAAAAGTCACTATTTCTATTTTTTTTAAAATTAAGTATCATAAGTTTTAAAAAATTATGTGACACACTTAAAAAATCTATCATGCATCTATCAATAATTTAAAAAATTAAAATACTATATATCTTAAAAACATGATGTAAGCTTAAAAAATTTACCATTCACATGTATAAATAAGTATAAGTGTATAAGAATAATAAATTATTATAAAAATTCAACCACTACATACTATTGTAGAAAAAAAATATATAAAAAATTACTAGTTACGTATAAAAGAAATTACTAATAAGATATAAAAATATAAATTAATTTGATTAAAATATAATTTTTTGTAAAAAATAAAATATATAAAAAAATAAAAAATTACTAACAATGAATAATTATAATTTGTTTCATGTAGAAAGTAATATTTATATTAATTTAAATGAAGAAAAAAAATAAAATATTTAACTTGAAAAAAGAAACAAAAAATAAAATACAAAACACACACCTTCTATATATTTAACCCTAATAAGATTCAAATGATGGTCTTTTATAAGTTTCATATAAACTATATTTATATAAGATATTTTAGAAAGTTTATGAAAATAAGTTAAAAATATCTTATGTATTAGTCATAAGATATTTTTATAAAATTTTTAAAATACTCTTACATGAATTTATAACATAAAATAAGTTCAAATAAATTGTTTTATAAGTTTTTTTTAGAGCAGAGTCTTATACATATAAATAGGTAATATAAATAATTTTTGTATTAATAATAAACTGAACTTTATTGTTAATTTGTTATTTTTATAATAACTATTTTAAAATTATATTAATAATAATTTCTAATTAATAAATAGTATAATTTGTTTTACATTGATGTTATATAAAAATTAAATTCAAATAAAATTTATGAAATTTTTCCTCCAATTAACAATAGCTCAGGCTTAATTAAAATAGTGATATATTGTCAAGACTTAATAAATTTAAATATAAATCACAATTTTTTTTTTGGAGAAAAAGCATTTAGACTCTTCAAATTCTTATATATCCCTATTTGTCGCATTGAACGGCAACCCACAACGCAACTCTTTTTTGTTTTTCTTTAATCATTCAAGCAGTTTCAAACTTCTACCAATTCTTTTGATCCATCCCAACATTTATAAGGTGTTCCAATAGATAAAACATTATATAGCTTTTTTTTTTTTTTTTTTAAGGAATTCAAACCACATCCTCTATTTCTTAATAACTCTACCACAAATAATGGATAAAAAAATTCTACACAACAATAAATATAACAAGCATCATTTCAGCATATTAAATATAATTTTAACTAAATAAAAAAGAATAAGTTAATTATATATGGCATTTCCTTTTATGTTGAAGTTAAGAATATATAGGTTTTTCCCAGTATCATAACATCATTGTATTAAAATGACATATAATAAAAAATATATTTTTCCAAAAGAGAAACTGCACATTCTTTTTTTTATTATTAAACATTTGAGATAAGATTACAAGTGTCAAATATAAGTTTTGTATGACACCAAAAAACCTTTAAATACCCCCACTCTCACATAAATTTATAATATAAATATACATAGGTTAACCAAAATGTCCTATTAATTATTTTCTTAAATTCTACTAAATTATAATGGATTATGTTTCTTGCAACATAATCAACGATTATTGAATAAAAAATTGCTTTTATATTATAGAAAAGTAGGAGAAGAAGAGTTTTGTGTGTAATGGTCATTGTCCCGAAACAAATTCTTGCAGACTTATGGTAAAATCTAATACCTCCAGAGTTCACATTTATATGTTAGATTAAAAAATGTCTTAAATTATTTTAGTTCCTATAAATTTTATTTTATCAATTTTTATTTTTGATCATTATTATTATTATTATGTGACAGTCACGTATATTTTCAAAAAAAAAACAATCAATCATTATAAGTTATACACACGGGTGTACGTGGTATCGTGTTAGCATATGATATTTTCAAAAGAAAATTTAGATTCCTAAAATAAATGTTATTTATCTATCTTAAAATGAAAATTACTCAAATTTTAAAGGGATGAAAATTAAATAACAATATTTTATAGAAACCAAAATCAAAATTTGTTTATTTTATAGTAACAAAAATCAATGATTACAAGTTTTTAAATGATGAAAATTGATAAAAAATTTTACAGGGACTAAAAACATATTTAAGAAAAAAAAAATCAGTAAACAAAAAATAATATATATAGAGAGAGGAGATATGAAGATATTTCAAAAGTAACTTTAAAATAATTAGTTTTCATCTTCGTTATTTTTTTTAATCTAATAATTTTAAAGAGTAATTCATTTTGATCCTTAAATTAAAATTTTTTTTTAAATTATTCTTAAAATATTTTAACCCTTTATCTCTTTATATATATATATTCCGTTTTATATATTAAATATTTTATTAACATTTTTATTTTTTTATCACAATATATCACCTATATAATTTTATATTTTTATGTGATCTCTTTCAGTGACTAAGTATGGAATAAAGTTCCGCCCCCCTTTTATTTTTCTGTGGTTGGACACGTACAATACAATAAAAAAGGAAAACTTAGTCAAATTAAATTGTATACCGTTGAGCTTTGACAGGCATAAAAAAGTGTTGAAAACGACTTGAAGTTCATCATTCAGAAACAAACGAAAGAGTGCCATTTTCATTGTGTCCAAGAACATAAACTATCGGTCAAAATCAAAGTCTCGCCATTCATGTCTTTTGTTTTGTTTCAAATGTCCTTTCTGTTTTTTCCTTCTTATTTACGTAATCGTTTTTTGAATGGCTTTCTAATGAATCTCTGCATCCATCATGTAAGGTGCCACTTTATAACTCTTGGAAACGTTAAGCCTTCAAAAACATAAAACAAGAATGAGTAATAATATGTATAAAAATAAAATAACGCATATACACTAGATGGATTTTCTTATAGCTATAGGTTCATGTAAGATATTTTTAAGTTTTTAAAAGGGAGAAAGAAAAAAGAAAAATAAGAAAATCATCGTACACTATATATACAAACACACACGAGAGGGGAATCACTATAATTTTTTTTTTATACTAATTTTAGTTATCATTTAAATAAATAATTAAATCTTAGTTAATTAACTATTAATTAATTAGAATATTATTTTTTCAAGTTAAATTTAATTTATATTGATTTATACTTTTTATTACTACAAATTAACTAGAAAATAACTACAAGCTAGAAAATAACTACAAAATTTAAAAATTTACTATAAATTAACTAAAATTATTTTCTTAATTAATTTGCTATTTATTTCATGCTATCACCAATATTATAATAATTTTATAGTTAATTATTTTTATTAGAAATTAGCTATAAAATAACTATTTATTTTAAAATTAGTTACAAAATAATTTTGTAGAAAATTTTAAATTTTCTAATAATGAGCGGTCAACTAGTTTATATATCTTCAGAAATTTTATTGTTTTAAACTAATAATATTTAAGTTGTCATTGATATCTAGTAATAAAATTATTATATATTTTAATTTAGTTATTGAATTAAAATATTTTTAAAAATTTTAAAATTATAATTATTTTAATTAAAAATATGATTATTTATAAAAAAAATTGAAAGAGATTTTGTAGAGTAGAGAAAGAAAAAAGAAATTAAAATTCAGTATAATTAAAATAATAATTAGAGTATATGATTAGTTAGTCCAATAAAATCTATAAATAAGGGCATTGTAATTCATTTTTACAATTCTTTAATCAATCAATATGATACCAATGGAGAATTATCCTCTCTATTTGGCTAATGCATCATGTGATCTTTATCCCTCATCCTCCGATTACTAACTATATTAACAATGTAAAAATTATTTAATTACAAATTATTAATTTTTATAATAATTTATTAATTATTTTCCACTAACAATACATGTTTATTAAGCTCCATTCATTAGTAGATAATTAAAAAATTAAATACAAATTATTGTTACAAAACTTGAAAAGATTGGTTCAAAAAACTTTCCCACTAAATTTCCCTCCATTTAACCAAAAATTATTCCTCTCCCCACCCCTGTTTATTTCTTCTGACTTGAACGTAGTTGTTGTGTAATGCACTGCCATATATCATAGTACGTTATCATAGTACGTGACCCTGCCTATGATCTATGTGGTCCATGTTTGAATATTTACTCATCAGCTAGCTAGGGGAGGCTGTTTCATTGTACTACTGAGCTGGAATATTTGAAATTCAAGCATTGTAATAATAAATACAACTCTGTCCAAAATACAGAAACAACCAATGAAAATTTGTTTTCATTTAATAAGTAATTTTCAGTTAAATATAAGTTTACTTTAAATATTAGAAAGAAAAAATTTTATTGCCTATAATAATTTACCTTATTCGAATTGAATTATCTATTTAAAAAATACATGATATATATATAGTATATTAAATAAAAAAATATAGAAAAATAAATTTAAATCATACAATTATATATAAAAAATTAAAATTAAAAGTATCTTAATCTTTTATTATAATTATAATATCCAAATTTACTTATCTAACTTTATACTTTATATATAAATATAAAATCAAATTCTGATTGTTTTGTACATGTAGGTAGTCACGTACTACGGCATGTGTACATAAATGGAGCAGATGAATTTAATAATTTGAGAGTGTTGTGGCAAACTAAAGTTATTCCTCCTATCAGCACCATCAGTTTACTTACTTTTCATTTTCAATGCTAAAGTAAACTGTTGAATGTTGTGGATGGGGAACAGTTGTTTGAGAAATAAGCTTGTACAGTATTTATTGTTTAAGGATTTTTTACTTTGGTTTTTATTCATTAGACAATTATTTTAAATTTTACCACAGTAGTTGAAATATATCTCATCTCTTCTATAAATTTTAAATTATTATTGGATTTACTTTTTTTAAGTTTATTATATTTTTCAGGAATTTATTAATATGATATTTGGAAATTTTCATATTCGCAAATGAATTTCTGAAACAAGAATTATTTTGTTCTTACATATATTAAATTATAATATGATCTCTTGAAAGTGATTTAATAAATATCGTACTCTATTATCTTTTGATCATTATTCTTAATTTTTATTTTTAAATACAACTTATTTTGAATCAAGTGTACTTTATTTTTTTTTTGCTACTTTAAATGTTTTAATTTATTTAATTTTATTTAACTTAATTATGCATATTTCTTTATAACTTAAATATAATAAACAAGATACATAAATTAGTTAATATATACTTTTCAAGCTAATGATTGTAACTTATGAAAGTAATAATTTTAAATTATGTATAGAGAAAATTTTATTGCAATAAAACTTTAAAAACTTAAAATCAGAAGCTTATTTTTTTTTATGGTTAGTTGAATAGAGTAATATCAAGTAGGACTACTGAATGAACTAAAAATAATTACCAGTTAAATTGAAACAAATTAACATCAATATTGAATAACTTTAAATAAAATGTCGTATAATTTTAAAATTTATTTTAGAAAATTGTAAAATTGAGTGGGGTTTTAAGGTTTACATTGCACTTGACATATTGTTAGGGGTTGTTTTCAAAAAAAAAATTTGTATAAATAATTTAAAATTTTATATTTTTATTTTAAAATTTTATATTTTATATTTTAAAATTTTGTATAAAATGTGATGAATACATTTTTTTATTTAATCAAGCAAGAATATATTTAATTTATTTTAAATTTGCATTTTTATTCAAAAACTAAAAAAAAAAAACTTTTGAGCATTTATTAGTTTTTAATCACGCCTGAACTTTTAAGTAGTATTTTAATTCCAATATGAGGTTGCATGGTCATACATAAATTAATTATCTTTACAAAGGTTTTAGTGTTAAAAACATCACTTATAAAAATGGTGTAGTTGTATTATTTGGTCCCTAAAAAGAACTTTTCATTTTGAAGGGGCGTGGAAATACATTTTATATGCAAATGGGGCTTTATAAGAAAGTAGTAAAATATAAATCACAAGAAATTTTTTTTTTTACTATTAATTTTAGCTTCCAATTAAATAGGTAGTTAAATCTTAACTAATTAACTATTAATTAATTAATATATTATTTTCTTAACTAAATTTAAATTATATCAATTTATATTTTTTATTACTACAAATTAATTAGAAAATAACTACAAATTTAAAAAATTATTACAAATTAACTATAATTATTTTCTTAATTAATTTGTTACTTATTTCATTTTATTATTATAATTTTGTAACTAATTATTTTACTAAAAATTAGCTTACGAAACTAGCTATTGATGTTTTTGTAACTAATTATTTTATACTAGATTTTAAAATTTTTTGTAGTGAATAAATGATATATACACCGATTTCTATTAACAAAATATCATGTATAATAAATTTATTAATTTTTATAATTATTTTTAAAATCATATAAAAGATAAATATTTTATAGGCATATAAAAGATGATTTTGAATTATGATGCGTGTTAAACTTATAAAATATTCAACATCTATTTTCTAAATCAATTAAAATTCTAAGATTATGAACCCAAGTGACTTTTTAAATTAGACAATCACTTTCAAAACTTTAACATTATCCTATTGATTCGATTGATGCTATGTTTGAGTTTTTTCAATTAAGGTTTCAAGTTTAATTCTTATAAATAGAAAAAACATAGTTGATTGGGAGAAATTTCATGAAAGATGATTAATCAAATTGTCCAATAAAAATTAATCATTAGCATTAAATAACACTTCAACTGCAATTGAGAGCCCGATAAAATAACAATTACATGTCAAAAGAACACTAAGCACATAGTGCAGAAGATCCATGTCTTCTGGTTTTGTTACTGATTTCAATCATTGGCTACCTCAATTTCTCTCAACCTCCAAAACTTAGTCCATTTAGATTTCTGGTCCACTCTGTCCACTTGCTTAATTAACTCCAACTCTATATTTTACCTTCATCAAGTGTTAAACTTTTAACTTATAATTATAGTACTTCTATAAGTTTGGTTCTTGTCTATTTTTTTTATTATTAAAAGAGACAAAACCTATTTTAATAATCTATATGTATCAGAAACCTCAATGCAAGATTTTATAAAGCAATCCAAGACTGTGATTGTAATTGGGACTGTATTAATTATATTTGTTTACTATTTTTCATAAGATAGAGAAATAATTAATCTTAACAAAATGTTGGGTGAGAAAAAATGTTGATGAATAATTATTTTCTAAAAATCCATGGAGCTGAGTTTTTAAGTGTTGAAGAAAATGCCAAAGGGAATGAATCCTTAGAAAAATGCAACAAGACTAAATGAAAGTAAAGGGTGAGTGACGAAGTGGTGCATCCATGACATAACAAGTTACCAGAAGAAAATATAGTTGGGTGGCCAAGTTAACTATTATGTTAGATCTGACTTTGTTCAACCATTTGAGCAGGTGATATTGTCCTCGGTTTTCCCCAAATTCGTCTCAATCATCCCCTTTTTCCTTTGAGCATCTCATGTGGGACCTTAGTTATCAATTCAAGCAGCAAATCTTCATGCAATGGTCGATTTCACAATTATTGTTCCCTTTGTGTGGGACTACAACTTCAATGTTTTCAAACTATCTTATATTTGGGACACGTCAACACTTCATTAAGCGAGCTCTCAATCAAATTTTGAGACAAATTATTTTATTTTAAATAAAAATTACATAATAAATTTTTATTTTTGATATACATTATTTTTTTTATAAAAGCTATAATAAATTTAAAATTTGATCTTTAATAGTTTTACTCTTGCGTCTACTTGATACCAACTGGTCGTTAGGTGCAGTATGGTATATACAATCGTGATCTATTAAGCACACTCGTGCATAGATACAAATAAGGGTAGCATGAATGTGCTCCAACCTACATGCCTGTGCATGCCCACCATAGACGCCCACTTCACATAGTATAAAAAGGAGCATAAGGGATCGTCTCATTGCTTTAATCTCTCCTACTCTTTCTCTTTTTTTATATTTTCTCTAATTTTACAAACTCTCTAAGGACAACTTGAGTTGTTAGCAAGGCTAAGGTGCACTATAGAACGAAGGAATATAATTCTCAATTCCTACGATTCTTCATCTCTACTTTATGTATTATTTTGCTTGTTTTACTCTCTACTTGATCATGAGTAGCTAAACCCCTTCTAAGGGTTATGGTGTAAGCTATAATTTGAACCTAATTTTTTGTCTCCCTCTCCTCTTTAGTTAAATTGTTTTATTATTTTAATATGCTTGTGAAGTAGTGATCACCTTTAGCATGCTTAAATCAACTAATTAATGGCGATTGTACCATAATTAGTTGGTAAACCTCTGAAATAGTTGGATTTATAAAAATTGCATGACCAAACATTTTCCTACTGTAATAGGGTACACTTACCTTTAAGTGCATTTCAAAACATATCAAGTTTGTAGTACCATTGTAATGACCTTTGTTACAATAGTAACCAATAATAAAAAAAAATATGAAAATTATCGTCGAAATTTAAATCTTAAAAGTTAGAGAGATATGAAACACTCCTTTAGTCATAATAAAATGACCAATAATAATAAATCTCTCCCTAAAATAAAAGCATTAGACTCAAATGTAATACTTTCTTATTCAAGTCATATAAAGGTACCTAACAACACTTAATATCTACTAACAAATTCAAACAATAAATACATAAGTATATTCAATCACTAATAACTTTCATTTAACTAGTCTAAAGCAAAATTAAATAAATAAACACTAAATCTTCTAAGCCTTCCACATCTCTTCAGTTTCAACACCTTGTCATCCACGTATTCTAAAAACACTTTTAATGAGATATAATCTCAATGAACAAAAATAAGTTCAGAAAGAGTTTGCAAATAATACTTGTTCTCAACCGGTATGGCAACCTGAAACCTTGTCCAAGGTAACCACAAATTAAATTTATAAAGGAATCATTTACCGATTAAATATATATATTCTCTCATACATGTAATAAAAATAAAGGATTTTGTAAACAAACAATTTCTTCAAAAAAATTATTTAATTAGAATTACTTAACTTGACTCCTTGATTCTTCGAACCAATGTGAATAATAGATTCACCTTCTCCATCCCAAATGGAGGTATCACATGACTCATACCAAATGCAAACATATGACAAAGTAGCATATTGAATGAAGGTATCTCATTTCTCAAAATAAACTTCATAAATATCATTATTTTAAATCAAAGGTAAGACGTACACTACACACATATATTCAAGAACTTGTTGATTCCCATAATCATCCTACTTTACTTATTAGTTCCTAGACCATATGTGAATCTCAAATTCACTTATCATTTTGGTTCCTACAACCAGTATGAGTCCTTGACTCACTGTCAATCCCGAATTTACTTATCATTTTGGTTTCCAAAACTAATGAATCCCAGATTCACCTATCATTTTGGTTCCTAGAACTAGTGTGACTCCTTGATTTACTATGAATCCTAGATTCACTTATCATTTTGTTTCCCATAATCAATGAGTCCTTTATTCACTATGAATCCCAAATTCACTTATTCTTTTGCTTCCCATAATCAGTGTGAGTCCCAGACTCACTAAGGTTTATGAGCTCATATTCATGTAATGACATTTCACTACTTCTCCCTCCCAGATAGAGGTATCTCATATCTCATCTCAAATGTAGATATGTTTAACAATTTAAATGTCTCATCCTAGATGGTAATATCTTTTATCATATTCCCAGAATAAAATGTCTACCATCATTCCTTCCCAGAAGGTAATGACCAACTCTTATGATAATAAGTTTTGTCATTTGATAACAGACAATTGGATTCTCAAACCGAATTTCAAGAAACAATTAGGTCTCCTTAAAATACACAATTTTCTTATCAAAACCCCCAAAGAAACTATATTTCTCAAAAGTTACTTAATCAAACACAACAATTAGGTTACAAAAAAAATTCTTAAAACTTGTTAACAAGGACTCCAAAGAAATCATATATAAAAAATGTATACCAAAGGAGTTTAGAAAGATATTGTTCTACCCACCTTGAACAAATGCTAAAATGTTATCTTCTTAGTACGATGACGTCTCCTAATTTCTCCAACTCTCTCTTCCTTTTTCTTCTAAGCGTGTGTTATGTTTTCTTTGTTAAAATAACTTCCTTTTCTTTCCTTCTTTTCCTAGTCTTTGTGCATGTAACCTACTATTTTTCTATTTACTATTTTTTTATTTTATCTTTTTAAAAATTATTTACTATTTAAATTCTAATACACTCACACTTGCAATTTTCTTCTTGAATTTTGTTAAGTAAGAATGTGGAATACCTACGTGAATCTCTTTTTTATTATATATTTTTGTTAACTTTCTCTACTATTTTCTTTTATAACTATTAGATGATTTTAATAAATTTTACTATAATCATTTTCATTTCAAACTTCATGACATCCTAATTTTTTTACTAACCAAATAAAATATATAACTAAATAATTATTTTTGAATTTTACGATATTGCAACCATTATCGGGGACTAGTTGTCTCTACACCAAATTGATGTTTTTTTTTTATTTCACCTCTTATTAAGAACAATTTATGTAATAGCTCATACTATGTTTCAATATTTTAAACCAAATAGCATTTACATCAAGCATGCAACATCATTTCTACTTAGCTATAAGACTTAAATTGGAAATAAGATTCCCACTCCACCGCAACCCATAGGGGAAGACAAATTTTATTCCAAATAACCTAATAAATTTTCTTGCCTCATTATACCCACTCCAAAAAAAAAAATTGTTTAATTTCAATAAGGACCTTTATACATTCTTTGACATTTTAAAATTGATAAAAACCAAAGAGACAAACTAGATAGCATCAAGTTCAACAAGACAATTACCACTTATGGCTATAAGCTTATCCTTCCAAGATGATAACTTTTTCATGAAAAAATAACAACCGAATACCAAGTTGCCACTTTCTCATATTTACACCAATAAGAAGTTTTAAAATTTTGAAGGGAATATCAATAAAGCTATAATGTTACTACTAAAAACTTGTTTTCTACATTAATTCTAATGAGATTACTCTCATGAAAGCTTACTTTTAAGTTAAAGACAAGTTCAAAACATCCTAAAATATCTTCAAAGTCTACAAGTTTTGAAAAAAATCATTTCCCACTATCATCAATATATTGCAAGAGAAAATAACACAATTGGCCAATGTTAAAACTTCGTAACTTTCCAATCTCAATTGCCTTTTTCAATAGATTACTCAAACATTTCAACTACCATAAGGAATATAAAAATGGGTAAGAAGATCCCCTGCCACCTCGTGATAGTTGAATTTCATCAAAAGCACTGCTATAGATAACAATCTAGATTGAATGTAAGCACTGATCCACCCATGTATTTTTTTTTTTTACCAAAGTTAACTAAGTGTTTAACTAAAAAAAAATATGTTTTTCAAATCAACCTTCAAAAGCATCCAATTCTTTTCAACTTTTTTTTTTTCTAAAATCACAAGCTTATTATTTTTATGAATGAAGCTAACACTTTAAAAATAATTTTATAAATACCACCAATAAGCGAAATAGGTCTATACTAAAAAATGGACTAAGAATTATTTCTCTTAAAAGAAAAAAAACAAGAAAACAAGAAAGAAGCCATATTAGAAATTTAGCATTGGAAAAAATTATTTAACTACATCATTTTTGTCAACTTGAATCAATTTTTAACTAGGTATATATTGTTTACGTTGTTTGAAAAAATTTACGTTGTTTGATCCTAGGTATATATTGTATTCACAATTAATGTTTTAAAAATTAGACTGGTCACTGATGTAATAAAACTACTGATTCAAGGTTCAATAATTGAATTGTAGTTGAATCCGTAATAATTAAATAATATTTTAAAAAAAATTTAGTATCACATTAAAAAATATTGATTAAATTTTGCTTAAATTTTGCTTATGCTTCCCCAATTAAGTTATACAAATTTCACTAATAAATGTTTTTTTTAACTTGTTTCCATTCATTAAAAGTCTTAAAATTTGATATATGTTATTACAATCAACAAAATATATAAAAAAAAACTTAAAAATATAAAATAAAAATGAAAATGCACAATATGCTACGCAAACAAGATATATCACTGTCAACTTACTTAAGCGAACTAAATTATCATCAACTCCAAAATTTGTGTTTATTGAATGCTAACTACAATTGTCCTAGATCGAGTAACAATTAATTAGTTCACATTCAAGCATCTTTACAATGTGCTAAGGATTTTATGTTTATCAATAGACCTACATCAAGTAGTTTGTGCTAACTTTTCCTTGTCCCCACGAGCTATTTCTTAAGTTCAACTTCAATAGATAGTTTACAATGCAAGTGAATTACCATGTCAGAAACTATGTGATTAATAAAACTACTTGTGTATTATATGTACCGAGACCCATATCGAGTAGTTTAAGGTTTATATGTAAACTTCTATGTTATAAAATAAAATGACTTCCAAAAGTTATAATCATTTTTCAAAATTGGTTGTACAAATGAATTGTTGTTTTTAACTGATTTTCTGGTTAAAGTTCGATTTTATCGGTCTTTTCTCAATTTTCTAAAGTAATGCTTTTTGGTCATTTTTAAATTGAAAGTTAGACCAGTTTCTTGTTTAATTGGTTTGACCATTATCCCGTCGCGTTGAGAGAGATTAAGCCATGGTCGGCTTTTGGTTTAAGTGAAGTGAGGTGATCCGAAGTGTTTAGTAGATGAAAAGTTTTTTCATATATGAAAATCAATGACAAAAAATCTATTTGATTAGTTATAAATATTTTTGAAAATATATTTTTTTATCTAAAAGAATCAAAGATGATAGTATGAAGTTTACAACACTCACCCTGCTCAACAAATTGAACTAAATTCATTAATATATATTCATATTACTAAGTAACGTTTAGGTATATTTTATGAGAATTAAAGTTTTTATGTTTGGTCTGAATAAAACTTTTCCAGTACATAATTAATTCTTCCAAAAATATCCTTATAGAGAAATAATTTCATTGAATAGATTTATATAAAATTTTATTATAAAAAATATTTTTATAAATTTTAAAATTACAATTAAGTTGTTCTAATTTTTTATTTAACTTTAACATAACAAAATTTTACATTTTTTTTAAGTTTTATTTTTTCATCATAGTTTTTACTAAAACATTTCTTAAATATTACAGTAATAATTTTCTTAAACAATTTGTTAATAAATATTTTGACAATTTTAAAGACTTAAAAAATAAAAAATATTTAAATGTATAATATTTGATAGAGTATGTTTATTTTTAAAATTGTATTAAATATATTAAAAATATTTATTATATTTAAATATATAGTTAGTTATTACATTTAATCAAATGTTATTTCTAAATTTATAATTATATTAAATAAGTTAATAATAATATAATAGTTTTTTTTATCGATTTGGGGAATTATATGAAAGTTTTGCAGGAAACTTAACTAAAAGTCATTTCTAAAATTTAATATTTTTTATAATAATATATAAAACATTAAAAACTAATTTTCTCAACTTTAAATTCCTGGAAACCTAAAAACTTTTAGTCTACTAAATGTCTTGTCCGATTAAATAATAAATTCCTAGAAACCTAAAAATTTTTAGTCTACTAAATGGTTTTTTCTCATCTTGATAAATCGTTTTTTTTTTTTTACTGGTGCATTAATCCTATGACTGCCTGTATATAAAATATTGTTAACAGGAAAGCTTTACTATCTTTAAATTGATTCCATATGAATTGTAAAACCTTCTATACTTCTCTGTTAATAAACTTTTGACTCATAAAAAAACAAATCTTTTGTTAATTTGTTCAAAACCATTACACTCACATATTGTTTCATTAGTGATACGTTTATATTTAGTACTCATATATATATATATATAAACAAAAATCTATCAGTTGATTTATATGGTTAATGTAAAATTTTTGACATTGTAAACCAATAAATCACCGTAAATATGTCTTTTAAGATATATATATATATATATATATATATATATATATATATATATATATATATATATATATATATATATATATATATATATATATATATATATAAAATAATTATACAGTTCTTAGAGTATTTTTAGGAATTTTTTATCAACAAGAATATTTTAAATATTTTTTCTTAATTATTTTTATTTTTTAATTTATTATTTTCATCTTCATTTCTAAGTTGAATTTCATTTTTTTTAAATATCAGTAGTTAAAAAAATTGTATTATTATATAAAATATTTATCATAAATTTAAAATATAATATATATTTAAAAATATTTATTTTTATTATAAATTTTAATTACAATATATATTTATATTTAAATATATTTATTATAAATTTTAATTATATAAAATAAATATTTATTTTATACACCATCCAAACTAAAATACTAATTATTATAAAAAATAATAAACTTGACACAAATAATAATTTAGGATTGAATAACGAAATATTTTTATTCTATACTAAAGTATGATAGATAGAAGTTACAAAGTTACAAACTTACATGACTTTTAACATACAAAAAAATCATAAAAAGTCTAACACAACAGTAGTAAATCTTATCTGGTAAGTCCCACTGTGAGGTCAGAAACATCTCTTTTGTCTCAATTGAATCAAAACTGTGCAACAATTCTGAACCTTCTTAAAAGGTGATTAAACATTGATGTTTCCATTACAAAGCTTGTATGGCTTTAATTTGTACTTAGAGATTGATGTCTTAGTCTAATTGTGACATTTATTTTTTAGTATTTAACAAAACTATAGTGAGGCTTACAAAGCATGAGAGAAATAATATTAACTAATTACTATGAAGCCACTGGATAAGGTTCCAATTTGTGTAAGATTGTAACTTTTTGATCATCATTTAATATATTAACTCATTTGTGTGAGATTGTAACTTTCATCATCATTTAATATATTAACTAATAAGTTTCACACACCAAAAAAAGTATATTAACTAATAGGCATTGAATGAGGCCCTCAAATTATAATATTTCTCATTGGATTAGAAATTCAAAGCGCGTGAGGAGATATACCATTATTTGAACAGAAATAGTATATTTTTTCTTATGGTTTGTTTTAAGAAAATAAATTATCCCATCAAAGATAATTTTTAATTCCATTAATTATTTTAATTACTATTTAAATTTTATCAATGTTAAGTATAATGAGATGTGTAATTAGAAAATTATTATTGTTCAACTTTTTTAAATTAAGGAAACAGGTAAAATGAAAAAGTAATATATTTACCATAATTTCTAGTAAGTTATTAAGACACGTGTTATTTCAAATTAAAGGTAAATATACCTTTATTTACTTCTTTACTAGTAAATAAACTAATTTTGAAGATCTTTTAAGAGTAAAAATTAAGTGTTTTTAGTTTCTTTCTTAATTTGTATTTTATCAATTAATAACATTTTTCTCAAAAAAATTTAATTTATATATTTCCACAGCTCATCTGTATTTGCAAGTACTTGTATAATCCAGGACATACTAGCCAATAATTAATAAAAGTAAATACTATAAAAATTAAATGATATAATGCATCCAATTAATGTGCACTAAAATAAAATATTTTTTAATAAAATTATTGTATACATAATCTACTCTTCTTCATTAAATTTTTCTTTCTATTATATAACTTTTTTACTATTTTTTATATCTTAAAATTTTAAAATAAAATAAATTATCATTTTTAATTATTAATAATATAAAAAATTTAAATTAAAGAAACATATTACTCCTTTGGGAATATATAGCTTCCACTATGATTTCATCAAAAAAATTTATTATAATATTCTGGTAGCATTTTTCACATTATTTTTATTGCATTATATTTAGTTTGTGAGTGAAATAATTTATTTAAAATACAACTATTATTTTATAATTTTATGAAAGAGTTAAAAAAATCAATTGTTTTTCCTTCGCAGTTGAACAAGCTATAATGAGATATTTGATAAACTTGTTCGAGATCACAAACATTTTCATCTTTGTACAAATAAATAAATGAAGTAAATATGACTTTACCTTTTGTACACTATATAAAGCAAGAAAGGCATGCATTTTTAATGTACTCTCTCTTTATCTCATTTTCAACTAAAAAGTGTGAAGAACCAAAGATGATTTAATATATTATTTTATAAATGGAATTACCCCCAATGTAATTTTAGCTTTTGGGAATTAGTTAATACGCTTGATCTGTATTACTAAAAGTTTATATATCTAGCTATGGGAAAGTACTTTAATATCATTATCACATGTGTGTTGCATTTATATTCGAGTGATTTTTATTTAAATTATCTATATCTTTTTATTGATCAATAATAATCTGAAAATATAAAATTTAATTAAATAATATTAACTATAAATACTAAATCAAAAAATTATTCAAACAACAAAGTTTAAGAAATTTTTTAGAATAAATATTTTTTTATATAAATTAAAATAACTATTTTATACGAGAGAACAGAAAGTATTTGTTAACAAAAATATTTTTATGATTTTTCTTCAATGGGCACGTTTTTGTAATTTTTTTAAATCTATATTGTCCATATTTATTTCTAAATTAAATTTTAATGTTTTTTAATAAAATTACTAACAGTTAAAAATAATCTTAATATAAATTATATGTTCAAAATTATTTATTTATTATAATGTTTAATTATAATATAATTTAATATTCAAAAGTATTTATTTATTCTAAATTTAAGATATATAAAATAAATATTATATATAATAAGTTTATTAACTTTTATAATAAATATTTTAAAATTTATATTAATAATAATTTTTATTACCAAAACCTATTAAACTCATCTTTTTATGTGTTTACAATGTTGTTTAATTAAAATCAAGATTTCATTTAAATAAAAAAAAAAAATTGTCATTCTATTAAGATAAGAATCTAAACAAAGAATATTCTCCATGTAGATAGGGATCGATTCTGTCTAAAAGTGACTAAAATTTCACTCAGTAAATAATATTTTTGAAAGAAGATCTCTTGACACTCTAAAATTATTTATAATTTAGAGTAATAAATATCTTCCAACAAGTCTTGGGGGTTTGTATTATAATTATTATTTATAAAAAGAAAAGTACAGAAAGAATATGATGTATCTAAGTTATTTCCTCGTTGATAGGTGTATGTAGGGTGAGTGCGTGGAGCGTGAGTCGCTTTTTGAGGCTCGGGTCGCACTTCCCTCTCTCTCATACGTCCTTTTCAGTCATAAATTAAGATAGAAAAAAAAACCACACATAAAGGTAAACTAACACAGCTACGGAAAAACACACCCTCTTCCCTTGAGCGGGAAAATACACTAAAAATACTATCACTTCTCTTATCGCCACCATTTCCTTTCTCTTTCTAAAACCAAAACCCTCTCTCTCTCTCTCTCTCTTCGTCTTCATCCTATTAGCATCTTCGTGTGTCACCGAATCATGGCCGTTACATTCCATGGATTCTCCATAAGGCATATATATATATATGGATATATATTTATATATTTTTTGTGTTTTCTTTAATTTGTTTTCACTGTTATGACTGTGACTGTAACTAACTGTGTCTCTTTCTTTTTCTGCGGTTGTGATTCGGTGTGGCAGGGACTACACTTCCAAGATGAGGTCCGTCGACGTTTTCAAATGCTGGCCATTCCCCGCTGCCGGAGTCAGCCGCGACCAGGCCGAGTCCTGGCTGCCTTCCATGACTGTTGCAAAGCCCCGGCGGTGGTCTGATGAGCTCGCCGGACTGAGATCCAACCTCGCCGGCACCGGCGGAGACGAAGAAACAAAGAATCGACCGAACGAGGGGATTACCGACGAGAGCGAATCGGCGAAAGAGAAGTTAGTTACCGGTGGATGTGCGGCGGCGGAGGAAGAAGTGGAAGTAGTGGAAGAGGTGGAAGAGGAGAAGATCGAGATGATTTGTCCGGTGTGTCGAGACTTCAACGCGGCGACGCTGACGGCGGTGAACGCGCACATCGACGGTTGCCTCGCGCGGACGGTGAGGGAGGAACGGCGGCGGCGGATGAGGAGGTGGAAAGCGAAGGGGCCGAAGAAGCGCTCCATCGCGGAGATTTTCGAACTGAAAGAGGACGTGGAAGAGGAGAAGCCGCCGCCGCCGGAGATCGCGGTGCTGAAACTCTTGCCGTTCGATGCCGGCGAGGTTTCGATTGCGGTCACGAAGTTCCGGTGGCTCGCGGAGCGGCTCGAGGCTTTGAGATCCGACGGGATTTCTTTCGAATCGGCGAAATCTGTTGGAGGAAACTCGAATTCGGCGGAGGAGGAGGAGAAATCGGAGATGCTTTGTCCTGTTTGTAGGGTTTTCAACGCCGCGACGGTGACGGCAGCGAACGCGCACATCGATGGTTGCCTCACGAAGGCGATGAAGGATGAGCGGTGGCGGAAACCAAGTTCGAATCCAAAGCCGAAAGCGCCGAAGAAGCGCTCTATCGCCGATATTCTCACCGCCGCGCCGCAAATCGACGTCACCGGCGACGCCGAACTCGCGGCGGAGCCCGGGAAAGACGATGAAGGCGAAGTGGACGGAGAAGAATTCAAGAAACGTGGTTACTCCGGTGCCAGAATCAAGAACAAGAAGAGTACCAAAAACAACGTGACGATAAAGAAAAAGATGAAGGTTATGAGGAAGAAAAGCAAAGTTGAAAAGCGTGGCGTTTTGTCTCTGAACGATGAAAGTATGAAGATGAACAAAAGGAGGAAGAAGAAGAAGAAGCTAACCAACGAGTTCACTGCGAAGAAGGTATGTTGTTATATATGTTGTTTATACATGTCGATGTCATCATGTTATATATGTGTGGATTTTCATGGCATAAAATATAAGTTAATCTTTCGTGTATGTATGTTAGTTCCATATTTGCAGCTAAATGGTGGCAAATAAGGATGAAATTCGTGGGTTTTCAGGCATAAAATATTACCCACTAGTGTAGTTTCTGTGTTTATGTAGTTGATCGTGCCATGCGATAATAGGTTTGCTAACTCTACGCGTTGCTTTTTCTGCATAAAATTGATGCTGAAAAGGGTGGGTTTGAGAGATAGCGTCACGTTTGTGATTAGTGGAAGAGAATGAGTGGTTTCTAGTTAGGCACTTGTGTGAAAGTTGGGGTAGAAGTATTGTGAAGATAAGGGTCTATTCATGGGTTACTAGCTACTAGGTGGAAGAGGTGAGGCTAATGATGAGGGTTCTTGTTACTACTATTAGCTAATAATTTGGGGGTAATTATCTTATGGGCCATGGGGAACTAGATAAGTGTATTCTCTTTTATGATGATGGTTAGTTTTTCTGACATAGGTTGGATAGAGCTTACAGCTGGATAGGATTTGGGTTGTGGGATCTGTGAGTGAAGGTTCAGAATTTGGAGGATCGTTTATTGGGTCTGTAATAGGGACTCGTTTTCTTATGCCATGCGAGAGGGACACTGCGTCTGAAAATTTATACTGGTTTGGAGTATATGGATCTTTATAGCATGGGCGTTACCCTATGAATAGTATTTTATTTATTTATGTAGTAATAGCCATGTCTCGTGAGTAAAGGCGGGGTGGGTGGTGATATATGTATAATGGTTTTGGTGTTCTGATAGATAAACTTCAATACGACACTGTCTCACTTGGTATTTAAGGTGTTGTGTGATAGTCTATGGCAAGAATAACTTTATTTTGTGGATAATTATACTGTTGAACACCTTTTTATAGTAGCTTTTGTAAGCGAGGGATAAAAAGAGAGAAAAAAATATATAAAATAAATTAAAACAAATAATACGATATGAAAAGAAAAATAAATTATAAAAAGTTTATGTACAATAGGACTTTTCTGGTGTTATTTTTTAATAATATTGTTTTTATTACATAGTTATAACTATACATAACACTGTTTTTAAAACAATAAATACTAATGTACACTCTTTATTTTCTCAATAGAAAGAGTAATATGAAAAGTGGGGTGAGAAATTTTTTAAGGTAAATAATCCTTAATTCTTTAGATAAAATTGAATCAATGAGTGGCTAACAGATCACAACCTAGGAGGAGAGTATATAGCTCGGAAAAGATCGATAAGCCCGAAAGTAATACCAGTACATGGTAATTCTGGCTGATATCAGTACATGGAGGTTGCACGATGCTGATATAATGTGATCTTTGGTCGGTGCTAACTTTTTCCCTAGACTGAATATGTACTAAAACACCAGCTGATTATATTAATGCAGTAAAATTTTAAAATTGAATTCTATTGGCCTTAAATCTATAAATTTCAAGACTAATTTTAGCTATAACTTTACCTTCCAACATTTTTTTCTTACTCTGATTCTAATCATACTGTTTTTTTGTTCCCATGCCTATCTAGTAATGAGTTTTTATAAATGAAAAATGAATAAACTATATGGTATCTAGATAAGAAATATGTAATGCTTTTTTTTTTATAGAGATGCATGCTTTTATATATATATATATACAGACAATATTGAGTGAACACTTAAAGTATCTAAACATCATGATTCATGCATTTCCTTGCCCTACAGATATCCCTCTTGTCAAATTTATTAACTCAATCTTCTTATAAGGAATTGCACAAATCAGTTTTTCACTTTAGAAATAGATGCTTTACTTAGATTTTTTTTTTATTAAATCTCATTTTATAAGCAGGTAATTTCTTTTTCTTATTTTAAGGGATTCGTTCACTCTTGATTTTTTATTTCTTAAAATCTAAAATATACATGATTAAAATATATATTTAATCATGATTATTATAATCATTAAAATTAGATAACTTTAACAACTATAATATAATTATTTAACCTTAACTGTGTGACTGCACTCTTGCTACACGTAAGTGTTTTAAATTTGTTAGCATAACTACTCCTGTAAATATAAAAGGTGAATATCAAATTAGTTCTTGAAAATTAAAATTACACCTGGGATACTTTGATCCTAAGAAAGAAAAATCATTTAGTCTTTAAAGATTATAAATATGAGATATTTTAGCCTTTAAATGAAAGGACTAAAATGTTTGACATTTATAGTTTCAAAATATTTTTAATAACTTTTTTTTTTCTTTATGAATAAATATTATTTGAATAAATTTTTAAGGAAGCAAATTGGGCATCTATAAACATTTAGCAATTGTTAAGACTGGTTTGTACTAAAATTATCGTACCTTTCTTGCCAGTATATTAAAGATCTTCATATACTATTCTGTCAAAAATAAAGTTTCCCTTTATGATTCGTCAAAGTGAATATTTTGCGACAGCAAACGATTATTCAGATAGTACAATTTTGATTATTTATCCATAAAATGCAATGAAAAATCGAAGTAGAAAAAGATGTTGTTAGGACTGGGAAGGTGTTGAACTAAATCCAACTGCAACATATGTAATAGTAATCACATGAATATTTATAAATACGGATAAATTATAAAAACGAATTTAAAGATATTTAAGAAAAGATTAATTTAAGTATTAAGGTATTATTTTATTGGTAATGAAAAATATAATTTAAAATTTAAAAACTTACATACATTTAAATTTTTTTAATTTTAAAAACTTTTCAATATAGTTTAATTAGTGGTATATTTTTTTAATAATGATTTATAGATACCTCCTTATTCTTCATGTTAATTGAATAAAATTTGAAAATTAATTTAATTTGGTATAAAAACTTACCAGACATACGTCATAAAATGAAAAAAAATACTATGTGCAGACATAATTTTATTTTTAAAAATGAGGATTCAAGTATAGCAGTATAAAAAAAGTATATTATGTATAGATTACTTCATGCGTAAGCTTAATTTCATTTACTACTAGACGTTTGCAAATTAGTAATTTAGTATTATAATAATATGATTAAGCTCATTAAACTTTCTTTTATTAACTAAGCAGTTTTAGGGACATGTAGTTAATATTTTTAGTTAAAATAATAATATTTTTCTTATCTGTTATAAATTAGATAGATTCGGAACAAAGCACTCATACATTGCGCTGTTTACATGCTATCTTATATTTATATTTATGGGTTTAATTTTTACACGATCAGTGAAGAATATGTTTTCACGATTATTTTTGTATATAATATTATTGAAAAATATCATTATATCACAACACAACACACCGGATTTGTAGGAAAAACTCATAAAGTAGAAAAAACTTTACCGTGAAAATGTATAACAATTGAACTTTTTTTGTTTTGACTAAAATCATTATCAAGGATATGTGGACTGATATCATTTTTATTAAGGACATATTTTGAGAGTTATATTTTGGAGGGGAAAAGCAATTTTTTCATTTATAATATATATTCTCTAATTTAATAAATTATTAAAATGATAAATTAGGATAAATTTAATGACTTAATATTTTATATATTTTATAAATATTATATTATTTCATAATTAAAAAAATTAAAAATTTGTCCTATCTTTCCTTCTCCAAAATCATACCCACCAAACATATCGTTACTTAACGACATATATATTATGTGGATATATTCATTTCTCTTTTATAAATATATTGAATCCAAAATGAAGTTTATCTAAGATTTCATTAAGATCGAGACTAATTTTGAAGTGCTCTGAGTATAAAAAAAATGAACACTTATAATTACTGATATGTTGTTACATAAATTTGATATTTTATAGAGTTGTTAACATCTTCAAATTCATTAACTAATGTGATACTACATAATTGGTTTGGAAGAAAAAATTGCATCAAATTAAACTCGATAATTAATCATGTTCCACTATACTGAAAGTATCGGCTGCTTCTTTTAAAGCGGAAAAGGAAAGTAACTTATATATGATCTCTATGTTGCTTTATAATTATCAGCATGGCATGGTAGGGTTTATTAGTTACTGCTTGTTTTGAGTTTTGGCACTTATCATTTTGTTTCTACTAATATTTATGCAAACTGGAAATAAATAGTAAAAGGGAAATTATTGTTATTTAGAGAACTACATCCATGTTTTTTTACAATGTATATAGAAATAGATTGTTCTTTAAAATCTTTACCTTTCCCTACCAAAAAAGAAAACAAAAAAGAGTCTTTACCCGTAATGAATACATTTTTCTCTTCTGAAAATAAATATTAAAAAGACTAATTTCAAGAATTTTGCTTTGATATCTTGAAGAATTTATTTGCGTCAGCTGCATGTGCATGTGAATATTATAACCCTCACACGTCACACCAGTTACTGATAACCAATGTATTGATAAAAGCATTATTATCGTCTGTTATTTCTAAAATGGTCCATCAATGGTGTTAGAGATAAATTTTAAAAATTGTATTCATTTTATGTGAAACAGATAAATTTTAAAAGTTAAAGGTATGATTGTTTAAGCTAAAAAAATGTTATTTATAATTATTTCTTTTGTAATTTTTTGCGTAATTATTATTTCCAAATTTAGAAAATAATATTAAAAATATTTGTTACCGTTTTATTTTAAAAAATTACATAATTATTATAAAATCATAGAAATATTTTTAATTTAAAAAGTAACTTTTCATTTAGAAAACCACTAACAAACGGATGCATGACTTAAGAAGCTCCCCCTTCAAAATTTCTTGTAAAGCATACCATTTTATTTTATTTATATTATAAACTTGATTCGACGTTCTCAAAAATAAGATGAATTCTATATGTGCTTCCATTTTTATATAATTGTGTATTTCTTTTATTTTAATGACATATGCTTTATGACTTTTTATATAAAATCATTTTTTAATCATTTAAAGAGATTTTCAGTTTTCTTAATCATTTTAATCTATACTTAATTATTTCAGTCAACATGAAGTATAATGAAATATTTACAAATCTTAATTAAAATGATATTTTATCAATTAAAGTAATTTTTAAAATAAAAATAAAATGTTTGTATGTTTATATTTTTTAATTTTTAGTAAAAAAATATTTTTTCTCTCTATATATGTATAACAATATATAAAAGAAATATTTCGATTCAATATCTACCTTTTTTTAGACTCTTTTACCGTCCTTCATATATCAAGAAACCACAACATACTTTTTTTTTCATTAAATTCACGCACACAAAACTTTGCTACTCAAGTCACACCATAGATTTTTGCAATTCATACAGTAATTCTCCTCAACAATTATAATAGAGGTATTTTTAATTTTAATGTCCATTATCCTTTTTTTTATTTCTTAACTATTCTACTAATCACTCACTATGATTTAATTTTTATTTTTATTTTTAATTTAATTTTTAAACAAACACGGGCGGTGCCTCTTTTTTCCTAGAATATATTACTAGTATATATGATGGCAGAAGGTTAAGGGAAGAGGAAAAGATTGAAACAAAATGGGGGGAAAAGAAGAGGAAATAGGCCACTTGGAATCCGAAATTTGATTCCGTTGTGGTATTGAGGTCGCCCCCAACCCACTTCTTTCCTTTCTGTGGCAATGGATGATGTTGGAGTTGAAATCTTGACTTGCTGTCACGTTATTTTATGTGTTATTATTGTTATTATTATTAGGCTTAATCAACTTGGTTAAATTTGAATGTCTCAGGAAATTGCTTGTAAGCGCAAGATGCAGAATCCAGTATATAGTTTCAGAAAGCTAGGTACTGTTGGGAATAAAAAGGTTAAACTTAATGACATTGATGCTTTTTCTGCTCCTGAAAAGAAATTGAGTTTAAAGATTTTATCAGAAAAAAAGAAGAAAAAAGTAAAAAACTGGGACTCAGTTGGAAAGCAACAAAAAGCAGTGTCTCCCATTCGTGGCATTCTTAAGAATCACAAACATATTTCTGGAAGTACTTCGAGTGGTAGTAATATTCAAGATGGTACTGAAGAAAACCATTGTGATATTCAACTGCCATCATCAGACAAGCATGTGAGATTTTCTGCTAAGGATTACGTACATGGTCCAAAAAAGAGAAACTCATTCGATGAAACCGTGTTCAATTTATCTTCAGATGCGATGGCTTCTTCATTTGGAAAGGAGCAGTCCTCTGGAAATGTTGAAGGAACTGTGAATTTGGAGGAAAACAGAAATGACAACATTTCCATTAACACAAACAAGAGAAAGGAGGTTTGTCCTATAGTTGAAAGTAAACAGTTTTCTACTACTCTGGGACAAGTTGCTGTACAAAATTTCTTGAAGCCATGTACCAATCAAGAGAAATCAAAGCACTTAGTAGAGAAGTCTGAATCATTATCCAACGTAACGATTTGTGATAATAATTTACACCGGTTTGATAGAGGCAACACAACTACAATGCATTTTTCCCCACATGCTGATGTTTCTAGACATCTTTCAGCATTTCAGACGGGGCAGACTTCTGGTATAAATACACAAGCGTGTGAAAAATCTGAAGCTTTTAGTTACACCAAAAAGTTCATTGGTCATTTGGGAGATCCAACTTTTCAGTCTACGACTGTGCATTCAAATGCAAATACAAGGACATATTTGGAGCCTTCACCCCCTTATTCTCCTTCCTGTAACGAAGTAAATGAGAGACCTGAATTTCCATTGCATACATATGGAAACAATGATAATAATGGCCAAACTTTGGGTGGCAGATCGTTGTCTGGCATGTCTTCAGATATGATCGATAATTCGTTTCTCTTGCCTGGCTGGGGAAAAGGAAGTATAAGGAATAACTGCATGGAGCAGAACTTTTATGGTTTGCCACTCAATTCTCATGGTGAGCTGATCAACTTCTGTTCAAGTGGAAAAGTTGGGATGAATCAGACAGAGACATCATGTACATTAAGAGGTTCTTTAAGTGGCTTACCTATGAATAGTGTTCTCCATCAAAATAGGCAGGAACATTTAAGCATTGGTAAGAGGCATGTTGTTCAGAAGACTCTTGAAGATCGGGTAAATCCATTTCCTCATTATCCAGGCATGTTAGGTGTTAGAGGGTTGTATGGAAGGGAGAGGGCAGATATCTACCAGCATAGTTCTGATTGGTGTTCTAATCGCTATGTCCAGCCACTTGATTCAAAGTTCAACCTTATGAAAAACCCTTTCATTGAACAGAATCAACATGACAAAGTGCCAAATCACAAGGAATATGGAGTGGTTTCTCCAAGAGGAAGCTCGGATCTTGTTTCACCAAGTTCTAGCCAACCAACAATGAGGTTGATGGGTAAAGATGTTCCCATTGGAAGAAGCAGCATAGAAAAGCAACAATTTGGGGGAGGAGTTCTTCGGGCTGATGAGGAAACCAGAAGAAGGCATTATTCTGTAGATGCTGCTAAAGACAATTCTTTACTGGGAAGATGCTCTTTGCTGGATAGGCCATCTGGTTCTCAATTACAGATGCAAACTGAGAATGTGTTACAAAGTACCTTGTTGATGAAAGGTCCAAACTCTGAATTTCTTAATCTGCAAAGTAATCATATATCTCAAAATGGAAGCCTCGGTTTGCATACTATTTTCCAAGCACCTACTTCGTCTGCAATATATAATAGGCCACCTGAAGACTTCCCTGAGCAGTTTATATCTGGAGCTAAACCTCAAGGATTCTGCTTTCATTCTCAAGTACCATCTAGTCCTTGCAATTTCAATCAGTCTACTTTAAGCAATGGTGAGCTGAATGAGTGGAAGAAGCACCATTGTGTCACGAATTCATCCTTTGGATTTCCTTTCTTGCACCCAATTGTTGAAGAACAGGCCAAGTCATCTTGGTTCAAGAGGTCTTATAGAAGTTTGCCACCATGGTCGTTAGGCACAACACATGAAAGGCTACCTGGGAGCTCTTCTAGTACAAGTTTTCCTCAAAATACATGGAGAAATGATTCTACTATCCCATCTGTGAATCATTCAGCAAATGCTTTGTATCCTCCTAATTCTGTGATTTCTCACTGTCCCAGGAAAGCCCTTTGCCCAGCATCAATTGCTCAGCCTTCATATGCTTCAGTTTCCCACATTACCAAACCACCCTCTGCCATAGATGGTTGTAGAAACATATGTAAGGTCACTGACAGAGTGAAATTAGATGATATGATTGCCAAAGACCATCATCCATGCACCAATTCCAGGAAGAGATTCGCAACTAGTTTTGTTGATCCTGCGAAACCTAACAAGTTGCCTAACATAGAAGTGCAGAAAAACATAAGTCACATGGCTCGAGAAACCTCAAGTACAAATTTGCCGCGAAACACGAGAGAAGTTGAACTTGATCTCCAAGTGGGTGCAAGAAGCAAATGGTGTCAGAATGAAGCTCCGAATCTAAACCCTAGAAGTTATCTCGGTTTTGATTCTTCCAACCTGGATGGCGTGGCAATATCAGGTCCTGTGAAACTGAGTCCAGGTGCTAAGCATATCCTGAAACCCTCTCAGAATCAGGATAACTCAACACCGATCCATTCTGCCATTCCTATTGCTGCGACTACTGACTGTGGTAGGGATCTAGATCTTCAAGGGAAATTGACAAAAATGTACATATTTTAGGAGTAACTCACCATTTTATGATATGTTAGTTTTTGCCTTAATATAGTATCGACATGAACATAACAGAGCTGTCCATGTATAATATTCGCAGGTTGCTGAAACAGGTGGAAAATTGATATGATTACTTCTATCGTCTTAACAATCTAGGTCTATTTTTTTCAAGTTTTAGGCTCACTTAGAATTTATTGCTAGAGATGTTAGTCGCTGATATGATACTTTTGATTATGTTAGAAATCTGGTATTGTCACATTAAGGGAATAGTTCATTCCTTCCCACAAATATTGCCAAACCTACTTTAGATGAAATCTGAATTTTAGGTTTTAAATATCCAGTGATTAACCATTGGGTATTTCTGTTAAAGCTTGATTGACATGATATGAATAAAAGGGAGCGAGAGAAAATGCTGGGGTTATACTCTGTTATCATTTGAAATCGTTGTGCCTTTGGCAAATTCAAAACTAAAGCAATTTAAAATGGTTTCGCTTTGTAAGGAATAAAGTCTCAAGTTAAGATGGTAAGGGCTATTCTCATCCTTGAGATTGTCCTAGACCTAAGTATGTAGACGTCTATCAATTTATTTTTTTAATACTAGTAATGCTAATATGTATCCAACACATATTTAATAATGAAAAATCTCTTTCAAATAATAAAAAATGTGAATTCTTAAGGGAAGATAAATATTGTTTTTGTCAATATAAACGTGATGAACAGATTAAGTGGTGTATTAATGGATTACTATTTTTAACCATTAGATGTATTAGTAAAATATTAAATAGTTAAAATCAATTCTTTTTATTTTGAATTATTTTTAATAATTAAAATTTATCCATTATGTCATTTTGTTTTTCCTCTACTAACATCGCGAATTTCACTGTTTTAGACAATTTCTAGGTGGCGACGTTTTTTTTTTCTTTCATTCTTTCTCTTCTCTCATTTTTTTTTCTCTTTCTCTTCTCGATGTGACTTTGTCAGCAATCCCAACCACAATCGCACACTGTGCAACAGGTCTAAATCAAAACAAAATTAAATCAACCGTACATGGATGAAGCGCCACTATCCTTCCTTCTAGATCTAGATCCAGATCTCTCATCACCACCATTAAACCATCGTACCCCACCTCTCTTAGTCTCTTGCCTCCATTCTACTATATATGAAAAATATTTACATTAAAAGTATAATGATATTTATATTTTAGCTACCTGATGTTGTAAAGAAGGAATGAATATCCTCGATATACCTCTTAATAAATTTGAATTATTATTATTTATTTGGTTTAGAACTTATTGTCATTATCAATTTAAGGATGCAGTTAATGAATTAATTGATTTTAAAAAGGAAATATTATCACCTAAACATGTAAAAGATTTGACGTAGAAGAGTATAAGTTGTATAAGTATCCCAAAAGTAGAAAAATATTGAAGAAATATTAAAGAAAATTATTAAAGAAGTCTTAAAAAGAGTATTGGAGAAGCTATTAAATAGAAAGAAGACCCATGTTAAAATTTTCCTTTAAGAGTTCCTTTGGATACATCTTGCCTCTAGAGCCTTTGACGCCTTTAAACACACTTGAAAGGTATACGAGCTTCAAGTAACTAGAGTTAACATGTTGTCTAATAAAATGATAGTCAATGTCAATGTGCTTGGTCCTTTCATATAAAATAGGATTTGTAGCCAATTGTGTAGTAGATTTGTGAACACCATTGTGAAAGGAACGTGTATCTCAAACATATGCAAGACTTGCTAGAGCCAAAGAAGCTCACTAGTAAGATGCAAAAATGGCTCAACTCAGGTTGACCCAAAATTCAAATGGTTTGCGTTTTTTTTTTTTTTTCCCAACTTGGCTCACTATTTTTTTTCTTTCTATTTTTATATAATTTCTAAAATAAAAAAATAAGTTCAAGCAAAAATAGGTTTTGTATATTTCAAATGATTTTTAGATTGGACCAAATTAGTCGGATTCTTTTTGACTTGCATATTTTAGAGTCCATCCCGACCTATCCGGCCGGGCTTATTTTGATAGCTCTAAATCTTGTTACCTTGTAATATTGAGTTAAAGATCTTCCAACACTTAAGAAGAGTTGATGGATCATTTCATATATTTTTTTTTATCCATAAAAATCGAAGTCATTATTGAAGAGTTTATAACACTTACACACCCTACTTAACCACCTGAATTAGAATTCACCGTTTTCATATATCTCTCGTGTATGAGGATATAATTAGATATTGTAAATAGATGAATAACTGGATTGTACAATACGCTCGTGACTTGTGCAATTCAATTCAATAAAAGCGTTAGAAAACTAAAACTAATCTAATTAAGATGAATTAACCCAGCATTGGGTTATGAAATGACCATATCTATCACCAGAATGAAAGCCCCTTAATTCTCATAACATGGAAACTATATAGATAAATATTTCAGTGTAAAAAGATCAAGATTGCTGGCATTTAATTAAAGGATAATTATCCGTGCACAATAATGATTACAACATATGTAAATTCTTAAAAGTATATCAATTTTGTCAAATTAATCTTCAGTGCTTCCTTGCTTCTCTATCAGCCTGCAATTAAATTCAAGAATACATACAATATTATGATATGAATAAAATGTTATTATAACAAAGAAGCATAGCTATATATAATTGTAGTAGTTTATAGCACATACTGCTTTGATTACTCTCTCAAAGGCATCAGAGCCATATGTGTCTATATAACGTTCAACTGCTTTCCTTGCATCAAAACTCATCATCTGAAGAACTTTCTTGTGTTCCTCAGGATACTTAGAATTTCCATAGTAGCTTAAGCTTCCCATATTCTTGACATATCGCCTCACATAGTTCTCATATATGAAAGCAGCTCCATTGAACATTGGCAATACCAGCCAGAGGCAAAACACTAGCTTCAGGTATGGCCAAATTGGAAACCTAAACATATTATATATAATAATTGTTTAGTCACACTAAAATAATGTTAAGTTGTTGTTACAATTGTACTCGATTCGAGTTTAATTTAACTTATTTTAAAGAAGTAATTATTTTTAGGAAAAATGTATTTTAAATTTCTCAATATTTGGTCAAAAATAGTTTTAGTCCCTACATTTTAAAAAATATGGTTTGGATTCTCATATTTTTTAAATGTGATGAATTTTATTCCCAAACCTTTACTTAATATTGACTTGAAAAGAGATGAATTCCATTACATTTCAGAAAATATAAATATTAAAACTACCATTTTTTAAATGTATAGACTAAAATCAATTTCAACCAAATCTTGAAGGATTTAAAACATGTTTTATTCATTATTTTTTTTATCGGTTTCATGAAAGAAGTTTTGAAAAATTAAAAGAGATTATAAATATATTTACTATATATGGATTTAACTTATGCTTTTTTGTTTTGTTTTGAATACATTGAATTTTACATGTTATAATATATGTACGTACCATACTAGGATCTTGTAACATGAAAGCTCAAAGAGGGTGATGAAGGAGTATAAAACCCAATATGTTAGCCACTGCTGATCATCTAAGGTTGAAGGACTCTCAATTGCCCTCATTGATGCGTATCTGTTATATTTAAGGCATTTAGTTATCATATTCAATAGTATATACATCATATTATTTATTTATCATCTTATTTCAGTTATGAATTAATCACAGCAATTAGGAAGTTAAAATTACTTACAAAGGATAAAGAAGTACCACTCCAGGCCTGGTATACAGAAAAAAAAACAAAAAAAAGTAGAATGTTATATATGTACTAATAAAAAAATGAAATTATATTATATATACAATTTTATGAAAGTATTCTTTATGAAAAGGGGAATTTGTCAAGTATTAATTCAATGAAAGATATAGGCATGATGATTGCCGTTATCCATTAGAGTAGTAGATTGAAAATAATTTGTGTTCTTATTATCATCAAATTCCCAAATTGGTAAATATGATAAAATATGGATTTTTTTCCTAACATTAAATAGCTTCCATTAAGAATATGTGGTGAAATTAAAAAAGATATATACATATCATTAATTGATTTGAAAACTTAATGGTAAGAACATAAAGAATTTGATGTAATTTTTGTCTTAATGAAAATAACTTGCATATATGATGAAATAAGTGAGAGATTCATTTACCCCACTATTGTGTCCAAATTTCTTGCCATTGTTCCAAGGATGCCCATGATTATGAAGCTGAGTTATTATGATCCCCTGTGGTGAGTAGATTGAAGCTCCCAAATATATGATGGAATCTGAGTTTTAAGTGTAGACTTAGAAATTCATGCAAGTAGTTTCTAGGGTATATATATTGAAGTGCTATGAGGGTAAACAAAGCAAGCAAAGAATGTTTGAAGGACAACCCAAAAGTCTTCTTTTCCCTAGTGAGAAGAAAGAACCATAAAGGTTAAGTGTAAGCGAGAAGGGAACAATATGTACATTAAAAGATTAGGATTGGCATGTGATTTTAAACTTGTAAATAGTATATTCTAGCACCACATCACATTCCTTACCTTCTTTTCTCTTAGCTTTTGGCATTAATTGTTAAGCAAACATGCTCAACATTTACACACACGAATATCCAAATTAAAAAATCATAATCATAGAGAAATGTTTTTTCTTTCGAAATATTTTCCAATTGTACATTGAGGGTCATTGAGAAAATTGCTCAAGATGGATTGTACTGTGCACGATGATGATTTCAACAGGATCAAAGTCAGCATATTGAGTCGGAGGATATAGCATTTCTCAATCATAAATAGTTGATCTGTTCAATATTTCTCTAGTTCTTTTTTAGGCTAGAAACCAAAACAAATGCTAGTTATTTAAGTAGAACCCTTCTACACCTGTTCTACTCCTCATAAATTGATAAATTAAGTACTAAACTTACACAAGACACCAAAATATCCAAATATGAAAATGTTAGATGTGACATTAGAATTGATAAAAAAAATTTAAGGAAACCCTTTTTGTCATTTATGCAATGTGCCCTGCCAAGGTAAGAATCTTGACATGCTTCTTTTGCCTGAGCTCATGAGGCACTGGTCCAAAAACTCTAGTTCCAATAGGCTGGCCTTGCTTGTCAACAAGCACCACAGCATTATCATCAAACTTGACCTCACTGCCATCACAACGCCCCTTTTGCATTGCTGCACGCACAACCACCCCATATACAACCTTTCCTTTCTTCACTTTTCCATTAGGATGTGCTTCCTTCACAGATGCTATTATTGTGTCACCTAATCTTGCCCCTTTCTTCCCTTTCAATGCCTGTATGCACATCACCTTTTTGGCGCCCGAGTTATCCACAACCTTGAGAACAGTCCTCATCTGTATGAAGGTGCGTTGTTGCTGCAAAAAGGCAAGAGAAATAATGGATTTGTGACTTACTTAGGAACATAAATATCTTTGCAGTACATGGAAAAGTTACTGTTTGCTACACCTCTTGTCCTATATAAAAGAAACCAATACCTAATTCATCAATATCAATAAAAGTAGTTGAAATTAGTTAGTTTTAATTAATAATGTCATAAATTTAAATCATATTCCAAAAATACCCATTAAATGTATCCACTTTAGTGAAAAATAGGTGAATAACTCATAAATAAACTTCAGAATAAATGAAGAGTATAAAAAGAAATTAACAATTAATACATTGAAAATGTGAGTTTGTTTTTTATAGTTAGGACCAAAAATTGTTCTCATTTGCTTCTTATATACAAGACTAGAGGTAGTACCAATACCATGTTGAGCAAACATGAGTATAGTGTAGTGTTGATGAAAATATATAACTAAAAATGGTCCAAACATGATCTTGCATTTAATTCATACACTGACCTGAGAAAAGAAATTGCTGCACGTCATCTCATGTGATGTGGAAAATAAACCAGGGGAACTGTTGTTTAATCCACCGAACAGAGAACGACCCACTATTTTGGTTTTTCAACACATGAAACAAAAAGAAGTAATAAGTTAGAAGTGAGAATATAATCTTATCAACATAAAACATTCACTTCATGGTTTAATTATAAAACTGGCAGGAGGGGGGGTTATCAGAAGTATGAGAACAATATGGAGCTTAATACATTCGGCTTAGCTCTAAATGCGGTGGTTCAACAAAAGGATTATTGCAAGCATAACATTTGGTCAGTGCTACATGTTTTTGAACAACAAAATCATCTTGCAAAGTTGCAATAGTTAAAGTACATAACAGGAGGATCAGGAATCCTCTCAGTGCTACAGATGATACTAAAACAAAAAGAAAGGAAAAAAGAAAATCCATCAGCTATAGAAGAGCAACAATTCCTTAGCATGTTAGGCATAAAGAACATCCTTTCAAAAACCAAGTGCATAAACACAAAAGGTCTAGATCAATTCAGTAGTCAAAAACTGTTATACTGGCAAAATAAGTACATATACAACAGAATAAGTGGTTGCGTCATAGACTTGACCTTTGAGTAGCGTTACTCATAAGATCCATGGCTCTATAACCATGGAACTCACCAGAAACATCAAAAATCAAAATAAAAGTTTTCCCCTTTTGAACATGTCAAAGGAATCCTACAATCCACATATAATTTCCAGGTAACGAGTGACATTAAAAAAAACATTCATAAAAGGGGGAAAACACACACTGAAACATGATATTTCAGAGAAGACAAACATCAATCCAATACATAAGCAGAAAAGATAAAAAACAATGGATCCAGGCAGTGCCCTTTAAAATAAGCATCTACCACTTACACAAATAATTAACATAGAAGACAACATGCAAGCTCATAGAACACGAAACATTGTATAAATGTAATAAAACAAACTTTAAAGTTCCATTGAACTCGGAGCACTAATGCATTATCATGTTTTAGAAACATAAATTTTAATCTTTGAGGAAGAAAAACAAAAACACAATTGGATTGTGAAAATATCATACCACGAGAACATCTGGAAGCAAAGGTTGCAGCCATCTTCAGAATCTGATGTCTTTTTATTCCCTAGCAAAACAAAGACACGATATTTTCACTCAAAAATGAAAAAAAAAATACCCAGGAGGGAAAAGTGGCTCAACATGCAATAATAAGAAAACCAATGTTTTAAAAACCAACTCAGACCGGGAACCAGACATATAACCAGTCTGAGCAAACTTGTTAGATCGGATGAGCAACTGACTCGGTAAAATCTGCTATGACTCAGCCGGATTTAGAAAAACACTAAAACTGTAAATGCATAGGTTACTTTTGAACAAAAAGTGTGCCAATTAAATTTCATTCAACCATTTCCATTTAGAGGGATAAAAATACAATGAATACAAAAGCATCTATGAAATGTCTAATATGTGTGGGTGCACTGTATTTATAATAATGAAACTGCAAGGAGGTTTTAAATCTAAATAATAATAATGTTAACATAAATTAAAAGGAAAATGGTGCAATACCCTACTTAGGAGGTTTATCAAGAGGAGAAAATGCAAAAGATAATTCACTCATCAGCTTCTACAAATGATTCACTCATTCACCACACTATTATCTCATCCAACATGCAATAGTATACAATTTACTTATTTATTTATTATACAATACCTATTGATGTTTCAACTGGACTGCAATTAAAAATATTTTTTTTAAAAGGTCTAATAGTTTTTTATACAATGTTATGCATGGCATATAAGTAAAACACGTGTGGACTGATGGTCGGACTCAAGCCCTTGCCTCCGAAGGGTCAGAATCCAAACCTTCAACATTTTGAAGCCATGGACAAAAGCACACCTAGGAAGCCCTTGTTCAAGAGAATCAAGACCAGTCCAAGGCACCAAGTTTCCTGACTCGCATTATTATCCTAGTTAACTGGTTGTTTCAGTTGATCTTTGATCAGTTTCTAGTACATCCAGTTCTAAGGAAATGACCAGACAGATAGATCAGCTGGTTAACCAGTTGAGCCAACCACACTAGTATAGTTTTCAGAACTATTCTTTATACAGAGTTTAATAAATATTAAATGGATATTATCAGAAGAATTAGGAACGGATCAGGATGTAATAAAATTAAAGAGGAAGGGATGGAGCACAACGTACCTAAGCCCTAAAGTTACAAATAAACTCAACATTATAATTATAATATTCACAGATGTCCAAACTTACAATTGCTACAAGTTTAAAAGCTTTACAGAGAATCAAAGGTCCAGAAACAATCCGAGTATCTTCATGTCAATAACTCACATAAACAAAATAATATACACTTAAACTTTTGATCTTGCGATGTTTCTTAATACCCTAAGCTCATCACTGGAAACCTATCTAGTGTACTATTATTCAGTACCATGTTGCAGGAAGTAGGAACTGTATAATGGAAACAATCAAAACACTACAAAATTAATTGTATTTAAAAAGTACAAAAAAAATCAGGATTTTTTCATAATTCCATAGTGGCTAGCAGTTATCTTATAATCTATACATTGATAACAAAAATGTATCCATGAATTTTCACTCAACTCAACTAATCCAACATCTGTTCAATCCATGGCTATGAAAGTGAAGTAGCTTCTAGGGGAGAATGATCCCTTCTAGGAGGAACTACATATATATAAAATCCAAAAATAAAAACTAGAAAGTCAATGAGATCAGACAAAGTTACACAAGGTCCCCAATTTCATATAACCTGGTCCAGATTGGTGGAAAATATGGTGCTCCAAAACACAATCTCAAAAAGATAAATGTTTTCAAACCCACAATAAGTTTGCAGTAATTGCAAAAACAGGAGGAAAAAATGAAAAATAAAAATAAAAAACCAATTGTAAGAGACTAGTTTGCTTTGCATTTCCCAAGTCATCCATGATCCATGCTCAAAAATATTAAAATTTAGTCACAACACTTTCAGTCAGTGGTCCGACATTGTTAAAAAAAAAATTAAAACATGCAAAACCTAAGAATTTAAAGTTGGACATGTGTTACAAATTTCAAAACTAAAAAGTAACACCTTCAGTAATTCTATCTTTAACAGTTCCCTTAATTCATGACCAAAATTCCAACATTTTCTGCCAAGCAAACTCCCATTCCTGTCATGAAATCAAACAAATACATAACACTAATAAACCATTCAATTCCATTACCAATGGCAACGACACCTCTACAATCAAAATAATAAAAGAAAGGTAAACCTAAAAATTCACTCCACTTTATCAAAAAATAATTTTATATAAATAAAGGTGTGATCTTGACGCATGTTTGAAACACCCTTTATGAAATTGTGGCCGCAGCAACACAGAATTCCCTATTACAAGCTTTAAGAAATAAATCAATTTATTTTAAAATCTCAAGAATGGAAAGGAAGGAAACATCGTACCGGGTCGAAAAATGGGTTGGATTGGGTGCGGTGCAAAGAAGAAGGAAGAAGAGGTTTGGAAGAAAACCCAAAACCCTAATTGGAAGATGAAAGAAGGAAGAAGAAAGAGGAGGGAAGAGGAGAGAGCCACACCAGCTTCCTATTCTTCTCCTCTTCCTGAAAGCAAAAACGCACAGTTTCATTAGATACAATTTCCTTTTTTATTTTTTAGGTTTTTTGATATTTTTTTATTTCTAGATTTAAATATGTTTTAAAAGTTTTTTTTTATAGTCTTTATAAAATAGATGGTGTTGACCCTACTATATTTATTTATTTTAGTTTTCATTAATAAAAAGAAAATAGGTCATATGACTTATTATTAGTGATCTATTTTGATGAAATAAACTTTAGTTAAAATAGTTTGTAAATTATTAGAGTGTTATATTAAACTAATATATAATTTAGTCTATAAGAAGGTTTGGATTACATGAGCTGACTCATTTATTTATATTTCAATTTTTTTAAAGCTTGTTTAAATAAAAAGTTTAGAAATTAGATTTTAACATATATTAAGTTTAATAATTTGACCTATTTATATGAAATATTGTATTATAAACCTTTATTTTTTTTTTCTTTAGACCTAGCCACTAAAGTCTTTGATGTTTTTAAATATACAAAAGTTAATATAAGTCTTACCATATCAATTCAAACTTGAATTACAAACAAACTCAAATTTATTAAATAATATTTTATGATTATATTTAATGTGTGTGTATATATTAAGTAATTTAGGCAAGTAATTATTATATAAAAGAAATTGGAATGTTACACTGATTAGCTAAAAATGAAAAAATATATATTTTTACTTTACATGAGTATTCATATATTGTTAGCATTCTTTGGTCTGATCTTATTTTTAATATAAATAAAAATAAGAATTAATATTTATGTTAACATGACTAATTTGTCTCTATATAAAAAATTTAAGTTATTATTATTGAAAGTGAGATATGTATTTTTTTTCTCTCATAGCAACATCTATTCTTTATTTTTGTGACACATATTTTTTAGTCAATTCAAATCAATATCTTTAATTAGTTATTCATTTAAAGAATAATTCTGATTTTCCTTAATTTCTTTAAATATAAAAATATTTAACAAATAACAAATAACTTTTTTGAATAAAATACTATTTATAATTTTATAAATTTAACATAATTTTTTTTACTAATAAAATAATTGTTTATTAATAAAATTGTTATTCTTTGAATATTTTTAATTTATAATTTATAAATTTTACATGTATTTAAATTATTTGCTTAATGCAAACTTATATTTTTTTATCTTTTTTTTAATTCATAAGAATCGAAGATGGTATAAAGAGTTTATAACACTGGTGCATCACTCCTGCATCATATTTAAAACTGATTTAGATTTCACTAAATACAATTATTTGACACTTATAAAATTGTCATCAACTTCAAATTTCAAAATAATCAAATATACACTTAAATATGTTGAACTCATTTTAAATATAGCGAATTTTATTTTATTTTTATTTTTATAATTTTTTTGTTTTTGATATTATACAGTTAATACTATTTTTGTCTTTTGTCATGAACTTGTTGTTAACTATAATTTATTTTATTTTATTTTCTATAATATATATGTTTTTGGTTTTTGATTTTTTCAATATTAGTTATTACCAATTTTTGTCATTCCTGTCAACTTGTTTTTAACTATAATATGTTTTCTGTCCAAGTAAATAAGATAATTTTATTTTTATGTTCGTACAAAATATGGTAATTTTTAATTTTTAGTCTTTACAAATATAAATATTTTTATTTTTATGGTCTTACAAAATACAATAATTTTATTTTTAATTTTTACTATCATAACATAACAGTAAACAAATAAAATTAAGTTTGATTTAATACGTGACTTATTTATTTATTGTAGGTTTATTTTAAAAAAGCTTCTAGTAGTCTATAGGATTATTTAAAAGTCTATCTTTTCTAAGGCTTATAAATACATTTATATATTGAGCCAAATAGATTTTTTTTAGTAATTCTACATTTTTTATATTAGATTTAAATATAATAATTTTAATCCTTATACAATGAAATAGTTTTGATTTTGGTTATCTAAACCTTATTATACATAAAAAAAAAAAAAAGTTATGTAGTTCATTATAGAAACTAAAATTATATGTAAATCTTTAAATTATTATGTGCAATATGTGTATTATTGTATATAATAATATATAATATTGTTTTGACATATTGATTTTTTTTTTTTTGGGAACTTCCTATTATGGAAGAATATTTTTCTATTCTTGCAATGATGAAGAGTGAAAGATACTACAAAACATACTCTAAGGCTTAAGTGAATTTTTACTAATTATATCTCTTCTCTATAAGATCAAATACCTTTTTCCTTTATATTTTTTTTATAGTTATATTTTAATAAATATACATTATTGACATTAATTGATATTTGTCCCATTGATATTTATCTATCTTATACGTTTTCTCAATTAATAATTCAATTGTTAATTATAATTGCAATCAAATTATATAAGGGATGGAGTAGTTATAATGATCACCTTAGTTTGTGTCACGAGTTGATATCAAAATTTTCAAGTACAAATATAATGCAATATTTCATATTGATAAATTAAATTATTAAACTTAATATATTTTTCGTGGGAACTAATGTCTAAACTTTTTATTTAAACAAATTTTTAAAAAATTGAATCTAACATTTTCAATAAACAAGTCAATATGATATTCTATTAATTTACAAACTATTTTGATTAACTTATAAGTTTATTTCATTAAAATAAATAAATATTATAGGGTCAAGACCAGAATTTTTTTTTATAAAGACTATAAAAAAACTTTTAAAACATATTTAAATCTAGAAATAAAAAAATAAGAAAAACGTAAAAAAAAAAGAATATTGTATTTAATGAAACGGTGCGTTTTGGGTTTCAAGAAGAGAAGAAGAATAGGAAGCTGGTGTGGCCGTGTGACCACATTGCTGTCTCCTCTTGGTTTTCATGTTCTTCCTTCTTTCATCTTCCGATTAGGGTTTTCTTCCAAACCTCTTCTTCCTTCTTCGCACCGCACTCAATCCAATCCCTTGTTCGACACGGTACCATGTTTCCTTCCTTTCCATTCTTCAGATTTTACGTATATATCTTCTTTCGTAAATAAAATTAATTGTTTTATTTCTTAAAGCTTGTAATAGAGAATTCTGTGTCGCTGCGGCCACAATTGCTTAAAGGGTGTTTCAAACTTGCGTCAAAATCACGCCTTTATTTATATACAATTGTTTTTTGACAAAGTGGAGTGATGTTTTAGGTTTACCTTTCTTTTTATTGTTATGATTGTAGAGGTGCTGTTGTTATTGGTGATGGAATTGAATGGGTTAGTTGTGTTTATTTATTTGTTTGATTTCATGACAGAAATGAGAGTTTACTTGGCAGAAAATGTTGCAATTTTGGTCATGAATTAAGGGAACTGTTAGAGATAGAATTACTGAAGGTGTCTTATTTTTTAGTTTTGAAATTTGTAATAAATGTCCATTTTTAAATTCTTAGCTTTTGCATGTTTTAATTTTTGTTAACAATGTCTGACCACTGACTGGGAGTGTTTGTGACTAAATTTTAATATTTTTGAGCATGGATCATGGATGACTTGGGAAATGCAAAGCAAACTAGTATGTTACAATTGGTTTTTTTTTTTTCCTCCTGTGTCTGCAATGACTGCAAACTTATCGTGGGTTTGGAAAACATTTATCTTGAATATTTTAAGATTGTGCTCTGGAGCACCATATTTTCCACCAATCTGGACCAGGTTATATGAAATTGGGAACCTTGTGTAACTTTGTTTGATCTCATTGACTTTCTAGTTTTTATTTTTGGATTTTTATATATGTAGTTCCTCCTAGAAGGGATCATTCTCCCCTAGAAGCTACTTCACTTTCATAGCCATGGATTGAATAGATAGATGTTGGATTAATTGAGTTGAATGAAAATTCATGGATACATTTTGGTTATCAATGTATAGATTATAAGATAGCTGCTATTAAAAGATAGCTGCTAACCACTGTGGAATTATGAAAAGTTCCTGACTTTGTTTTACTTTTTTAAATACAATTAATTTTGTAGTGTTGTGATTGTTTCCATTATACAGTTCCTACTTCCTGCAACATGGGACTGAATAGTAGTACACTAGATAGGTTTCCAGTGATGAACTTTGGGTATTAAGATACATTGCAAGATCAAAAGTTTAAGTGTTTATTATTTTGAAGATACTCAGATCGTTTCTGGACCTTTGGTTCTCTGTAAATCTTTTAAACTTGCAGCAATTGTAGGTTTGGACATCTGTGAATATATAATATTGAGTTTATTCGTAACTTTAGGGCTTAGGTACATTGTGCTCCATCCCTTCCTCTTTAATTTCGTTACATCCTAACCCCTTCCTAGTTCTTCTGATAACTTCCATTCAATTTTTATTAAACTCTGTAATCTGTATCGAGAATAGTTCTAAAAACTGAACTAGTTCAGTTGGCACTACTGGTTAACCGGCTGATCTACCTGTCTGGCCATTTCTTTAGAACTGGATGTACCAGAAACTGATCAAAAGTCTACTTAAACAACCAGTTAACTATGATAATGGTGTGAGTCAGAGAATATTTGGTGCCTTGGACTGGTCTTGATTCTCTTGACCAAGGCTTCCTAGGTGTGTTTTTGTCATTGGCTTCAAAATGGTGAAGGTTGGGATTGGGCTGGAGAGGCAAGTGCTTGAGTCTGATCATCAATCCACATGCTATGCACAAAATTATACTTATTGTGTACTTATTGATAATAAAATACTATTAGACCCTTTGAAAATGAAAAAAGCTAGTTTTAGTCGAGGTCCCAGTTGAAACATCAATATGTTTTGGATAATGAAATGTATACTATTGCATGTTGGACTAGGTAATAATGTGGTGAATCATTTGTAGAAGCTGATGAGTGAATTATGTTTTGCTTTTCCTCCTCTTGATGAACCTCCTAAGTAGGGTATTATTATAAACACACTTGCACCCACACATATTAGAGAGTACATAGATGTGCTCCTGTTCATTGTAATCTTATCCCTCTAAATGGAAATGCTTGAATGGAATTTAATGGGCATACTTTTGTTCCAGGTTCATGCGATGGACATGTCTGATGCTGTCATTGTCAAATCAAGTAGGCTGAAATCTGTTGTATGGAATGATTTTGATAGAATTAAAAAAGGCGACACCTGTGTGGCTGTTTGTAGGCATTGCAAAAAGAAGCTGAGTGGATCAAGTACCAGTGGAACATCTCATCTAAGGAACCATTTAATCAGGTGCCAGAGAAGATCTAGCCATGGCATAGCACAATACATTTCGGCAAGAGAAAAGAGAAAGGAAGGAACTCTAGCAATTGCAAATTTCAATTTAGATCAAGATTCAAACAAAGATGATAATACCCTTAGTCTTGTGAATATTAAATTTGAGCAGGCGCAGTTGAAAGATGATTCTGTCAACACTGGAACTAGTAGCTTTGATCAAAGACGAAGTCGATTTGATCTTGCTCGCATGATTATTCTACATGGATATCCATTGGCTATGGTTGAGCATGTTGGTTTCAGAGCTTTTGTAAAAAATTTACAGCCATTGTTTGAGCTAGTGACGTTGAATAGGGTTGAGGCTGATTGCATTGAGATTTATGATAGAGAGAGAAAAAAGGTGAATGAGATGTTAGATAAATTGCCTGGGAAAATCAGTCTTAGTGCTGATGTGTGGAATGCTGTGGGCGATGCAGAGTATTTGTGTTTGACATCAAATTACATAGACGAATCATGGCAGTTAAGAAGGAGGATATTAAATTTTATAAGGATTGATCCTTCTCATACCGAAGACATGCTTTCAGAAGCCATCATGACTTGCCTAATGGATTGGGATATTGACCGAAAGTTGTTCTCCATGATTTTGGATAGTTGTTCTACCTGTGATAACATTGCTGTTAGAATTGGCGAGAGGCTTCTGCAAAACAGGTTTCTTTATTGTAATGGTCAATTATTTGATATACGCTGTGCTGCAAATGTTATCAATGCCATGGTTCAGCATGCTCTGGGAGCTGTAAGTCAAATTGTCAGTAAGATTCGAGAAACTATTGGTTACATTAAAAGTTCCCAAACTATACTGGCAAAGTTCAATGAGATGGCTAAAGAAGTTGGGATCCTGAGTCAGAAGGGCTTATTTCTAGATAATCCATCGCAATGGAATTCCACATACTCAATGCTTGAAGTTGCCTTAGAATTCAAGGATGTTTTAATTCTCTTGCAAGAAAATGACCCTGCCTATAAAGTCTGTTTATCTGATGTAGAGTGGGAGAGAGTAACTGCGGTTACTAGCTACTTGAAGCTATTTGTTGAGGTTATAAATGTTTTCACTAAGAGCAAGTATCCAACTGCAAATATATATTTCCCTGAGCTCTGTGATGTTAAGTTGCATCTGATTGAATGGTGCAAGAATTCAGATGAGTATATCAATTCTTTGGCTTCGAGATTGAGAAGCAAGTTTGATGAGTATTGGGAGAAGTGTAGCTTAGGGTTGGCAGTTGCTGCGATGTTAGACCCTCGATTCAAGATGAAGTTGGTAGATTATTATTATCCACAAATTTACGGCAGCACGTCTTCAGGTCGCATCGATGAGGTTTTTGAGGGTGTGAAGGCTCTATACAATGAACATTCGATAGGCTCCCCATTAGCCTCTCACGATCAAGCTTTGGCCTGGCAAGTTGGCAATGGTCCACTTCTCTTACAGGGTTCTGCGAAGGACTCTAGGGATCGGTTGATGGGGTTTGATAAATTTCTCCACGAAACTACACAGGGTGAAGGCACAAAATCGGATCTAGACAAGTACTTGGAAGAACCTCTCTTTCCGCGAAATGTTGATTTCAACATACTGAATTGGTGGAGAGTTCACACTCCCAGGTATCCTGTCTTGTCCATGATGGCACGAAATGTTTTGGGAATTCCAATGTCAAAAGTTGCACCGGAGTTGGCTTTTAATTATAGTGGAAAAGTCCTTGATCGCGATTGGAGTTCGCTTAATCCTGCTACTGTCCAAGCTTTGGTGTGTTCACAAGATTGGATAAGGAGTGAACTGGAAAATTAGATTGCTTTTTCTCTGCATTCTAATTGTACATGCCAATTCTCCCCATAGATATATCCTCATTGTAAGTTCTATCTTCTAACTCCACATTTCAAATTTCCTGACTTTTCAGAATGCTGGTTCTATTTACCCATAGCCTTATGCAACTTAGCAAGTCACTTTATGATTCTTTTACATTACTTTTTATTAATTGTTTTGGTAAAGTCTGTTGCTTGAAAACTTACTTTCTTATCATGGGAACGTCGCCATTCTTCATTTCTAGTGTAATTTTTTTTTGCAAACAAAGGTAGAGTGTTTATAATCTGACCAAATATCAATGGAAAAGTTTAGCAACAAACTTTTTAACATACTCTTTCAAACACATCACACTTTACTGGATCTAATGAAGTTATTATAGTCTCACTTTCTAGTCTTAATTATGTCTAATAAATTTCGGTCAAAACAGTAAATGTGTTAACAAAGAGGGCATTATCATCATTGGTCCCTGACAGAGATTAATCACTTGCATTCGGTGGTGGATACTTTACATCAATTCCATAGGTATAAAAAAGAACAGTGAATTGTTAACACTTCTCACTATCAATATGGATGGCATTACATAATTTAAAAGTGAATAATTGAAATTGCATAAATTTGGTTTTCTAAAATAAAATTCTTGCAATATCATCATCTCTATTGTGGAACCTCTGATTTTGGAAACTTTCATGTCCATATGGTATATGGTCTTGATGATATTTTAATACTTATATCTGAATCTCGCCTTTGACTTCTTCCACTGCCTCTTTTGTTTGATCTCACTGCCGTAGACAAGGGGCAATTTAAATAGTTAGGTTCTCTATCACAAGTTTATTAAAAGAATCGAGTTAGAAGGCATATAATATATATTATCAATTTAAATAAACTTCATACTTTTTCATAGACTTTGTAACTCTTTTTGGGCCCAACTTTATATTGTAATTGAATGGGCCATTTTTCTGATTGACCTGGGTCCTCGGTCCAAGCTAAATTATTTTGATGGCGGGAATGCTCCTTTTTTCTACAAATGCTTGTTAAACAAATAATCTTGTGATAAGTTGAAGTTAAATTTGAATTTGATAGACTTAGATTATTGATTGTTGTTGGATTTTGATCAATCAAATCCCTCTACAAGTGAGGGAAAATCATAAATACATTGATTAAGCAATTTCAAAATAAAAATGGAGGGGAATTAATGTAGGACGAAATTTTCATGAAATTCGTTGATTAAGCAATTTCAAAATCGGGAAGATGTTACAATCAAAATTATCAATCTAATTATTATTTATATTTTATAGATTATTTGTCGAGCATACTCCAATCTAAGAATCAAATATTTTAGTCATTATATTGTAAAACGTAATTTATTTAGTCCTTTTTGATAGAGGTAGCAAATTAGGGCAAGGTGTGAAAGCACGTTAGGTTGGTCTGCCCTGAATTTCTTATGAGTTGTAGGTTTTTTTGGCCTAGTTTCACCTATTAGGTTGAGTTAAATTGATCCAATTTTTTTCAGACATAAATTTATATAAATTTTATAAGAAAAAAAATACCAAACCAACCAGGTGAAATTGATCTTGATCCAATTTTTTTTCTAGTCTTTAAGAGCCTAACTTGATTTTTTTTATGGACTGTTCAGACTGGTCAATCGAGTTAGATTTAATTTGTTACCTTTTATTTTTTGATGTAAAATAATAGTGAAAATGAAATAACAAAAAAGTCTTTTTTTAATATAAAATCTGTGAATAATTGAAAATTTTGTAGATAAAGAACTAATTAAAGTGATTGATTCTTAGTTAAAATAAAAAATTATTCATTATTTAAGCCTTAATTTTAATTTGTGAAGCTGCACATTTAGTATTTCACTGTTGTTAATTAATATAGTGCGAAAGTGCATACATATATGGGAGCTTTTTAAGTGAAATTGTTTATCGGAAAAATGAGAAAAATACATTTATTAATTGGATTATGCATGCAAGAGTAGAACTTCAAAGTCACGTGACATTTTAATTAACTTTTAATATATGCTTTGACTTTATTTTTTTTATAATATTTATCATACATATGTGATTGTGAGTATATATATGGTTGACACTAATTAATCTTGACATGTATCAAGTGGGAGGATGAATCTAGTAATTTTTTTTATAAGAATAAATCTTAATAATCTATTACATTAGATTTAATTTCACTCACCAACCCTTTGGCTATGAAAAAAAAAAATAAGAGTAAAGAAAATAAGTATTATTAGGCTGTTTGGATTAAAAAAATAAAGAAAGAAAATTGAGAAAAAATGTTTTTTCTTTCTATTTATTTAATAAAATAAATAAACCTATAAAATTAAATTACATTAAATATTTTTTAACCTTAAAGCATAATAAAAAAAAACTAAAGATATTTTGGTTATTACAACAAAAATAATATCCTTGCTTTTTTCCCATTTTCTTTCCAAAATAGAGACCAAACCACAGAAGCCACTGCCATTTTTCTTCTCTGGCTGTATTTTTATTCATCTTTCCATCTGTCTGTTCCCAAACGAGAGATATTTTACTGAAAAGTGCATTCTTTGAACAACTTCTCGCTTCAAAAATATCTATTCCAATCAACGAGTGGGTGATAAGTTAATTTTGAGTTTAAATTTAATATATAATTATTTTAAATATTTGAAAAGAATTTTGTCACTAGCAAAAGATTCTTATGTTCTATAAAAGAAAAATCAATTGTAAATAAGTTGGTAAGAGTTTTCCACAATTTTAACTTACCATATCACCAACTTCCTCTAAAAAAACCAAATTGTGTTATTGATTAGAAAATTTGTGCAATCTATTTGAGTTATTAATTTCTTAACACACGCTTAGATAGAGTTTAATAGGGATATATTGTTAGTATAATTTTTTATATTTTAATTAATTAAACTTATATTTGATATAATTTTAAAAATATATAATTATTCTTAAAATTAACAAATTTATTACAGTCGTGCTTTGTGTTTGGATGCATATTCTATTTTTTTTTTCAATAGATAAAATCTCATGTATTATATAATAATTATTTAGTTAGCGAGAAAATTCCTGCTCCTCTGGTTAAGAAATTAGTAATAGATCCGAACATACATGTGCCACTGTGTCAGAACATTGAAGTCTTATATTGTACAAATCAAATAATGGTAATTTTCACATGGCCTGGTGTGATTTTATCAAAAACTCCTATTGCTATCACACAACATGCCATTTTCTCTGGCCTAATTCCTTACCACTTTTTATTCTTCATAGCATTTAGATAATTTTTTTTTATTGATTTTAGTCTATATAATTCATATTGATCATATATCTATTTTATTTTATTATTGATCCCTCTAAAAATTATTTTTACAGTATTAGTTCTTAATAATGTATTTTTAGTCCTTATAAAATTATAAATATTTAATATTTTATATTAGAATATATTTATTTTAATTTTTATTATTTAAGAAACATCAAGTTTTTCGATAGATAATTGTCACATTATTAATGAATAATGATGAAACTAAAACTGTAAAATAAAATGATATAAAAATTAAAATCATAAGAAAAATTTGGTTTAAATGTGTTTTTAATCATTCAAATTTGAATTAATTTTTTTTTCAAATTAAAATTTTTTTTAGTCCCCACATGTTAGTAATATCTGGTTTTAATCATTCTTCATAGATATATATTGTTAGAAGTGTTGTTTGATGTGATAAATGTAATATAAATAATTATTTGTCATGTGTAATTACTTGCGATGATTGAGTTATTCCTTATTACAACACAAAATAAAATATTCACAAAATATTGTTTTAATGTGACTAAAACATTGTTGAGAGTCACTCAAGTATTATTTTAGTGACCAAAATGTTGTTGGATTCACCCAAACAAGGTTTGTGTAGGTTGGAGGGGAAACTTTAGGGTTTATAATAATTTTTGATTTTTTATTATATATGTGATAAATGATAACTTGTATTTCGTATCTTTAACAACATTTAAAAAGAAAAATTAAAACTAACTATTTCCAAAATGTAAAAATTATAAAAATAATTTCCAAATTTAGAAAAAAAAATTTAAATTTAAAGGATAAAAAACATATTTAAATCTAAAAATTTCATAGAGATAAGACTATAAGCCATGTATAATTACAACTGAAAATATATTTAAGCATTCTTTATATTACCCCTCATGCTACGTACCATTTCTCACCAAAGGACTACAAGAGAAGGATATCACACGCACAAGAGCACTTGTTTATACATAAAATACGAAAAAAAAAAACTATAGCAATTAACAAAGTCAATATCAAGATAGGAAAATACAAACACTGGATAATAAGATGGGTACAAGGTTCCCTCTAATTTGCTGAAATTTATATATACTTTCTTATAAGGGTATGACATTTATTTGCTTTCTATGGCTACTTTAAACCCAAAATAGAAATACAGGTCTGTGAGTACTGTAAACTGAAAGTCAAACAAAAACTAGATGGAAGTGTTTTGAAAAGATTAGTCCTCATAATGTAACAATCTTAGATTTTCACGACATCGATCTTAAGTCATATCTAGATAGGAACAAACTATAAATGTAATCATATCTAGAAAAAGCTCAACTGTATTGAGTTGTTGTTTGGCAACATCATAGACCTTGCTTGTAATGATCTTGATTTTCTGTCTCTTATTTTTTTCCCTACAAGAATTGATATTTTTTAGGTAGAATCGTTGGGACGTGTTCTTATATTTTCTTGGTTCAACATGACTTTTATTTGAAAATTAGAGACTAATTTTTTTAAAGTATTCAGATCTATCTAAGAGATTGATTGATATATAAATTACATAAAAATAAAACTTTTAATCACATGCTTAAGAGATATAATTATCTACCAAAGATATAGGTCACCATGTTGGTTGTTATTTTGTGTTCTCTCATCGATGGTTGAAGAGGAATAACAACATTGAAGTGGATGGAACATGTTTTGATTCTTATCTTGCCATGCTTAGTAAATTTTCAAAGAACTTTACGTACGCTAGCTCTTGGATGTTGGAACATATGAAGATTTATTAGGTTGGGTTGTTTTCCAAAATACAACTTGAGATGGATGATGATGGTGGAACCTTGACATATTTATTCTATCTCACTACTTTTCATGGAAGTGTGTGTTGGTGAGAGAGGTGAAAATAAAAAGTTGGTTTTCCAAATAATTTTGTGGATTTGCATAAGTCGTGTTTTTCTAATTAATTAAAAATTTAATAGAAAATTAAGATTATTAGAGCAAAATGGTCTTTGTGATAAACTACGTGATTATTTTGTTTGGGATTGTAAATATCTACTACTAGCTTTTATTGGGTTTAAAGTAGGATGACATTCTCAATTTCCAGTTTATAGGAAACTATGAAAGGAAATAAAAATTTTCAGTGCAATATATATAATTTTTTAATAATATTTAAAAAATATTACGAAAATATAAAAATTTTTACCTATTAGGTTGTGTAACATTTTAATAGATGTTGTATATAAGATATGTTGCAAAATATCATTAGTGATATTTTATATTTAATAAATATTACTAAAGATATAAAAAATTGTTATTAAAAAATATTGATAATATTTTTATAATAAATATTATTAAAAGTGATAAATATAATAATATTTCATAGGAAAAACCTTTTTACTTCGTGAAAATTAACATCCAAAATAAAGAAAATAATATTATTTTATTTCTCTAAAATAGAAGAGAAAAAAATGGGTCACTAAATAAGTGTAACTCATTTAACAATATCCATTATGGTTGTTTATTTTATTGAATAATGTTACATTTTACTGTTGTAAGTATGATTACTTATTGCTGTAAGTAATGTTATTTTTGTTTTATGTAATTATAATTGCTTATTTTAATGGATAATGATCTGATAAGTAAGTTATAATGTATGACTACCATATCCTTTGTAACTCATATAAATATGAATGAAAATATTCAAAACAATATAGTTTGGCCGCAAAAATAAAAATTACTTTGTTTCTCTGCTCACTCTTCTTTTCTCATTGATATGGTTATTTGTTATATGGTTTTATGGCATAGGCTGTTTTTATTTAGCAGTTTCGATACAAAAGATTGCAACTTTTTTGTAAGGATACTTTTAGAATTTCATTGGAGACTCAAAGAACTAATTACAATGATTAAAAAAATGACCACCCCACTCTTCACGTGTTCAATCTCATTTTTTAAAGTCAAATAATAATTTTTTAGGCTAAATTAAAAGGTGTAAACTAACCTGATCTAGCTTGGTTAAAAAAAATGATTGGGTCCATTTGGTCAACTAAACCTATTAACATATTATATATATATATAATCAAATAAAATATACGAATGAATGTGTCATTTAATTTCTGTTTGCATTTTCAATCAAGAAGGACCTTACTGAATGTTTCACATGAACTTTAAGTGGATATATAGTGCATAATTAATGAGAAAAACAATTACTTTCACGTAAGAAAAAGTCAAGTTTGTTACTTTCTTTTATATGTCGCACTTGTCATATAAAATTTTATGCACTTAGAGCAAAAGGAAAAATGATAAACTAATATAAGATTAGCATCAACGAGGAGTTCTGAGTTTGAACCTTACCGATAGTCCTTACTTGGTGTATAATACATAATTATTACTATAAATTCTTACAACAGCACGTGCTTATTATCTTGAATTTTTTTAAAGCAAAAACCCTATTAATTAGAAAAATAAGGATAGTCTTGGCCATATTCATTAATAGGTAGCAGTTACATATATAATTTGTAGTGGCTGCCTCTATTTTAAGCAATGATGATCAATATGACTTGGGATTCTGCCCCATTCATAATAAGACAATATTATGACATCGAATTTTCCTTTTAACAACTTGTTCTAAGCTTTAACAAGTCAATGATCTGTTTTAGATGTACACTAGTAAGAAACATAACTAATAATATGGCAAGGTATATGAGTGAAAAGATGTTGCTTTGTATCTTGTAAACACATTGTTGCTTAAGCATGTATTGAATTTGGAATGGGTTAGCCTTTGTTTTCCCCTAATTTATTTCCATTTTATCCATAGAAAAATAGAATAAGGTCCACTTTATTTATTTTTTTATCAGCAAAAAAGACATGATATATAAAGGAAACAAGGGGTACCTAACCCTTATACAAAGTTCTAACCCTTATACAAAGTTCTTATATATTAAAACTAAGATAAATAGTAAATAATTAATTGATAATTTATACAAAGAACAAGAGAACTCCTTCACTTTTACATTTAATTATGACCAAGATCTAAACTTTATTAAATCCAACATTTGAAATCTCACTTTTGAAGATGATATTGTTCCTACATAGTCATATAGTACACTTTATGTTATTATACTAGCATTTAGCCCTTTTAAATTGTAAAATTCTATTGTTAAGACTTTTAAAAACAAAATACTAAATTCTGGAAAGTTTAATTTGTAAAAATTACGAAGTTAAATGAGAGAATTTTTTGAAAATAATTGAGTTATATTTTAACTTATAAGAGAAATTTGATTTATTTTATTTTATTTATTTACTTCGTTATTTTTCTTCTAGCTATAAGCACTTATTATTGAAATGTCTATCTAAGCTAACTCTAACCTTACATTTGTTTGTGAATAGAGATCAAGGAATGAAATAGAGAAGAGTGACAGGATAAAAAATATCAAATTTTAACAAGAGAAGAGAAATAAGAATTTTTTTATGGGTCTTACATATAAAAAAAATTCCCTTAAAAGTGGGAAAATATATGTTGTATAAAATTGATTTTTTTTATTATTTTAAAAATTAAATAATTTTTAATAAATAAATAAATACAAAATATATAAATAATAATTAAAAAATAAAGTGTCAGATGATCAAATTTGCTAGTTTAAAAATAAAAAAACTTTACCTGAATCGAAAGGCATAAATTTAAATTTAATTCGGTTCAAGTTAATTTAGGTTCATAGATTATTCCAACTCATGAATTATGAGACACTATCAAATTTTAATTTAATTGAAATTTTAAGGATATTGTCTCACTTTATTTTCTTACTAAATAATTTATTTTATTGATAGTGAATAATAAAAGTATTCCATAAATACATGAGGTTATATTTGTTGGGTTATTTTTGGACTTCTATCTATGTGGATAAAAATTCAATACTCTCAGGTCTGCTAAATCTTTTTTATAAAAAAAAGGGTTAGATTAAGGAGAAGCAAAGAGAGAGAAAGAGTATGGATTTTCACAACTAGAAAAGAGAAGAGAGAGAGAAAGAAAAAGAAAGTGTTCTGTTTTCATTTCTATACAGAATAATTAAGTCAAAATCACGATATCTACTTTGTTAATTGTTAGATCGGGCTGAAAATTTGACAAAAGGTTCAACATATGTAACTCTACATCTTAACGGTTTGCGTCTTGATTTGGAAGTCTGTGGTATAAGAAATCGTACTTGCATAATAGGTGATTTTGTGAGTTATTTACTTTCTTGTTCCTTATTTTTTGTTCTTCATTTGCAACATTTGCTTGTGTTGACTGATTGTATATCCAAATTGTGCTCTTGACTTAAATACTCTTGTATCTTTAGTTGATTATAGTTTATTGATTTCTTTGGTTTGGACGATCTGTGATTTTTACTTCTCACATTGAGGGGATTTTCTACGTTAAAAATATTGATGTCTCTTGTGTGATTCTTTTCGTTATTACTGTCATTTTTTATTTGTGTTACTCCTTATAGATTCTTTCAAGTTAGAAAACTTTATATTCACTATATTGTAACCACATTGATAATATATTATTGGTTTTTCAAGTAATTTATTACTTTTCCTTATCAATACCATGCCCATGCTCTTATGCATGTAAACAAGCAACTTATCCCTTGAATTTAACCATAATAGTACGTATAAGTGCATTACAATTCCCCCTTCTGCACCAAATTGTGATATTTTTACTATTCGGCCTTCGACTTTCTGATTTTATACTAATTTTGGAATAGGACAAATTAACTTCCTTCCTATTAAATTTAATTAAAAAAATTTGAAGAAAGTCGGAAAAGGAAAAGTGATTTCCCTTTCCTTATTGGATCCAACCAGGAAAAAGAGCTAAGAATTAGGGTTACAGCCTCAGAAACATATATGCCAGCTAATTCTTTAGGTTAATCAATTCGCGTTTATCTAGGGAATGCAAAGATAATAGTTTTATAATAATGTCATATATATATATACATATACATATATATATAATATGAAACAATCATTTGTTTAAATATTTGAAACTTACAATGATCATACTTAACTGATAAGCGCATACACATTAATTTGTTGCCAATAAAATCACGTCATTTTCAAGATATTATGTTTCCATGTGGTGTGATTTTGACAGGTTAATTACCTACCATTTTGGAACATGTATCGTTTAGTGGTTGGCATCTTCACCTCCATTTTTAGGATGAAGTATAAACATCAGGTTGGAGTGGTCCCTCACCTATATTATACCAGAGAATCAATATTTAGCTAGGGGCATTTAGGGTTTTGAATCATTATTATACCAGAGTGTCTCATATATATATATATATATATATATATATATCATGAGCCAGTCTATTATGTAATCTTTCATATTATAAGAAAAAATTTATTTATGCTGGACAAGAATATAGGTATATTTTAGTTAATTTGATCCTATTTAATTTAATTGAGATTTTATTTCCAATGATTATTTTCTATTCTTAATATTAAGTTTAAGTAAAGGGTGGTTTAAAAAAAGTTTTAAATGAAATTAGTAAAATAAATGATATTAACTAATTTTTTAATTAATCTGAATTAATTTTTTTTACTTATCATTTCGTTTAGAGGAAGTACTTAATTTGTTTAATTTTGAATTTTATCATAGAGTTTAAATTAATTTGATACTATGTATACCATTAGTTTGTCCTGATTAGAAAGTAAATTTGATTTTTCTTTTGGTACAAGGTTAATTATATTTTTTATTGGAGTCAATTTTATTCTAACTAGATATGAAAATTGTAAACGATAAATTTTTTTTTTCTAAATATTTAACGTAGCTATATACACATGTCTTGAACTAATTAAGTTGACATGCGCTTAATAATTAATCAACTTGATTTAGAGGTTATACAAAATATATTCTAATTTTTATATAAAAAATAACTAATGTCCAATTATATTTTCGTAAGTGAATATTAATAAAATTAATTAACATAATTTATCATGTAATATTTTTTAGAATAGCCAGGATAGCCTTTTTGGTAACTTTTTCTCAGTGTCGTATGTTTTCAAATTTCTAATTAACAGATGGATTCTTATTTCTAATTAACAGATGGATTCTTACTTGACATGAGGTATTTTCCATAATTATATGAAAAAATCACAGAGAAGTAAACAAAAATCAAAATATCTGTGTTGGGGTCTGAGCAGATGTGACTAGTAAGAAATATGTATAACAAAACAAATTGATCGAACATTCAAGTTTGTAATTAGTGAGATAATTAATTAATAAAAAAACGTGAATAGATAACGAATATATAATGATGGAGATAAAAAAATAACGAGACAAATGCAAAATATAGGTTTTTTTTACAAAGTTACATGTATTATTTATGAAAATTAATTTTTTTAATTAGATAAAATTATTATAAATGACAAAAATGAGTATAAATGACAAAATTATCTTTTTAAATATATAATATAATTGTATATTCAAAATTTAAATTTGAGATTCTTAAGTTGAAACAACTCCATAAGTTGATATAAAAAAATTGTTTATTAGTAATAACAACTCATTTCATTCCACCTAACTACTACAGGTAACAACAAAAGGAAGATTAGCATCTAATCGTATACATTACATCCTATCCTTGTAAGTATCTCCCACCAAAACATCCCAATGCTATCTATATTTATGTCAATAAGATAAGGGTAGTTAAATTTCAAAGTATGCAAGGAATTAAGCCACTGAGATGAAGATTATGAACAAATGTTTATGTAACAAAATAGTAGAGATTCAAGTAATTAAGATGACATCCCTTGAAATGACAGCTTGCACTTTAAATTTATATATTATAAATAGATTTGTATTAGTTTATTTTAAGGAAATAATTATTTTTTAGAAAGTCTACAAACATTTATTTTTATAATTTAAGCATTAACTTTTGGTAAATGAATGATTCTTTTTTAAAAAATAATATAAAAAATCACCAATAAAAAACGACTATTTATCTAAAATAAAGTAAACCAAACCTTGAATAATTTGATATATGACATGGGGTAGGTCATAAAAATTCAGATCCAACTTTGGCATCCTAAAATTTGAATGGCCCATGTGTGCTCTAGGTCATCCTGTCGATTAATTTTTTTTATATTAAATTAGATCCTCATGTTTTAACATAATAAGATAAAATGTTCTAGGGTAAAAGGGATTCATGATAAGTTTCTTATGAATATATTAAATATAAAAAAATTAAACATAATATGTTAATGCAGGGAAACAATAATGTTATAATATAATAATAAGTTGATAATTTTATATAAATATTATATACATGTTAATTATGGTTGTAAAGTAAATCTAAAAAAAACAAAAACAAATAGTCAATACTTTTATCTAACCCATGTCGTGCAATGAGTTGAACTGATAAAGTAAAATTTCAATCCTCAACTTATTTACCCTAATCCAGTTCAGCCCCAAAAATTCATTAACCTACCGCAGAAGGTGGCGATAATGATGGCAAAAACATCTATACACGTGTATATGGCTAATAAAATCAACTAAGAGAATGAGTATTTTCAATAGCAACTACAAAGTAAAAAAATATTAGTATTTTTTCTACTTGCTTGCTTGTTAAAAGAGTGGGTAGGGTACGATGATATATGTACCTACGAGTTAATTCTATTCATTTATTTTTTAAATTAAAATATTTTGATTAGTATAATTAATTGCATAGAATATTGACTATTTTAGTTTTATGGATTTTAAACTATTTTTTAAAATTATCAAAATAATTAAAAAATTATGGTTACTATATTTTTAAAATATTTTAATAATTTTTGGTAAATATTCATAGATACTTGTAATATATTGAAAATTTCTACAAGTACATGCACATATATGGGAGCCCATGGGAATGCATAAGGGGTAAGAAGTAAATATTTATTATTACCCATACCTACTTCACCCTATGGACATCCTTAATATTGAACAATTGACACGAGATTGATCTAATTTAAGTAATAGTTTCGTGTTCATGTACTTAATAACTTGAGAAATAATTTTATCGTTGATAATGATTTTATTTAGTTTGAGTAAAATTATCGTTTGTAAAAAAAAAAAAGACGTAGTTTTTTTAAAAAATAATGTAATCACTTGTTTACTAAGAAAATTTGTTTTCACCAATATGGATCTTGCAAATTACCTACTACTCCTAAAGCACCATAGTCGACCAACCTCTGTCCCACTTAATTTGCTCATAATTTTATGTACGAAACTTATATAATGCAAAGTTAACTTTAAAGTATGTATGGTGTGCTTTTCAAGTGTGCTTGGCAGAGGTTGATTTTGAAAAAATAATCATTTATTTTTTAAAAACTCTCAAAAAGCTTAAAAAAAGTGAATATTTAATTCTTCAAAATAAGTTGATACAAATATGGTCTAATTAGTTTCTACGATTTTATCATGAAAGTTTGTTTGATATGTAAATTTAATGTGAGTTTGTTCTGAGGCTCTTGTAGCTTTACACAAGTTCTTATTGATATATTGTCATTGACACCTAAATCCACAACCATTGTCGATACCTAACCTGACATACATACAAGAAGTCAATCAATCAATGAGTATATAAATCAACTCCGGTATTATCTATAAGGTTATAAGGTTATAGGATGTCACCATGTTATTAAAAGTTTGATTATATAATGTTTGAAAACAAAAGATCATTAAATGTAGCTCAATTAGTAACATATGCTGAATTTATCAGAGATGACCTAAGTTTGATTTTTGCAAAATACATTTTAAAAAAAGATGGAAAAAAAATTTAAAAATAACTAAGTTTTCTAAATTAAATATTAGTCTCATAACTAATTCAAAAGAACGAAATATGTTTTTAAAAAAGAAGGAAAAAACTTAAGTGTTACTAAATTTTAAATTGAATATTAATCTCCTAACAAACTCAAAAGAACTAAACTTGCGAAGGATAACTACTTCATGCATTGCTTGAGCTTCTATCATAAAACCATTTAATTATTATTATTTTTTTTGCCTTTTGATTTATGTAACCATGTACTGGGGATTTATCTTCCTAGCAATCCATGTTACCATCAGGTTATAAACTTCTACAATGATTAATATATGTAACTCTCATGTGATTGGTGAGAAGTTGTGAAGGGGAATGTGATTATACCCCCAAATCCCAAACACCATGATTAGGGGTTGGCTATGGAGGAATGATTGCACTTATAAAAGGGTTATTGTCAAACCCCTTTCCAAGTTACAACAATGTGGTCCTCAAAGAAGAAACTTCAAGGAATCACACATCCTTTTATGATGTATGGTCAATTGGTCACCTAGACATACAATATAGCCTTAATAATAGTGGCATTAAACTTCTTCAGAACATATGGCATGGGCAAAAATTGCATTTAAAGTTCAGCACAGAAGAATCACACATATATAGCCATAGTATCAATGCACTTTGACAAAGATTAGGAAAACTATATAGACAATGAACATAGACCACTCACACTATAAATGGACCTATGAAATTGATGGCACTAGCTAGCATAGGCCGTCTATGGCTATGTGTATATTATTTTGTACATTGTGCCGAAATGAAGCTCAATGAATTTTGGTAAGGTAACAAGAAATTAGCAATTGAGATAATCACCACCTTATGGTCCACATCTTTCAGTCAATTAATTATACCATGGAAATTTTGGTGAATCATTGCATCTAGTACCCTCAACCAACCTCTACACAGAATCAAGAAAGAGTGGAGACATTGAGGATGATAATTATTGATTTGCATTCTTTCTCTGAACCATGCTCTTTCCTTGAGATACTCCTCTATGGTTATTTATATGGAAGTGGATAAAACCTTTGTTCTTCATATCTCAACAATGTGCTTAGCCTATTGAAACTAAATATTGTCATTGTCCTTCAAATATCTCCATTGATAATTTCATATATATATATATATATATATATATATATATATATATATATATATATATATATATATATATATATATATATATATATATATATATATATATATATATATATATATATATATATAAAGAGTTTAATTTTTATATATTTATCAATAAAAAATCATTATTAATGTGTTTTTAAAATAATTATTATAAAAATTAATAAATTTATCATATATAATTGCTTATAATTAAATAATGATATAAAAATTCTTTACAATTAGTAGATACACCATTTTCTCATAACAGAAATGTTTTAAGTTCCAGATTTCATAACATCATTGTGATTCAGTAAAATAAAGAGCGTTTAGAATGGCAATTTTTTTTTTCCAACAAGTACGGTTCAAGTCAATATTTTTATCAATTGCACTGATAACTACTCTAGTTGAGGAGAAACAAATGAATTGCTATAATGGTAAAGTTCAGCCTAATTATATGCAAAATCGAATTTTTTTTTGGCTTATGTCATGATTATCATTTTAGCTTTAAAGCATAGACCTTTGCAAAAATAAAATTATTAAATGTATAAAACCTTTTACCTGACCTATAGACAAGTTACAGTGACATGTAAGAGTCAAGTAAAAGTAATTGCAGTTAAAAATATAAATAATTTAAAATGACAAATATTCTTTTTATGATATAATGCTATTTGGTGTGAATTTTCTCCAAGAAAACTCAAGAACTAATAACTGGTGAATAATATACCCATGATTATACATGGTTGGTAGATGAAAGATGTTTTTCAATATATGTTACTAACAATTGGATTCGTTTAATTAATTTGAAGTTGACGCCACGAAATAATTGTTATTTCACTGTTAAATGCAAAACTTGTAGCTTGTCCCATCATTTTCTTCGTATTCAACTTCGTGTATTCTTTTCGTTGTGACTTGTATTGTTACATAATTATTTGATCTTGGGAAGTGTTAATAAATCATGCTAGTGTTGTGAACCGGACTTAGGTTTCATTGATAATGTTGATATATATGTGTGTGACATAACAGATTTTTCTCTGTTCAGGAAAAAAGGCTTATAGTTAATGCAGACAGATCTCAAGAACGATTTAATTTTTCTATTATGGTAAATGTGTGATTTTAATTTTTGAATAACTTTTTTGCTCAAATTTAGTTTGTCACTTTCTTCAATGACTACAACCATTTCATTAAATTAATGTTTTTTTAAGTCTAAAACTCTTAATTTCTCATTTTTTTACTCATAATCTCCGCAAATTTAACTATTTAAACTATTTTAATTTTTTCAATTCTACTCAAATTAATTCATTAACTAAAATATCGTATTTCACTTAATTACCATTGTTTCTTCAAAATCCTAACTTAATTTCAGTAGCTGAAATAAAGAAACATTCTTGGTAATGGGGTTTCACAAGAACAATACCCCTACAATACCTATATTTTTTTATCAAAAAATATTATTAGATGGAGTTGGGATACCCTAATCCTTTGAACAATACCAACATCCAACCAAACTCTTGATACCTTAACACCTTCTAGCATATCTTACTCCCCTAAAAGGCCAAACAATAAATACAGATAGTCAAGAAATTAGTCAAAATATATAAACTTGATACAACTAGTATTACATATTTTTATACTCAGAACTTACATCTACAAGCATTTCAAACATTCTATGGGACAAGCATACCATTCATAAAATGAAAATGAAAAGTCTTTCAACCACAGCCAAACTCTGAATTTAATTAACTCAAAAACTTGTTCATTATTAGGTTCTTCAATTTTGAATATGACACAATTTTTATATAACCAAAAAGATCAAAGTGAAGCAAACTAGAGAAATGACTAAGTTGTCTTAATTTTCTTTCTAAATTAAGAACTCGCAATTGTGTTGTAAAAAATAATCTTTGATATTTATAGGTAGTACCACTTGGAATGTAATCCACTTATAACAATAACTCCAAACCAAAAAATTAAAACTGAAAACTAAAAAAAAACATTAAATAAACAGTAATTTCATCCTTCAAATGACAAAACGGGGGAGAGTAGGTCAACCAAACAACCCTATTGCAGCCAATGTCAGACACTCTAATGGTTGTTGAGATTGGCCACACTTTCTTCAAGGTATCTATTAATTTCTTCATTTAATTATTGCTATTGCACTATGGAAACATATTTGACTTATGTTAATACCATTTACAAGGGAAGAAAAGAACAAACCACAGTACATATAACGATTAGAGCCGTTCACAATGACACAACTAGTGCACCAATATATTTGGTTTGGTTTTAGTTTTTTTTTAAGTTAAAAAATTTTCGCTTTAGTTGATCTTAAAATGATTTTGTTAGATTAAGTTGATGATTTTACTAATTTATTATACTAATTTGGTTAACTTGAATGATGACATATAATAAACTATAAAAAATATCACATTAGATAGACATTTATCATACTAGTCAAAATTAACACCATTGATATAAAATATTGACTAAAAGATTATTATGATTCAACAAAGATATTATAAAGAACTAAATTAAAATATTTTACACTTAAGAAAATTACATTGAAATAAAAAAAATTTAGGTGAAAGACTAAAATTATATTGTAACATTAATTTTACTAGTTAAATTTCTAAAAATTTGAAGGTGAGTTAATTTGGTCGGTAAATATTTTCATTCATTTTAACTTATACTCCTGTGAAGTAGTTCAAACGTCTGAAAGGGAATCAATGAATCATAACTCAAACGTCTGAAAGGGAATCAATGAATCATAATTCAAAGCTCTAACGAATCTTTTGGAAGATTTTTTTTTTTTTTTGCTAAATTTAAATATTATTTAAATTAGTAGTTAAATCCTATCTAATTAACTATTAATTAATTAGAGTATTATTTTTCTTAACTAAATTTAAGTTATATTCATTTATATTTCTTATTACTACAAATTAGCTAGAAAATAATTACAAATTTTAAAAATTTACTATAAATTAACTAAGATTATTTTCTTAGTTAATTTGCTACTTATTTCATGCTACCACCGATATTATAGTAATTTTTTAACTAATTATTTTTACTAGAAATTAGCTAAAAATAACTATTGATTTTAAAATTTTGTACCTAATTATTTTGTAGCAAATTTTAAATTTTCTAGTAGTGGAACTCTAAAAATTACTTTTCAAACTAGAAAATGGAAGGCAAGAGTTTCGATCCGTCTAGTCACATTATTCTACTGGCTAGAATTATCATGTCAAACTTATCTTTTCCATAAAATACCCTAATTAAAATATTTGTATTATATTATGTTTTTACATAATTTCAACATTTGGGATTGAACTACTTCTTTCTTTATGAGTTTCTTTTTATAGATGTTACGACGCAGACCGCAAAAATGGAATGCAGTTGAAAATCGAGTCCCTTATGAAAGGAATCAAATACGCAGAGCCAGAACTGGTTTGATCGATATATCTGAAACCGACTCGACCTGATTAGAGTCATCACCGACCGACATTTTTCATGGAAAATGCCGGGAAACCTTGTACAGATAAGACTGGTCACGAATAAAAATCTAAGCTTGGGAGTCGGTTACGCGCAGGGATCATACGATATCCCCACACGTCTATCACAAGATAGTTACCCAAGTTAGCTGCATGAACGAAAAAGACCCTTACACTGTGTTGATACTTTTCTAAGAACGAAATATTTACAAGGAATATACATACATATTTTTGGGATGAATAACTTGACAAGAGTGACCTCTTACTCCTACATATCTTCTTTTTGTCAGAGAAATCAAAGTTCACATAGTTTTGGACATGTTATTAGGTGTGAAGGAATACACTATCCGTTAGGCGTCTGTGGGTTGAATGACATTGAAAAGGGACAGACTATCCATTAGGCGTCTATGGGTTAAATGACGTTTGGAAAGAGACAAACTATCCATTAGGCATCCATGGGGTAAATGATATTGAAAAAGGGTGGACTATCCATTAGGTGTCCATGGGCTAATTGACAATGGACTTTCCATTGGCATCCAAAGGAGTTTGGAGAAACATGTAACTGGAAAACTCAATGATAGGTGCTTGGATGTTTTAAGGATAATGCTGGGAAGAGGCCAAGACCGACTCAACTATTGAAGTGATGGGATGCCGAGACCGACTCAGCCAACCGAATCGGAAAGGCAGCCGAGATCGAGTCGGCCAGGAGGTATATCAGTTGATAAGCTTGTGAGACATGTGATGCTAGGATTGGAACTGATGTAGTTCTCGGCTATATGGAGCCGAGACCGGTCTAGAATCTATCTAATCATTGAGTTCAGATGCATTGAGTCCAGATGTAATAGCTCAAAAAGGAGGATCGAGACCAACTCGATCCCTTTAGGTGTCAACTACATGTTGGCTAACCTACTCTCATAACTAATGCTTGGAGTGGAAAGTCTAGTGTAGGGATAAGTTATGACTTATGGTACACTAAGCTATTCTACGTTGACTTATGAAATGTATATTTGTGGAGTCTCAGCGACTAACTTGGTATCCAGGAGTTGATGTTGTTCTTTCTCTTTGATTTTCACTGGTGGTTTTGCTTAAGTCATGCTTTGAATGCTCTTTAAGATTCAAAGATAGCTCAGTCCTCAGGGAATTTTCTCTCCTTTCTCAATTCCAACCCTTTCGACCCCTTTCTCTTCGTGCTTGGACCTTTTATAGGTCACGCTTGAGGTCACCATTGCATAAGATTTAGCCACGTGTATCATTCCCATCCCTCTGATTTCTTCTTTTTAACTGACATCAAGGACCCCAAGATCCTTGCTCAGACAAGGTCGTGTGCCCAGAGCGTGCCTCGCTGATGTGTCAAAGGCAAATCGGTTATGTCGAGTCGTGGTGTGTCCACCAAAGGGCCTAGCTCCCTTGTTGCTTCCTTCCTCCACATTTCCTCCTTCTTTTGGCCACATTTTGGTTGGCCCTGGGCTGACAACAAATCAGGAGCAGGAGGCGCAAATTGTACAAGATTTTTATCCTCTCTTGCCTACGTGGACCAAATTGGGGTCACACAATAGATGATGGAGAGGAAAGATACATACAAGATATCTCTATAAAATATACTCCAATGCTCAAATCAGTATGTGATTTTAGTATATATCTTATTTATATAAAACTTACGTTTCACCTTTATTTTACTCTTTTTTTTTATATTTATCTTTTAAGAATGTACATTATTGGTCTTATCATTAACACAATCTCTGTTATCCTTTATTAATTACTTTTTACTATGATTGTTATCCTATTCATTAAGATATTTATTCCTCTTATACGTTTTTCAATCAATAGTACAATTATTCATTATGAGTTATAACAATCACTAAATTGATGTGTATTTTACGTGGTTGAGTCAATTTTGAATTTTTCAATTACATATTATATTCCAAAGATCTAATAATTAGGAAAAATTGAGAACTATAATAATTAGGAAAAATTGAGAACAGGATAAAGTATAGGCAATGCAACTTAGATGAAATATTTACTGAAATTACACTACAAGATTTTTTTGATTTTTCTATTAATTTTAGCAACCATTTAAATTAGTAGTTCAATCATAGCTAATTAACTATTAATTAATTAAAATATTATTTTTTTCTAGCTAAATTTAAGTTATATTCATTTATACTTCTTATTGCTATAAATTAGTTAGAAAATAACTACAAATTTTAAAAATTTACTTTAAATTAACTATATAAGATTATTTTCTTAGCTAATTTATTACTTATTTTATTATATCATTAATATTATAATAATTTTATAACTAATTATTTTTACTAAAAATTAACTACAAAATAACTATTACTTTTAAAATTAACTACAAATTATTTAATAATAAATTTTAAATTTTCCAGTAGCATTAAAAATCCTCGAAAAGACTTAATGTATACATCTTAAGTACAGCTCTTGCACATTTCTCTTACTTTGTGTTGGTGTTTATAAGAAGAAATACTTGTATTCAAACAAGAAAATATTTCTGATTAAGTATGACTTAATATAGCAATTCATGATAGACCATTCTTTTGTCAATTATACGCAAAGCTTCGTAAAATTAATTTTAAATAAAATTGATTTTGTAAAATTAAAATTTAGTTAAAATTAATTTTAAAATAATATAATTTATATTTAAATATTTTTATTTAAAAAATGATTTAATAATAAAATTTAGCATAATAAATTTTATCCAACGCAAAAGCTATTTAGAGTCAAAATCAATTATATATGAATCCAAAATTAATTTTCTAACATAATATAAATATTTACTTAAAATTATATTCTCTAATATTTGAACATTGTCACAACCTAAATTGTGACGTTAGTAAAAGCCAAATGATCAAACCGGCCGGGTCATGCCAAGCGTTTTGGGTTTAAGGTTTAGGGGCAGGGAAACCTAAAGGAAAGGCTGGTCTTGAATCAAAAATATGGGTTCGGGAGTTGGTTACACGCTAGGGGCGTAGGGGCCCCTAGCATGCCTATCACTTGATAGTTACCCTTGGCTAGCTATACGGAGAGAGGGCGGTGCTTGTATTTGGATTTGTTTTTTTGGTCTAAGTCACGGGAGGGAGGAGGAGGTTCAGGTAAAGTGTTAAAGGATTTTGGGATTTGACTTGATGGGGGTGTGCCCCACAGCCTACGTTTGCCTCGGCTCCAGAGGATTCAAAGTCCGTAGTTACGATTTGGGAGAGTTTGGTTTTTAGTGGAAGGTGAGTTTAGGAGGGGGGAGGATGGCGTCGTCAGTCTCGACCCCTAACGGGCCAGAGTCGGTTTGGACATGGGTGTTCAGGTTGGAGACCAAGCCGACTCGTTTGGCTCAGCTCTGCTATGGAAGGGTCCGAGTCGGCGTAGGCCACCAGATGTGGCCGAGGCCGAGTCGGCTTCGGGGAAGGCAGGATGGGGGGTTTTAGGTCATTTCGGTTGGCAGTCCAGGGCCGAGATGGGTAACGGGGAATCTAACCTGGAACGATGCAAGGGTTGAATTGGAGTACTAACCTGGTGTTCGGAGGTGGTGGACGCGTCTTCCCTGTCTTAGTCCGACGTCGGATCCTCTCTTTCTGCGGCTCACAGGATTCTCCTTTCGTTTCTTCTTGGCGTCGTCGTCGACTTTTCTTGGCTTTGTCTCCGGTTGCTCTTTCTCTTGGTCCTGCTAGCGTTCTCTGCTTTCTCTTCCTCACACTGTCACCGTGTCCTTTTTCCTTTCATCTTGGGGCTTTATATAGAGCTTGGGGGTGGGCGTATAACAACCAAGTCCCGAGATTCTCGGATATTATCCTCTCCTTCTTTTCATTTCTTCCACTCCACCTGGGGTCCCTTTGGGATGTGGGAGACTCGGTCAAGCATAGGACGGAGTCAAGCGTGGACTCGGTGGTCGAGGCCGTCTTAGCTTGGAGTCATAGGGGAATGGCCCAAGAGCTAGAAATTGGGCCAGCTTTGGGGAAGGCTGGAAGGACGTTCCGGCTTTGGGACAATTTTAGGGTGCTCTGAGTTGCCCCCTCTTTATTTGCATTCAGTATTGGGTTCTTTGAATGCGAATAAAACTCTAAACTCTCTGGGGAACCGTAGCCAGGGGTGGTCTGAAATTTGAGCTTCGAGTAGTAAGCTGCTTGGGAATAAATGGCTGTTGGGCTTTCCATTGGGTGCCCAGATTTGGAAGAAGCCATCAGGATGTTTGCTTTCGGGTGATTACTAGGCTTTCTCTTTGGCGCCTAGGTTTGATGATCTTTCTTTGAATTGCCTTGACTTGATTGGCCTTTGAGCTTTCCATTAGGCGCTCGAGGTTCGAGGATGGCCATTGGGGTATTTGTTTCGAAAGTGATCGCTAGACTTTCCACTTGGCGTCTAGGTTTGATGATATTGCTAACTTGTTATGACTTGATTGGCCTTTGAGCTTTCCATTAGGCGCTCAGGTTCGGGAAGCGTCGTTGGGGCTGTCTGTAATGAGGAGGGTGACTTGCTAGGCTTACCTTTGGGCGCCTAGGCTTGATAACGTTCTGATCTGCCTTGCTTGGTCCAGATTTGGAGAGGCGAATCATCTTATGGGAACTTGGTATGGTATTGGATAGGTTAGGTCAAATCTAATTTGACGGGATGCTGGCTGCAGCTCCCTGCTATTAGCTGTCATGGATTCATTTTTTTTTCCTTTGGGAACTCAATAGTCGCGCCTGAAGGTACGCGCCTCTCTGATTTGTCTTTTCATTTCTGGGAGGCGCATTGATGGCACCTTTTCATTCCTCGGGACACATTAATGTGTCTTTTCGCTTCTTGGGGTTCATTAACTCCAGGCGTGATGATTCGCGACCACAGGGGATCGCGCCTCTTTAATGGTGCGTCGCCTCTTGTCCCTAGGCAACCCTTGATTGCTATAAATAGCGCTTAGTTGCCCGATTTAGACTTCATTCCCCATTTTCCAGAGCCCAGAGATTTCCCTTTTCTCTCTCGCGTTCTTTCCCATTGTTCTCTTGCATTCTTCTTCCAAAGCTTCCCTTCTTCTTAGCCACTATGTCAGGTGCTGTAGAAATTCACTCCTCATCGTCTTCTTCTTTTACTTCCACTTCAGTCCCTGAGGCCATAGCTGCCATTCCTGTGGCTATGGCGGGCAAAGCAGAGTCAAGCTTCAATGCCCCCTCTTTGTTAGGGGGAGGCACTATGAATGGGTCCACCAGGACGTTCTGTCCTATGGCTCAAAAATGGCCCCTGAGGAGGTGGAGTCCCTTGCTGCCAAAGGGGACTGGGTCTGTGGGCCTCATGCCCCTCGACTGGAGATGACCCACTGCTCTTCCTCAGAGCGGGTCTGCCACGTGTGCAGAGAGGGAGAGGGCGATTTCGTGTACATGTACGAAACCGTCCTCCAAGATTTGGGGGTGACTTTTCCTCTGGATCGCTTTACCGCGAAGGTGTTGAGGCTGGTGGGCGTGGCTCCTTCGCAACTTCATCCCAACGGGTGGGCGGCTCTTCAGGCTTTCAAGGTGGTGTGCTTGTGGTGCTGACCTGCCCCTTCAGCCCCAGTGTTTCGAGTCATTACACTATCCGAGTGGGGGAAGAAGGTGGGCTGGGTCTCTTTGGCGCCTCTCCCCCAGCGCCAGTTTGTTCCTGACATACACGGCGTCCTACAAAGGTTTTAAGGACCGATTCTTGAAGATAAGGGCCCTAACCGAGGGTCCTTGTGCACGGATGGGCAGCCTATGCCACTGTCTTTGAGGCTGCCCTTGAAGGCCTCGAGGGGACCTTGAAGAGCCGTCTTTCTTGCGAGGAGAAAGTGACTCTCCAACTGCTGGACGAGTTGCCCCGAGGGATGAATTGCAAGGAGATTGTGGCCTTGGCCCTTGGGAAAAAGCCTGTTTCCCACCTGAAAAGTAAGTCTTGTTTCTTTTGTTTAGACATAATAGGAGTATCTGATGTCTTTATTATTTTGTTTTTATGTTGGCAGGAACGATTGAAGATGAGGGAGTCGACATGGCTGCCCTAATTAAGAAGGTGAAATTGGCCCAACGGGCTGCGTCCGCGGTGAAACCGGCAGTGCGGCCAGCCGGGATGGAGTCGGCATCCACGGCCGATGTGCAAGCGGCACCAGCATGCGAGTCGGCTCCTATTACGAGACGCCCGATGGCCGTCGAGGCGAGAGTCGGGCGCGTGTGGCGAGGACAGCGAGGACTCACTGCTGCCGTTGCAACACAGGTCTGGCCGAGTGCAAGCCGGCGTGCCTGCTCGAGCCGACACCAAGGCCCTCCCTCGAATGTGCTGACACAAGGTGCCAAGAGGAAAGCTAAGGCCCTCGCTGCTGAAGATGCTGCCAGGAAGAAGGGCAAGGGTGTAGTGTCCCTCGGCTTGTCCCCGGTCCATTTGACTGAGCAGAGTAGGGTGACTATAACTGCCGGCCCTGAGCTGCCCCCGGGAGGCCTGCCCTACTTCAAGGCCCCTGCTAATGTGAAGTCCTTGTGGGGGCCCAACGTAGACCTCCAAAGCTGGTTCCCCCCAAGCTTGATCCCTCAGTACGACCGGAGGCTCTTGGTCGCCGCTGGGGTGGATGGGACCTTTGACATGCTGGAGGCATATCATCTTAGGTCACTGGCTTCCCTGGAAATGTCCAAGGGCTTGGTGAAGAAGGCCGAGCAGATTGTGATGAAGGAGGCCTTGCACAAGAAGGAATTTGACAGGGTGGCCAAGGTCAACCAGGATCTGAGGGCTGAGGTGGAAAGGTCAAAGGCCGAAGCGGCCAAGCTGAGGACTGACCGAGAGGGTTTGTGGGCTGACTTGGCGAAGTCAAAATCAGAGGCTGCGCTGATGGGGGGAAAGGCCGCAACGGCCGAAGCGGAAACCGCCAAGCTGTCAACGAAGATAACCGAGGCTGAAGCTGAGACCGCCAAGTTGAAGGCTACTTTGGCACTTGCGCAGCAGTCTTCCGAGGCCTTATCCAAGGATCTGGAAGTGGCTCGTTCTCGAGCCATTTCGGCGGAGGCGGTCGTGGCAGCAGACGAAGAAACCAAGGCCAAGTTGGGGACCGCTTTGAAGGCTGCAGGGGCCAAGGCTGCTGCTCTAGAGGCTGAGGTTGCTGCCTCAACACAGGAAAGGCAGCGCCTTGCTAACAGGGTGGAACGCTTAGAGAATGCCATTGTGGATCAGCACGAGGCGGGCTTTGAGAAAGCCCTTCAGCAAATCGCTCTCTTGGCCCCAGACTTTGATTTGAGCCCGTATTCCATCACTCTAGAAATCAAGGATGGGAAGCTTGTTTCCCTCCTTGACTCCCCTCCCCAGTGATTGTAAAAAAACTTTATTATTATGGAATGAAGATTTTGTTTATTATTTCTCTTTTTGCCTTTTTCCTTTTCTCTTATGGTTGTTATTTTTTTCCTTTGTTTTTTTTCGGGTGAGGGTTGTGCATGGGGATGAGAGCTTCTTACGGGTACCTAACTGGTTAACTTGACCTAACCGAACCGAGATGAAATCAACCTAGGGCAGACTTAGAATGCAGAGCTTCCCCTTTTTTCTCGGGAATGCGTGTTTATTACTATTATTATTATACCCTCTTTTTTCTCTTTTTTTTTTTTGACGTTTGCTTTTGACTGCGCTTGACCACCTGGACCAGGTTATCGCCGTATTTCTGCGATATCTGGGACCGCGAGGGTCTGTAATGGAGATGGTACCTTTGGTCGCGAATTGCAGATTCTTTTGTTGAATTAATAAAGCTTAGCATGCGAAGTAAAACAAAATGAGACTTTATTGATAATGTATGGTTTACAAAGTGGGGACGTGGTTTTTCGCGTTTTTGTACAGGATGGCTGTTTGTTGGGGTCAGCGAGATAACCCCGTACTTGGCTTCCCTAATCCTATTCTGGCTCCGGCTGGATGCGGACGACTTTCCACTGCTGCTTAGGCGAGATTTCAAGGGAAGAACCTCTTGACTGAGTCCGAGTTGACGGGGTGTTTGAGGTCGCATCCTTCAGCGTCAGTTAGGAGTAGCGCCCCTCCTGAGAAAGCGTATTTCACCACGTGTGGCCCTTCGTAGTTGGGTGCCCATTTTCCTCTTGGGTCGCGGGCGTTTGGCAGTACCTTTTTGAGGACCATGTCCCCTGTCCGGAACATCCGAGGTTTCACCTTTTTGTCGAAGGCATTTTTAACCCTGCTCTGGTAGAGCTGACCATGACATAGGGCCGTGAGACGTTTTTCCTCGATCAAGTTTAGCTGGTTGTGGCGTCGTTGAATCCATTCGGCGTCTTCTAATTCTGCTTCGGCCAGGACCCTTAAAGAGGGTATTTCGGTCTCTATTGGGAGGACAGCTTCGGTACCATATACCAGGGAATAAGGTGTTGCTCCGGTGGAGGTTTGCACGGAGGTCCTATACCCATGTAGCGCGTAGGGTAACATTTCATGCCAATCTTTGTAGGTTACCGCCATTTTCCGTATTATTTTCTTGATGTTTTTGTTGGCGGCTTCTACCGCTCCGTTCATCTGGGGACGGTAGGGAGTAGAATTGTGATGACGAATTTGGAATTGTTCGCACAGTTCCGTCATCATCTTGTTGTTTAGATTGGTGCCATTGTCTGTAATGACGTGGGATGGAATACCGTAACGGCAGATGATGTCCCTTTTAAGGAATTTTACCACTACGCTTACGGCGTCACGGCCGAATCTGACGCTGCTTCTACCCACTTGGTGAAGTAGTCGATGGCCACTAGTATGAACTGTGGCCGGTTAGAAGCTTTGGGCTCGATGGGCCCGATCACGTCTATGCCCCACATGGAGAATGGCCATGGCGCTGGGTCAAGCTGTGTAGGGAGGAAGGAGCGACATTAATACGGTCGGCGTGGACCTTGCACTTCAAACACCTTTGGACGTGTTGATGGCAGTCCGATTCCAACTTGGTCAATAGTACCTGCGCGGAGTATTTTTGCGAGCAGGGTATGACCTTTATGGGTAATAGAAGGTTCTTCGTGGACCTCTTCTATTATCCGTTCGGCCTCGGGGCGGTCCACACATCGTAGAAGTGTCATGTCTGCGTTCCTCTTGTATAGTACGTTTCCGCTCATAAGGTAGCTGGCTGCCAGTTTCCTTAGCGTCCTTTTGCTATTCTCCGATGCTCCTTCCGGTATTCCCCTTTTTCCAAGTACCTCTTTATGTCGAGGTACCAGGGTTCTGGGTCCGTCTTGGGTGTTTCGAGACCCAAGTGATGACAATAGGCCGTGCGGGGGAGTTGCCGGACCTGTATGGTCATCTCCCGCCCGTCATTTACCCGTACCATAGGCCGATGTGGTCGCCAAGGCGTCCGCCATTTGATTTTCTTCACGTGGCACGTGGTGGAACGTGATGGAGTCGAAGAATTCTGTCATCTCTTTTACGTAGTCATGGTATGGGATCAGTTTGCTATCCCGCGTTTCCCATTCTCCACGGAGCTGATAGATCACCAAGGCCGAGTCTCCGTAAACTCGGAGTCTCTTGACGGTGTTCGGGGGCCATGGCGAGTCCCATGGTGCAAGCCTCATATTCTCGCCATGTTGTTTGTACAATCAAACCCTAGGTTGGCGGCGAAAGGAAGTAATGGTCTACTGGAGAGGCTAGGACCACGCCAATCCCATTTCCCAATACGTTAGATGCCCCGCCAAACCACATCGTCCATTCGTTCTTGGCCGGGGCTCATCGCTTTGTCACCATGATGTGTTCATCCGGGAATTCGTGGGTCGGAGGCCGTGGGTCTATCGATTGGGTGATAGGCCGGTGATCGGCTAGAGCGCCCCCCTTAACAGCATGGCGGCTTACGTAAGTGATGTCGAACTCGGACAGTGCCATTTGCCAACGTGCTATACGTCCGGTTAGTGCAGGCTTTTCCAATATGTATTTGATGGGGTCAGTCTTGGCTACTAGCTGGACTGAGTGAGACAACATATATGGTCGAAGCCTTTTGGTAGCCCAGACCAAGGCGCAACAGGTTCATTCCAAGGCCGAGTATCTTTTCTCGCAATCTGTGAACCTTTTGCTAAGGTAGTAGACTGCTCGCTCTTTCTCGGTCTCGTCCTGCTGTCCTAGCATGCAACCCATGGATTCGTCGAGCACCGTGAGGTACAGGATCAGAGGTTTTCCAGGGGCCGCGGGGACGAGGACCGGGGGGCACTCCAGGTATCGCTTGATCTTCTCGAAGGCTTCTTGACATTCCGCATCCCATTCGAGCTTATGCCGTTTTCGGAGGAGTTTAAAGATGGGGTTGCATGTGGCTGTTAGTTGGGAAATGAATCGGGCTATGAAATTTATCCGCCCTAGGAAGCCCCGGACTTCTGCATCTGTTGTGGGGGGAGACATTTCCTTAACAGCTTTCACCTTATCCGGGTCCACTTCGATACCCCTTTCGCTTACCACAAAGCCCAACAATTTTCCTGATGTTACCCCGAAGGTGCATTTGGCCGGGTTCAGCCTTAGCCTGTACTTGCAAAGCCTACCGAATAGTTTCCGTAAGTCTTCGAGGTGTTGTTCCAGAGTTTTTGATTTTGCAATCATGTCGTCGACATACACCTCGATTTCCTTGTGCATCATGTCGTGGAACAGGGTCACCATTGCCCTTTGATAGGTTGCCTTCCCGGCGTTTTGAGACCAAATGGCATTACCTTGTAGCAAAAAATGTTCCCCACAAGGTGACGAAGGTTGTCTTCTCTTGGTCTTCCTTCGCCATTAGGATTTGATTGTACCCCGAGAAGCCGTCCATGAAGGAGAAGACGGCGTGACATGCCGTATTGTCTACGAGCATATCAATGTGGGGTAAGGGAAAATTATCCTTGGGGCTGGCTCGATTTAGGTCTCTATAGTCGACACACATGCGTACTTTTTCGTCCTTTTTGGGTACGGGTACGATGTTTGCAACCCATTGGGGGTAGTTAGATACGGCTAGGAACCCCGCGTCCCACTATTTTTCTACTTCCTCTTTGATTTTTAATGCCACGCTGGGCTTCATTTTTCGCAATTGCTGGCGAACGGGGACCGCTTTTGGGAGCATGGGGAGTCTGTGTTCCACTATGCTGCGGTCGAGGCCTGGCATGTCTCGGTATGACCACGCAAATATGTCTGAGAACTCCTGTAATAGTTCTACGAGGGCTCTTCTCGCTTCCTGCGACATTTGATTTCCTATCCGTACTTCTTTTTTATTCGTCTCATCTCCCAGGTTCACGCTTTCTAACTCCTTAATCGAGGGTTGAAACTTTGGTCTTTCTCGTTCTATCTGCCTTTCTACCTCAGCCAAAGCCTCAGCTTCTGCGTCTTCCTCTCCTGCCGGCTCCTCAATAGGACTAGAGTCCTCGCATACGCAGGTTGTATCGCTGTTTGGGGTACAAGTTCGTTATTGGTGGTGGTTTTTTGAGGGAGTCCCCCTCCTTTTTGTTAGCGAAATTGGAGTATGAAAAATGCGGGAAAGAAAAAGAGAAGAAAAACAAAGAAGATGAATGGATGAAAGTGCATGCTGAGTTTTATTAATTCAAAGTCGCCCCGAGAGGCGAGTTACAAAAGAAATTACATTGGAAAGAGAAATTCGCCCGCCAGTGGTTCCGTCGTCCAATTAGCTAGTTGTCCCTCGAAAATGCAAACTTCCCCGGGTTGGTCTCTGGGCTGGCTGCCTATTGTCGTCACACTTTCCCGAACAAAATGTTGACCCCACGTGGCCCGGGCCGGGCGTGCCCCTGTCTGGTTGCTTGCTTGGTACCCGAGTCCAGCTCTCCCCTTGTTTTCCTGAATCTTGATTGGAGCCGGGATTCCCTCCAGAAGAGGACCGAGTCCTTTGCCAGGTTGGTACCCTTCCTTGATCATGACGCGAAATGCCATGTTCTCCTTCGCGGACGGGGGCTCCTCTGGGCTTGCTGTGAGCTCAAGTGCTTGGAAGGAGGTTTCCAGGGCCTCCTCCTCCCCCTCTATGTATCCATTTGGTGTAGGGGTGCTAATCATCAGTTCCTGCTCCCCCATTATGCTGACCAACTGCCGATCGTCAATAAATTTGACCTTCTGATGAAGGGAGGAAGGCACGGCTCCAGCGCCATGGATCCAAGGCCTTCCCAGGAGGCAGCTGTACGCGGGGTGGATATCCATGACTTGGAAGTGAATGTGGAACAGGGTAGGGCCGACGTAGATGGGGAGAGTGATTTCTCCCATGACGTCCCTTCTTGAGCCGTCGAACGCCCTCACTATTACCGGACTTGCCTTCAATTGCATAAGGATGGACCCTAGCTTGTCCAAGGTGGCTTTCGGCAGAACGTTGAGAGAGGAGCCATTATCAATTAATACTCTGGTAATCATGTAGGCCCCGCACTTGACGGCAATGTGGAGGGGCTGGTTATGCTCCTTTCCTTCGACCGGGATCTCCTCGTCCGAGAAGGTCAACCGTCCAGAGCTAGTGAGATTGCCGATGATGCCCCCAAGTCTTTCCGTGGTGATGTCCGGGGCTACGTGAGCTTCCTTTAGAACTTTCAGCAGGAGGTTGCGGTGGTTTTCCGAATTCAGTAGTAGGGACAGAAGCGAGATGCGTGCTGGGGTCTTGTTCAGGTGGTCCAACAACTCGTACTCGTTGTAGCGAATGAGCTTGAGAAACTCCTCGGCCTCATTTTCTTTAGGTGCTCCTTTCGGACTTCCCTTGGGGTCCTTTTTTCCGAGGTTGGCCGGGATATAGATTCTTCCGCTACGTGTCATTCCCCCGGGTTCTGCAATATTAGTAACCTCCTCGGTTGGGAGGTCCTCGGTCTGCCCTTTAGGGAATTCCTCGGGCACTGGGTCATAATGCCATGGGACAGCATGGTTATCCTTGTAAGCGGGCCTAGGTGGGGCTATTATAATCAAGGGTGCGGGACGGATCGGGTCACACTGAATGATCAGCGGTTGGAAGGGAGCGGTCCCTGGCGGGCTTACGACAGCGACCACCTCCTCCTCCGTACTTGGGGTGACAGTGTTGTGGCTCAATGCATTGATGGTCTGCCCTTCGTGGGCGGGGAGGGGATTGGTGCCAATATTGGGTTTATTACCCTCAAATCCAAGCCACCCTGCCTCTATAAGGTCCTGGACCTTATGCTTGAAACTCTAGCACCTTTCAGTGGAATGCCCCACAGCTCCCGAATGATAATCACATTTCGCGCTAGGATCGTAAGAGCGAGGATAGGGGGGCTCTAGCGGTTTGAATGGCATGATCGCTATCATGCCCTTCTGGAGTAGAAGAGGGAAGAGGGTAGAGTAAGGCATCGGGATGGGAGTAAAGACTCTCCTTTGTCGGGCTAGACGGGGGTTTTGGGTCTCTGGTGTAGCTGCTGTCCCCGCTTGGGGTGACGGGTCAGGTAGAGAGACTATCCCCGTCTGCTCAGGGGGGCGAGCTTACTCGGCCTGTGGGGGATCCGTTGTTACGACATTCGTATCTCCCCTCCTTTTCTCTACTTTCTTGACGAAGCTTGTGCTTCCCGATCTTGCGTGAACCTCCCCCTTGATGCCGGCTTCTATCCTTTCCCCTATAAACGACTAGATCAGCAGTTGGAAGCCCACGCTCCCCACGACTTTATCGTAGAAGGGGAAGGGAGGTGTCAATGAACATAGACGCCATTTCTCTTTGATAGGGGTTTGAAGCCGGGCAGCTAATTCCCAGCCACCTCTGCGTGTAATCTTTGAAACCCCTGCGTCCGTCTTGGACAAGTTACGTAGGCGGGGAGCGGTGCCGGGGCCATATCCTCGTTATATTTGTATTGGGAGGAAGGCGTCGGCGAGGTCCTCAAGTCTTTATGTGCCCATTGTGCAGGCCGACGTACCATCTTAATGTTGCCCCCCCAAAAGACTGTCCAAAGCAAGTGCATCAGGATCTTGTCTTGTTGGGTGTGGGGGGCCATCTTTCGACAAAGTACATGGCCGGATGTACGCTAGGCAAGAACTTCCCTTGTATTTTTCAAACTTGGGGACCTTGAAGTCAGTCGGTAACTCGATATTGGGAACCAGACATAAATTGGCAGCGTCAATGCCATGGCTGCTAGTCCCTTCAATGGCTCGCATACGTTCTTCGAGTGCATTGATCTTGTCGCTACCTAGGATGGTTGGTTCCGGGACGGGCCCGGGTATGCGACCGGCATCCGAGAGGGGGTGAGGGTAGACCGTGGCTCCTGGAGCTGGGTATGGTCCGGATCTTGATCCTTGCCCCCGGCCTAGGCCTGAGGGGTTCCCTGCCGGTTGCTCTTGGGGGGCCGGTGGGTTCTCCATGGTGGCGTTCCATACCGGGGGCGTGAATCCCGGGGGGTGCGTGTATGCGTTCGGACGTGGGCGTGCTTGGAGCTACCGGGGGGTTGCATTCATGGAGCTGGGGCTGCGTTTCGAGTGATGATCTCGAACATCCTGTTAATTTGCTCTTTCATTTGCCCCATCTCCATTCTCATCTCTGCCCTTATCTCGGCATTCAGCTGTTCCAATTCCTCCATTGCCTGTTCCATGTTTTTAGTCCTGGATCGCGTGTGGTATCGGTGGAACGCAGTCAATTTCTCCTTCCTGGTGTTTTTTGGATTAGTTTATGTGTTTTTTCATTTATTATATTCTTTGCTTTCATGCTTGGGGAATATGTATTATACTATATGAATGATGAATGATGCAAATGCAATGATAACATTGAGTCACAGAAATTCAAAATAATGTTTATTGAGCCTAAAGAGGCATGTGAATCTTGACAAAATAATTGCCTATGGTGGGGCAGATAGCTCCTTCACCATATCGTACAACGCCCTACAATGTTCTAAGAATTCCTTGATTTCTCTTGGCGTCTTAGTGGGATCCATCATGCCTTCCGTGAGCCTTCCGGAGCAATAGGAATGCTCATCGATTGTCAGTTGGCGAGCCATGCTAGTTTGACATATCTGTCCTTCCAAACTGCTTGCCTACCGTAGCGGCTCGTACTTGTATTTCAGCTTCGTCCGCGATATCTTGGCATCTCTGCTTCCAGCTTTCTAGGACCTGTTTTAGATCCTCGAGCTGTGACCTCGCCTCGTCAATCTTTCCTCGTGCCTCGACTAGGGCTAGTAGTCCGGATCGCCTTTGGTTTTGTAGGTATTCCTTCGAAAGTTTGGCGGCTTTTAATTCTTCCTCGAGGTGGTGTGTCCTTTCTCGGAGGGCACGCATTTCACCTTCCCTCTCTGCGTCTCTGGCCTTGAGGGTTGCCACGGCCCTTTTCAATTGTTCTTTTCGAGCCATCGGTTGGTCGCGTTTTTGCTTTGAGCACATTTCCTGGTCGGCGGCTTTTAGGCACTGGCCTATTTTTAAGCGACTCTCCTTCTCTGCTCGAGCCTTCTTACCAAATTCGTCGCTCAGCCGCCTCTCCTGTCGTGCCTCTTCTAAGGCCGTATCCAGTTTTCTTTTCAACGTTCCCCGTTCTGTTTTCATTTGTTCTAGGGTACCTTGGAGCGCTTCGACTTGGAGTGTTTCTTGTATCTCATAAACCTGGGTTGCTTGATCCTGATGTTGGATACTCCCCCGAGGCAGGCCCACGAGGCGGACGCGTTGCTGGAGCCAGGCTCTATACTCTGGTGAGGCCCCACAACTTGTAGTTCGCCATGTTGCCCCTTGCCTGATGACGCGAGTCCAAGCCTGTCGGATTTTCCTGTGATGTTCTCCCTTGTGGGCTTGTATGCCCTCCACCCAGAGGGGGGTGAGAACTTCCTGACTAGGGCTCGAAACCATGGGGAACCCGGCCTGTTGGGCAGTTAGCTCCGGGTTATAATTAATGGCCCCCTGAGTTCCGAGAAGGGGACATTGGGCTATACCCCGCAGCTGGTGATCATCTCTTGTCTTTCATTCCAGGCGGGGTACCAACGAATTGTCCTTTCAGTGGCCTCCCCTAGCTGCTTTACCCACTGTTCCTTAGTCATTCTCTTTACGCAGCTCCACTTGAAATCTTCTATCGGGTAGGTAGTCTTGGTTTTGCATTGGAAGAGGTGGGCGGTTAGCCATAGGTAGAACAGGGGAGTGCAGCACCTAAGGCTCCCCGCCTTCCGCCCACTGTAGTAGCTGAGTGTGTGGTGGTAGGTGTTAGCTAGGAGGGCCATGGTGGGGTTTCCCCTGTCCCTCTTAGCCAAGAATGCCTCTATGGTGCGAGGTCGGCGTAATCTTCGATGTAGGGAAATAGCACCACCTCGTAGAGGAGTAAGCCCAAAGACGTCTATCATGGCGTCCCAATCCTATTCTTCCAAACCTGGAGCAGTCTTTCCTCTACGTACACCACGGGTATTCCTTCTATGCCGTTGCGGTTCCTTTTCCACTTAGCAACTTCCGTATCCGGTACTCTTAATAGCTTGGCGATAGTGGTCCAAGAAGGGCGTTGGCCTTGATGGAAGTAAAGTGGGGATTCGGTCAGCGGTAATCCCGTCAATCGCTCATATTCCTCCAAGGTTGGTGCCATCTGGAAGTCCTTAAAGGTGAAGCACCGTATCGGTGGGTCGTAATACTGGGCGAGGGCCTCCAAGGCGGCCGGCTGAGTTTCAACCTCTAGTAGGCTCAGAAGGTTACCGTGGAGATTCTCGAAGCGCCTGCGCCATGGGCCCTTCAAGCAACTGCCCCAACAGCGAAGTGACTGGACATTTGGCGCCTTGGCCTGGACATGCCGAGGGGGTCTAGCCCAGTACTGCGACCCTGCTTCCATTATCTGAAATTCCCGTGACCAATGTATCATGATGCATGATTTTTATTTGTTTTTCATTTGGTATCTTGTATGAGATGCATGCATGCTGAGTTGGTATGAGGGCTTCTATTCGGGCCGATTCCATCTCGGTTTTGCTGGCCGGTTCCAATTCGGTTTACCTGGTTGTCCCTAATCAGGTACACGGTTGGATGGGCCGCATCCTGCCCCCCCTTCTCTCTAGGATCTCTTTTTAATCATCCTTTTCGACAGGTTCTTGGGTCTATAGATCTTCCCTGGGGGGCGGTACCATGGACAGGATAAATTTCCCAGAACATGATTACCCCCTTAGGTCGGTCAGCCCCAAGTGGAACTATCGCGATCCCCAGTGCTGAGACACCTCTAGCATGGAGACCACTACACGTTCCTCTCTCCCTAACTCACAGGCCTGGGAATAAGGCCCCTCTCATTCACACCTCACTTCGCTCTGCCCATGCGAACCCCACAGACAGTGCTTAGTTGTCTGCCCTAGAGTTATGTAGGCGATGCGTAAAAGAGAATAAGACAACCATGCATGAAATGAGCTGAAATACAACAAAAGGGAAACCGGTTGCTTGGCCTATCTGGTCTCTCCCTCACGCTAGCCTATCAAGGCTCAACTCTCGGCATAAGGCAAGTCCCCAGTGGAGTCGCCATCTGTCACAACCTAAATTGTGACGTTAGGCGGGCCGAAACCGAAATCGGTCGGCAGAGTCGCCACCGGCGTTTTGGGTTTAGGGAACGCCAGGAAACCTAAAGGAAAGGCTGGTCTTGAATCAGAAATATGGGTTCGGGAGTTGGTTACACGCTAGGGGCATAGGGGCCCCTAGCATGCCTATCACTTGATAGTTACCCTTGGCTAGCTATATGGAGAGAGGGACGGTGCTTGTATTTGGATTGTGTTTTTGGTCTAAGTCCTGGGAGGGAGGAGGAGGTTCAGGTAAAGTGTTCTGGGATTTTGGGATTTGACTTGATAGGGGGTGTGCCCCCCTAGGCCTACGTACCTCGGCTCTAGAGGATTCAAAGTCCACGTAGTTCTGACTGGGAGAGTTTGGTTTTTTAGTGGAAGGTGAGTTTAGGAGGGGAGAGGATGGCTCGTCTCGTCTCGGCCTGGCGGGCCAGAGTCGGTTTGGACATGGGTGTTCGGGGTTGGAGACCAAGCCGGCTCGTTTGGCTCGGCTACCTGTATGGAAGAATTAAAAGTCGGCGTAGGCCACGGATGTGGGTAGAGTCGGCCGGGGAGGCGAGGATGGGGGTTTTTAGGTCATTTAAATTTGGCGGTCAGGCAGAGATGGGTAGCATGAGGAATCTCACTTGGAGCGATGCAAGGGTTGAATTGGAGTACTAACTTTGGTGTTCGGAGGTGGTGGGCCGTCTTCCCTGTCTTAGTCGAGCGTCGGATCCTCTCTTTACTGCCCGGCTCACAGGATTCTCCTTTCGTTTCTTCTTGGCGTCGTCGTCGACTTTTCTTGGCTTTGTCTCAGGTTGCTCTTTCTCTTGGTCCCTGCTAGCGTTCTCTGCTTTCTCTTCCCTGCACTGTCAAGGTGTCCTTTTTCCTTTCATCTTGGGGGCTTTATATAGAGCTTGGGGGGGTGGGCGTATAACAACCAAGTCAGAGATTCTCCGGATATTATCCTTTCCTTCTTTTCTGTTTCTTCCACTCCACTTTGGGGTCCATTTGGGATGTGGGGAGACTCGGTCAAGCATAGGCGAGTCAAGCGTGGGCTTCGGTGGTCAAGGCCCGTCTTGGGCTTGAGTCATGCGGGGAATGGCCCAAGAGCTAGAAATTGGGCCAGCTTTGGGAAAGGCTAGAAGGACGTTCCAGCCCGGACAATTTTAGGGTGCTACAAACATAATTAAAAATAATTCAATATGAATCCAACCCCACGCTATTAAATACAAGTGAGAGTCACGTTGCAAAGAATGAAGTTGATTTGGTGCACTAAACTAAAAAAATGTGCAATGGTATAGTTAATAAAGTGGAGTAGGAATACTCGTATACATTTCGATTTCGATAAATATAACTTCAATCATAAATACTCGTATGCTAATACTAATACTGTATTTGATTCTGACTGATAATTTTTTTTATAAATGACGTAATTATTATATAATCTATACTAATTTTATCTATTTTTTTTATTGTACTAAATATGAATTTATTATCATAAATTCAGACTCTAGTCATCATAACATTTTTATCATTATTAATTAAAATTTATTAAAAATCACGAATAAAATTCATTAAATAAAGAGTACCACTCACATAATTTTTTAATAAATAAGTGGATGTTGAAAAATGATATAAAAACTATACAACATACTCTCTTGAGAAGTTTAGAAGGAAGAAAGTACTTAAATATTGTAATTAGTAATGAGATTTTCACATTTCATTTTCTCTACACTCCTTTGTACACTTATTTTATAATAATTGCTTATTTATCCCTTCTCCAAAGTAAGAATATTACAATGAATAATTATATAAATATGTGTAAAATTGTGAAGAAAAAGAGCGTGAAAATTTAAAATATTATTGGAGAAATGACGTCATATAAATGCAATGCTTTCTCCGTATTTCATGTCATGTTCCTTTTGGGGCTGCTGTAGAATTGGAAACAGATGGGTAGGGATTTTTTTTTTTTTTTCAGCTTCAAATTTCTTCGTAAAATTGGTCAAATTTTAAATGTACCACATAGTCAATCACACCACACGGTTTCTATTATTTCTCATTCAAGATTACCTTTCTCTCTCTTTCTGTGTGTCACAGTTTTCATGGGGGAAAAATTGTGTTGGAATAATCTAATAATACACAGTTTGATGTGGATTTTAATTTTATAATTTTTAATAAACTTTAATTAGTAATAAAAAGGTTAGAATATAATTTTAGTCTTTTATTTTATTATAAAATTTTATTTTTGTTCTTTATTTTTAAAAGATTTATTTTTCTTTTTTAAGTCATAAATTTAAATTAATATTATATTTTAAAAATAATGATTGTTTTTTTTTAATTTTAAAACATAATTTTAAATTCTCTTTCTGATCGATTTAAGATGTGAAATTTATTCTACTAGATTAATCTTTATAAAAACTATAGAATCCAACTAATGTTCTAAAAAAAATATTTGTATAAAAAATGAGTCTTAAAAAATCTACATAAATATATATAATGGAACAAGTTTCATATATTGAATGAGTAGAAAAAAAATTGTGTCCAAAAATTGAAAAATAATCCTTGTTTCAAAAGTATAATATTAATTTAAATTTAAATATTAATAGACCAAAATAATTTTTAAAAAAATAAATTTCACAAAATACAATTTAGTTCAATAGATAATGATCTCATTTCTGAGACTCCTATGAAAAAATATCTTTCGATAATTTTGAGGGTGTATAAAAAAATTGTATATATGTGTGAAAAATAAAGAGATAAACATAAAAAATGTGAAAAAGTCAGGGTAGAGTAATAATTAATTACCTTTCTTTATCGTTAAAATTTGTGTGCCACTTATTGGCTTATATAGTTAGGCTTGTGCAGTTGTGACTAACTCATACAGTTCAATAAAACTGCAAATGTTTATTTTATGTTGTATTCATTACTGGACAGTGTTGCTTGAATAGATTTACTTCTAATGAGAGAAAAAGAGTTTTGAATTATTGTAGACTACATATTTATTAACGAATGATCTACACATTAGTACTAGTGATTTTATAGATTAATTAATATCATATTTAATATTTGAATATAGATGATGTTGATGTTATGTAATATTGATTTTTTTACACACTTTTTTATTTAAAAACTGAATGTAGTACTAGTGAATTTATAGATCAATTAATACCATATTTAATGTTCGAATATACATGATGTTGATATTAAATAATGCTGATCACTTGACATTTTGCAAAATACTGACAAGTGTTTCTAAGACAAAAATTAAAAGTATAAGAAAATAAAATATTATAACTACATTCTTACCATTGTTTTCATAAATGTTTTCTATTAATTTATTGAGCCATATCAATTAGAGTACTTGTTAGCAAGTCTCTTACACTTTTATCTATTCTTTTCTTTCCTTTCCTTCACAAGTTCCATCAATAATTTGCAATTTAATCCACTTAATTATGTTAGTATAGGTTGGGGTATAAAGCTCAAAAAACTTTAAAACATTTACTACCTGATTTAAAAAATTCAATCCTCAAGAAAAAAAAATGCATAACATGATTTGTAACCTACAAAATATAATGTCACCTATGTCTTAAAGAACGGTTTCCAGTGCTAATGGAGCTACTTGGGTCACATTTCAGATATTTACATAAAAGTCCTTCCATGCACTGTCGCCCTAACGCTTTTTTGTTTATTTTATTAGTTCCTTCAAATGTTTAACCAGGGTTGTTTTAGATATTAACCATGCCATCAAAATCAAAGTGCGAAAAAAGGGAAAATGAAGAAAATCTTCAACTGAAAAATTCAAATTGACTTTCCCATGTCACCACAAAGACTAGCTAAATATAAGGAGAAGAATTAAAGATTATGATCAGACATCACGTGGGAACCCTACTTAGTTAAAATTGTAATAATTCAAGAGAGAGGTCACGAATCATGAATCATTGGAAACTCTCAGGTTTCAATTTTCAACTCTTTCCAAAATAATTAAAGAGATGCAGGGACAGTTAAAAGGAAACAAATCTTCTAGATATAAATATAGGTTTTTTATTTGAATAAATTTCTCAAATAAGTATTTCTAGTAGAAAAAAAATAAAAAATAAAAAATAAAAAATAAAATTTTATTAATAAATTAAAGTGAAACTTATTAATATACTTCAACTTCTGTAAAATCTCTCTCATCTAACCTCTTTAAAAATTTAAGTAAGTTTGATTCATTTTACTTTAATTTTTATTTGTTTTTCTTATAAGTATTTAATTATTAACAAGTTTATGCCATATTTGAAGTAAAAGGCGAAAAACTCAAAATCCAAGAAGCAAAACGATTCTTTTCTTTGAGGCATTAAAAATTTGAAGCTTGGGAATTTTGCGTGTAAACTTTTATGTTCATGTCCCTCTCATTGAAATTGAATCAAACCCCACATTAACAAATTAAAGTCACTTTCGAAAAGACCCTTTCATTATCTCCCTCTCCTTTTTCCCATACATGAAGAAATGGATGGTTTATGGAGCATGAAAGGTGAACCTCAAGTCACCCTCTCTCTCTCTCTCTCATGCTTTAATTCTCCAACAAGAGAAGTTAAATTTTAGTGTGAGTTGGGTAATTGTTGGAGGGTCTATTTCCAGTCCATAAATACCTGTCTTCTAGGCCAACCCACTTCCATATTTTGCATCCTTTGTACCTGAGTTCAAGGTTAACACCAAAGAACTACAAATAGTGAAGATTCATAAGGTATAGACATAGTGGTGACCTTGTTTGTTTTTGCACCCTCTTACCCTAAATCTTTTGTCTATTGCTATCTATTTTCATGGTTAGCGACTAGCTTATAGCATGCCAATATGCAGATGACACCAAACCATTAGGGACATATATAACTATTCACATATTTTGATTTTTGTATTCTTTCCCTTTCTCTAGTTTATTTGGTTTGATTTGCACATATTTTTTTAATTATTGAATAAGGTTAATTAGTTACTAACTAATTATTTGGTTTTGGTAATTACTTTTAGCTTCCAAGCATGGAGCTTCCCAATCAAGCTCAAGAAGGGTCTTCACAAAAGAAAATGGGAAGAGGGAAGATTGAAATCAAACGGATCGAGAACACCACCAATAGACAAGTCACCTTTTGCAAGCGCCGCAACGGGTTGCTGAAGAAAGCTTATGAATTATCAGTTTTGTGTGATGCTGAAGTTGCCCTTGTTGTCTTCTCAAGCCGTGGTCGTTTGTATGAGTATGCCAACAACAGGTTTTCTCAACACACAAACCCTTCTTAAATTTGAAACCCTCAAATCTCTTCAAGTTTAACTCTTAATTAGTTTCTCCTTGATTTTGTTTATTAATGGCAAATGCTTGGTAATATTGTCTTAAAATATGTCCAATTAACTTGTTATGATAACTATATATTGTGTCATGGAAATTTTTGTTTAATTTCTAAATAGCATAAAATTGATAGTCTGTGTTTGGGAACCCCGAGAACGAAAGAATCACATTTAGTATGTGAAAATTATAATTATTAGATTTTGAAAATCGCATCTAAGATGTGGAAAATTGGAAATTTACGTTTGAAACATGGAACCAAACATGTTGATTTATTAAATGAGTTTTTTCTTCTTTTGAATTTTTGAATGAGGTTAATTAAGATAAGACTTTTTGAATGAGGTTAATTAAGATAAGACGAGGTTGGATTTTTCAGTTCAAAGTGACAATTTCCAAAACATTTTAATTTTTATCCCTTTTGGTTTTTTACTTTCCTTTATGAGCTTTATAGTATGTGTATCATTTATCTCACTCACCTATTCCTTTTTTATTCTTGTTATATACAACTGTTTGTTTGAAAGGTTGCAGATCTGTGGTGAGAGATAGAAATAGGTGTTAAGGTGATACTAGGAGTAGCACATAATAGATGAAGAGGAACAGCTTTGAATAGGGTTACAAAGATTTGCAGGTCAGAGATCTTAGCTTCTTTGTGTATATTCTCCCATGCTCTTAAGCTTTTTCCAATCCTTTTCCTCTCTCTCTCTCTTTCCCTCAACATGTCAACCATAAAACCTACAAAAGTCTGCCACATAAAGCTGCCATGCACCTATTCATCATCTTCTCTTCTCTTCCGTCATGATCACTTTTTTCTTGATACTCTAATCAAAATTCCATGTTATCTAGGGTTTCAGATTTTTCACAAGTCACACACCCAAATCCGTTCATGTCTAAGACTTTAGGGCAGTCAAATCCGGGATATATATATATATATACACACACAAATTTAATAGCCCCATTTTGTAAAAGGAAATAATTAAAAAAATGTTTTAAAAAATGTTTCTTGAATTTAATTATCACGGTACAAAACCCAAATGTTAGGGTTTCTGGGGGTTAAAGATTTCAGATTCCTCTTATAGTTGAAACAAATTTTTTCTCATCATTATGTCCTTAATTAAATTGTATGTAGATGTTCATGAAAGTCTAATATTCGCTCCTCACTTTTCATAAATGTTGTCCTTTACAATATGGTCAAGGAAACATGCTGCAGTTAGGGTTTCCCAGCCCGTAGTTATTATCAATGCCAATAACTCTATTCTTCCACAAGAAATTTATGGCAGAGGGGTTTTTGAAATATTCATCGAATTAGGTTCATACATTTTCTATGCAGGAGTGAGGGTTCTAGAGGGGAAGGAAAAAAATGAGGGGAGGTTTTTTTTTGTAATTAATATTTTATTTAATAATTTTAAAATAAAAAATAAAAATGATAATTAATATAGATTTATTGTCCCAATCTTTTTTTTTATTTTTATAAATATTATATAACTCTCTTAATTTAAAGTAAAAATTGCTCCCTCTTTCTTTTTTTTCCTTTAAAATCCCACTCCCAAACATATATATTTTTGAATGGTAGTTATTTGAATTAACTCAAGTCATATTTATAACATTTTATGAACAAATTATAAATGAATATATACAATTCTATTAGCTAAAACTACATGCTAATTTCTTTTTTATTTATTTTTTGGTAAAATAAAATACAAGCCAATTTTACAAAAGTATGATTAATTCACTGGTCACGTGAAGTATTATTTCTTTGTTCTTCAATAAGGACAACAGGGCATAGGGGCATTTATTCTTCTGCAGGGTTTTCGTTCATTTTATATATATATATATATATATAATTATAAGTTTCATTTTCTTTCCCATTTCGTAGAATTATTAAAAAAATTAGTATCCAAAAGAAGTTATATATTATGGTGTTTTGATGTTATTCTTTCTGGGTCGTTTGTTTTTTACCCTGAGTTGCTAAAAGTAACAGCATGATATCAGATTCTAAGAATGGCTAAAAGCAAAGCACCCATCTCTCTTTCATCTTTTTTCATTTCTTTCATCTTTGAGGAAATAAAGCTTGTAATCTTGACGTCAATTTTCTACCTACTCTCAATTATGTGTTTTGGAAATTTCAATAGAAAGGGAAGGTTACATTTACATTATGGCCAGATGATCATAGGTTTTAGGCTTTTCTTCGTACATTGCATTAACTATTGATATTCGAAGTTTGAACTTTGAGAGAAGTTCAGAGAGAGAGAGAGAGAGAAGTTTTATACATATTCTTTAGAATATTTGAAAGAATTAAGAGTTTAAAATATACAAATTCAGCTTCAGCTGGTTTGTGTCCTTAGAAATATAAGTGACAAAGAAAGGAGTAAGAAGTGGGAAAAGAAACAAAGAGAGAGTACGATCCAATGAGAAGTTCTGAGTTGATGACATTCATTTCTTTGGTTTCCAATGTTCACTGACACAGAAACTAAAACTACAGAAGCAATTTTAAAAGGGAATCCAGGTGTAAGAAATATATAGGGATATAATATATATATATATATATATATATAATATTCTCATGGTTATTACACCATGTGTAATGGGGGCAGTGGTGACATGTTTTCTGAACATAGAAAGAGTTATTATATTTGAGCCTGTTGGATCATGTGCCAGCTTGGCAGGGACAGCCAATCAGGGCCTCGACAATATTAAGGTTAATTGAGATATAGCAGTAAGTTTTTGCATTTGAATAAATAATCATGTTTCTTCTTCACAGTGAATAATTATGTTACTCCAACTAATAACACTTATTATTTCATTTTATAACTGTTGATATTTTAATTTTTTTAATCTAAAAAAATTAATATTTTAAAATTCAAAGTCTAATTAATTTTCTCTCTCTCAATTATATTCTTATTTAATGTCTCATTAGTGATGGAGATACCAAGAATGAAGTAATAGTTAACTCTAACTATTTGGAATGGCGTTTGAGAATATTTCCAAACTCATATATCATCTTCCATGTATGATTGTGAATCATAAACTCAATTTACAAGTTCATGTATTTGGCAACCAGCAGAACCTCTTGTGCTGGTTTTGATACTTCAATTATATCAACAATATTTCTTTCCTTTCAATTTTATTTTTTTACAAGTTCATGTTCTCCTATAAATGGTCATTTTCAAGTTGGTAACTTAATCATACATGTAATACGTGCAAATTTAATTTTTGTATTATGATTTCACTATCACATATATGACTTTTGAGAAAACTATTTATTAGTTTTTGTTATATTTTTATAAATATTGTATAAAAAATATGTCACAAAATATTATTAATAATATTTTATATTTATTAAATATTATTAAAAATATAAAAAAATTTACTAATAGAAATATTAATAATACTTTTACAATGAAATATTACTAAAAAATTATATACGTAGTCATTTCTTGATGCATATTTGTTATGGTAAATGATATGCACATCATGTGTTTAAAGTTTTAAACCTACACTATTTCAATCTCATTTGGTTTTGTTAGGGTTCAATCAACGAATTAATGAAAAAATATATGAAGTCACATGATTATGTCAGTAAACTTTGTAGTTATCCAATGTTTGTTCTTAGACTTATGGTATCGATCTGACTAATCCCACTAGCTTTTACAGTTGCTTTTGAATTGTTTGAACTTTGCAGTGTTAGGGCAACTATTGAAAGGTACAAAAAGGCATGTGCTGCTTCCTCAAATGCAGAATCCGTATCTGAAGCTAATACACAGGTAAATTTATTAAGACAATGTCAAAGATAAATGGTTATTATAGAAATGCTTTATTATGTAATTTAGCACATAACAATATAATGCACATATAATTTCATAATTACAGTCTTATTTAGCCAAGCATTTTATAGTCAAATCCCATAAGTGTGATGCATCTTGAATCCTACATCTAAAATTTCTTGAATAAAAACCAATATGCATCTTCAAAAAAATGGAAAGAACATAATTCAATTTTTTTATAAGCAAATTCACTAATATGAGTATCGGAGGCCCTCTACCCTACATAAGAAGTCCATTGAGATAAACGTAAAGCTAAAAAGATTGTCTAACAGAAAATTTTATACATTTTAAAAGATTTAAACATAACTTTTACAGAAAAAAAAATCAATAATAAATATTCGAGCCTTAAAATTGTGGATGGATTAAAATTCGGTAAGAAAAGTTATACAATCTTTAGTAGTCCTACATAACTCAAGGCCTTAATTATAGGGTGGTCAAATTCATAAAAATGTTACATGATATATACATCAAATTGAATTGGTTATTCTTAGTTGCAATTCAGGCCACATTCCATGTATGTGGGTAGAAGTATCCCTTTGTACTTGAAACGATATTTTTTTGTCTTACAATTTTTTTAACATAAATTTAATCCTTTATTACAATGCAAATTAATCACCAGTTTAAGAATCAAATTTATGCCTAAATGTGCATTTGAGGACCTAAATGGTGTCCTTTTAAATGTTAAGAGACCCAATTAATACAAAAGTTGTTTGAAGGATCAACTTGACATTGATCCTTGTATTTCTAACATCCCTTAGTGTTTAATAATAGTAAGAAGAAAAAAAGTACGATGCTGTATTTATATCTCTAGCACACAATTTGGAGTATTAATTTAAATATATCATCATGCATGCATCCTAATTCTTCATCTAAAGACATACAACTCTCAATCATTATATTTTTCCTCCACAATATTCTTTGTCACAATAACACTATCTACCAACATCGATCAGTTTTACCAGCAAGAATCATCCAAATTGAGAAGACAAATTCGAGACATTCAGAATCTGAACAGGTTAGTTTCTTCTTGTTATAAATTTTCAACAAACTCTCTCCATTGAATAACTTGTCAATGGATTTTGCTTTGCAGGCACATCCTTGGTGAAGCACTTGGTTCTCTTAGTCTCAAGGAACTAAAGAACCTCGAGGGTAGATTGGAGAAAGGATTAAGTAGAGTTAGATCTAGAAAGGTATTAATTATAAGCTCAACTTGACAAATTATTTTAGGCATCAATTAATTGGTATGCGGGATAGGTACAATACACACAATAGTTCATGAAATTAATCGTCATTTGAAGGTTTCTAATATAAATCCAAGCATGCATTAATATATTAATATAGACGAGGAAAAGTTATAGCAAAATCTAGATAGATACAAAAATTATAATCAATTTAAATAATTTTTTCTATAAACACTAATAGGAGAAGAAAATAAAAAAAAAATAATTTCTGTATAAGCTAAAATTATCTTGTACATAAATTAAAAATAAAATATTAAAGAATGTAATATAAGAAAACTTTTATAAATTAATTTATACAAAAATTAATTTTATTTATTTTATTTTATTTTCTTATAGGTACTTAAAGAAAAATTTATCAAAATAGACCTTTATTTGACTTAATATTTTTAAATTGTATGGTTTGAATTATTATATATATTTGGAAAATATGCATTATATTTCCTCCAATTAGTATATATATTTGTTGCTTTGGCCTGACGTACTCAACTTTGCAGCATGAAACATTGTTTGCTGATGTCGAGTTCATGCAAAAGCGGGTACTCATCAGCTCCTTTGTTGTTGTTAATTTCTGTTTTACTTGTTTGTTTGTTTTTTATACATCATAGACAGCATAGTAAGTTTCTCAAAAACAAATTAAGAAAGAAGATGCTGTAAGTATATTCTGCTTTAAGGTTTATTTTTTCTTCTCTCCTACAACCAAAAAAAAAAATGATCTTAAAGCTAACTTTTTGGTGCAATATACAATGATAAAAATGAAGTTACAACTTAGAATCTCATACAAATTATTCAAATCTCTCGCCACTTGATAAATCCAAATGAATTGATCTTGCTAGCTTTTATAATATATATATATATATATATATATATATATATATATATATAGGGGTTAAGAATAGAGTTAAAAGAATCTTTACATACTTACAAACTTAAACAATTTATTGTTTGAACTATATTTTGAAATCGAGTTAGATTTCATGATATTAAAATTTATTTATTTAATTTTGTTTGGATAACTTGTAAATGTGTATTCATACAAGTTTTATGTTTTTAAAGATGTTTAATATTGACTAAGAACATCATTAAAAATCTAAAATACTCAATATAAGTTTTGAATTTTTTTTAAGTAATTTTTAAAATTGAATTAGACCAAATCTATTTTAGAAAACTCTTTATCATAAGCCTCAAACATTTTTTTTCTAAATATTAGGGGTAATTAAATACTTTTTCCTTAAAAATAAGACACCCCAAATCTTACTTTGACTTCCTCTCTCCCCGTAAATATCAGGATAAAGGGATTTTGTATGATAAGTCTAAAATATAAATTTTTATTAAAAGATATTTATTATTTCAAAATTACAAAAAGTTGTTCAAGACATATTTTTTAAAGTAATTCCTCCTTTTTATTTTTCTTTTATTTCTCCAATAAAATTAATTAATTATTAACATAATTAGAAAATGTTTAATTATTTATTAGCATATTGCAAAATGACAATTGAAATGAAACAAAAAATATTAATATATCAATAAGAAAGGAATGAAGAAAATAATCTAAAGTATTTAATATGATATATTTAATATTTTCACACTATATATATCCATAAAATTACAATTGACAATCCCTGAATGTTTGTAATATATTATTTTCTGTACCTATTTAGCATTCTTACCTCAGAAATTAATCACTTCTTAAAAAAGTGTGGTGACTTTTTAAAAATAGACCCAACTGCAAAGAATACATATACTCAAGAGTATATTATTAATATTCCTCACATAATTTGCTAATAAGTAGGTTTAAATTCTAAAAATAGTAAAAGATAAGTTTTAAATAACATTATAATAATTTCAATAAAATATTTTATTATCTAAAAAAACTCATCTTAAAATTATCTTTAAGCTTGTATTTGACTTTCTTAAATAATAAATATATCATATTAAATGTTTTTAATTAAAATAAATGTTAAATAACTTTTATACTTCTAATATATTCTCCATTTATCAATAAAAACTTAACACTTCATTTGCCATAAAGAGTTGCAAATGTTAAAGAGAACATATTTCCTTCATTTCAAATTAATTGAGGTTTTAATATTAAAAAAATAAATTGATTGACATTTTTAGTTTTTAATAAAATATTAAAACTTTTATTCTAATCATTCTCCCAAATAAATATTACTATCTTAGAATACTTAATAACTCATTTATAAAAATTGAGAAAGATAATAAGGATATTTTAATAAAATTGTTTCACTGATTAAGTTTTTTTATTATTTTTTAATCTGTGCAGAAAAACTTAAATATCAATCAATTTTAAATGGAGGTAGTAATTTATCTTGCTCAATTTATGTAGTGTTCATATGGGCACCCCAAACCTCAATAATTTTCTTTGTCTAAAAATAATGTATATGTTGTTAGTGTTAAACGGAATAGAGATACCATAAATCCTGAATAGTTAGATTACAGCTTCAATTGTTGCTGGCAATTGTTTAAGTAGGAAACAAATGTTTAAGTAAAACAAATTACTTCACGCAGCCAAACTTTTGAAATAAAATAATAGTTAAAATATATTCCTGTTTCTTATACATGCTACTTTTAATTTAGTTTATATATATATAACAAAATTTAAATTTAAGCCTAATACATACAATTATTTCCAATATATCATCACCATGAACCATCACTTGTCATCATAACTCAATGAGTAGCCAAATTCTGATGTGTAAGTTTGTTGATAATGTGCAGGAAATTGAGCTACAAAACCATAATAATTATCTGCGAGCTAAGGTATCACTTATATTCTCTTGGTGCATACAATTTTTTTTTTCCATAATCACTTGTACAAGTATAACATGAGAAAAAGAAAATCTCCGTAAACTAAATTTAACTTTATAAAAGCTTTCATATTAATTTTTTTTAATTTTAATTTTTAACATATATATAAACTAATTTGAATTTATACAGAAATTTATTTTCTTTTTCTTTTAACTTTTTTGCACGAGCCATAGTTAAATCGATTAATCAATGGTTAAAAGAAGTTGTTGAATGTTACAGAGAGCAGAACATGAGAGAGCTCAACAACAGCAATCAAATATGATGCAGGGAACACTGTGTGAGTCCCTTCCTTCACAATCATATGACAGGAATTTTTTCCCTGTAAATCTCATAGGTTCTGATCAACAATATTCTCGTCAAGACCAGACTGCTCTCCAACTTGTGTAAGCATTCATGCATCTTCATCTTTTCCTATTAACAATAGGAACTTACTCAATATATATCCTTACTTTTTAGTCACATTTTATTAATTACATTTATAAAAATATTACTAATTATATTTTGTAATGTAGTTTATATATAATATTTACTAAAATATTATTACAATTACATTTTCTTTATACCTTTGAAATATGTAAAAAATATTCACCGTCAAAGTGGTCACATTATTATATAATTAACCATGATATAGTGATATATGTAGGATATATAAATGTTTTTTTTTTATCAGCCCGTGGTAAGGGTATACTGAAGGCAAAAAAGGGCTCAATTATCATTGCAAAAGATATGCTTTTACTTTTAACAATATAATATAAGTTGAGTCAATACTTTCAACAACGTATATACCATAGTTTTTAATAAGCTACCATGCATTAATTAGTCTAGTTTATTTCACATTCTTTTTTATAGTTACCTTTACATGCATTCGTTGAAAAACGTTTCTGCTGCTTTGTCTCCCGTTTTTGTAGAACTGGCTTTCTCACACCTTTAAGGGATGTATACACCTTAAGGAAAAATAAAGACGAGGAAAAAAAATTAAAAATGATAAATATATGATTAAAAGGGAAAAAAGAATGAGATAAAGAAGGGTAGTATTTAAGGTATGCAAAAAAAAAAAATTAGGATTACCCTTTTGCATCGGGTAATTTGACAATATTTTATATAGATTGTGTAGAATTGGAAAGAAAAGTGACGTGAAAGAAGATTTTTTCTTAATCATATATATTGTTTGAAGTAAATTTCTGGTGCTTAGAAATTAAGATCTTGAGCCTTTCCAAAGGCACCAAAAAGGATAATTAACCAATAAGTTGTGCTAAATTAATCATTTGAAGAAAATCAAGAAAAGGGAAAGTTTGTACCGTGTCTGTTATCTTTTTTGTTATAAAATGGAAAGTTTAAGTTAATTACTAGTTTTTAATAATTCATGACTTTTCTTAGCAACATTAATAATAACCATTTTGACATGCTTCTAACTTGCCATTTTTGTTTATATTTGAATGCAGCTGAATATGCTGGAAGCTAAAGCTACTGGAAGTTCTACCATGCACGGTCTTTTTATATATATGGGTTAATTTACTTAGCTATTTGAATAGTTATTACGTGTAGTGTCTATATAGTGGAGAGCCAATAATGTCATACATGCCTGTGTTTAATTCCTGAACAAGTAGTGCCTTTAGAATTTACGTTTGCTAAAGGTCATTAGATTCTGAACTAAATATGAACCAGCATTTTGGACCCTTATTTCATACAATATATATATATAATGTTTATGTATCTTTTAATGAGAACTAGTTTCTAAACCTCACACCTTGTATTTGTTATGGCCTATACTGCTTGAAATACTTGTTTAAAGATGAACATGGTGGTAGCAAAGTTGAAAGAGTAACGTTATGCTCACTGGCTTTTTCACAATTTAAGAAAGAGGGATAGGAAGAGAAGAGAAAAAAAGTATATGGAATTATAAGATGAGTGATTTGACGGAAAGAGATAGAGAAAAAAAATTATAAAAAATGTTAGTGGGAATTTTTTGCAAGTGTAGCATTACTTTTTTCTTTTAAAGGCAAATCAAAGTGAAATTTATGAGTAGAAGGGTACTTTAGTTCATAAACAAAATGTAGAGGTGAACTAAAAAGGTCACGGTGAGAGATACACCCAAAAGGGTTATATACACAAATCAGAAAATAAAAATTTAGTTCCCCAGCCCCTACTTTAGCCTTAAACCAGCCACAAGAATCGATCTTAATTTATACTATTTGGTATGTGAGTAAAGGCTAAAGAGGCATTTTGAAAGATATATATAATCACTTTCATGCCAGCCACAAACATCAATTGAATTCTCTTCACCTTCTATTCTTTAAATAAACTACGGGAGTACAACTCCATTATTATTATTATTTTTTATATAAGAAAGTTTACATAAGTTGAATTTGAGAGGCTCATTAGAGTTAAGGCAGATTTTTTAAACACAATGAATGCTTATAAAAGTATTTATAAATTACTCATTAATAAAATCTTTATATTGTAAAATCTTTAGATATGAGTTTCATCTTTATTAACTAGATTAACATTTATTGATTTATTATTTCAATATCACGAAAGTCTCTCCATCGTATAAAGCATATTCCAACCTAGATACATATGTAGGATAGCAAAATCTACAAGATCATACATATATGCTTAAAATCTTATACCATACAACATCATAATCGTTTAGGCACCACCACTTTCATTTACTAAGAGGCTAAGGTTCAACAACCAAAATTTTATCACCTAGTTCTTCTCGTTGCTTAGGTACACTTTATCCCAACTAACTCAAGGGATTTTATGCATGTTCTTTGTATCACCCACAAGAAAGATCTTTGGATCCCAATACAAATCTTGGAAACCTTTTTAGGCATCTTGAAGAAAAATAAGAAAATCAACAGTAACCAAGCTAGCATGGAGTTTACCATAACAATTATGCCTCCTAAAGAATTGAAAGATGCTTTCTTTTCCACAAAGTGGGTCTCCGCTTCATGGAATCAATAAGTGGCTACCAAGAAAATAACCTAAGCTCTAATCAGTAGACCTAGAAATTTGAATTTGAAAGGAATACAAGCAACGCTATAATAAAGAAATTAGGGGATGTCAATATGAATTGATCTTCAATATTTGACTTCTATACTATCTCTGCCCGAGCACTGCCTCCTCTAGCAACCAAGGTGTCCCTCTTCAATATTCCTTTGTGGATTTTTTTTGCCATGTTCACCACTTCATTTAAGAGTACAACCTCGTTAAGGACGTATGGTTGAGGAAGGATAACATCTTGATTTGGGGGAAATAACTTCCCTAAAACCACTCTCAACCTCAAAGTTAGTAGTTTAGGTGTAACTTTGTAAATGTCGTCTATTAAAGAAATGGGGCATGTAGTGAGAGATAAATTGAGACAAATCCATGAAGGAGGATGGGACACCCCTAGGGAGTCTCACATTAACAAAGAATTACTCAATCAAGTATCTCACCTCCTCTTTTATCATTTCTCAGTTGTTCTCGAGAAATTAAAATTAAAGTTATCTAGACCTAGGCTTTTATTACTATCACAATTCCACACAACTTTTTTAACATCTTCCACGCTCACCGGAGTGGTAAAGAATGCATTGTCTTGTGAAAAGAGCTTAGTGAAGTGAATCCCATCCAAGAGAGGTCTCTATTACATCAAATTCATATATGTACTCTCCACACAAACATACATCAACGGTAACCTACAAATCATAGGGTAATGCTTGCACTTTCTTATATTTGAAATATAGTAACTTTTTACCCACCACTTCAATGTGGTTGGCAGAAAGGCACTATGCATTAACATTCAACAACATCCTAGGAATTTACTAACAAACTATAATAAGTAGGATACACGTGAATGCACCCTTCGACATCTATGTCTTTTCATCATTGGTCGCTCTTTGGATAATAATTGTTATGCATTTTATGTAAAATCGATTTTTAAGATTTCATGTTAATTCTTTTACATTTTTTTTATTAAACACATCCTAAGAGCTACTACAGTTTTAGGACCTTCAAAAGAAGTTACTTTAATTTATTATTAAGGATAAATAGTTCATTCTCCCAAAAAAAGAAATCATGACTTTTAAGATTAGACTCATTCTCCCTCGAGGGAAAAGTAGTTGGAAGCTAAAAAGTTAAATTAAAATTAGAAAGTTAATTGGTAATTAAAATTAGTATTTAGCAATTAAAAATTATTAAATTAACTTATTGAATTATAAGTGTTTTATAAATATAGGTTGAAGTAACATGGATATTTGTATAGTGTTTTTATATAAATTTTAATTTTATTTTATATTAATTAGTGTAGTGGTTAAAATAGTTTCATGTACATAAAGTAATGGTTAAAATAAATAGATTAATACAAAAAATTCAAAAAATAACATAAATAAAATAAATATATAATCTATCAATATCAATATCAATATCTTAAAATATAATGTTAAGATAATAAAATAAATAGTATAATGGTTAAAATAAATAATGTAATAAAAATATTCATAAAATAATATTAAAAATAAAATAAATATATTATCTATTATTATTATTAATATATTATGTAATAAAAAAGTAATAATAATAAAAATATATTTTGAGTGAAAGAAGAAAAATAAAAAATAAAATAAAAACATGCCCCATGTAGGAAAGAGTAAAAGAAATTAATAAATATTTTAAAGACAAAAAAATAAATATAAAAAAATAAAAGTTAATATTTTAAAAATCATTATTTAAAAAAATGCTACAAACTCTTAAAAAAATTTGTTTACCAAACACTATTAATAAACTCAAATACATGTTTTAATTATAAAAAAAATCAAGAACGCGTCAACCATAACTTACTAAAATTAATTTAATAGCTGCAACTAGGTACTGCACTTGTATGTCATAGCTTCTAACGGGTGAACATTGCGGTTTCACCCGAAGAGAACATTGAGAGCTAAAAAAAAGAAAAGCAAAATTTAGATGGAACTTTTTGCATTTTAATTATAATTTCATTAAGTTTTATTTTGGTAATTGTGTGAATTATCAAAAGTAAAATTTTCATTTTTATTGTAAAATGATACTAAAAACAGTAAAAGTATTATACGTAAGTTTTGTATAAATTTTTATTGTAAAATAATTAGAAATTTTGTCCTAATAAAAGTAGGACCATTGGACCGAACAAGTATGTGTGCATGAAATGTAGTAGCGACAAATTTGGAGAAAAGTAACAAGTGGCAATTGGTATGCACGGGAAGTTATCCCAACGTTGAAGAGAATCACATGTTGTCGGTGCTACTCAGTGTGGGGTTTCTTTTCTTTCTTTGTTTATTTCACTTTACCATTTATTTTCAATAAGCAATCCAGGTTACAGACTCAGACAAGTCAAATGTCTCCTTCCATAAAAGACAAATCCCGTGCTTGCTAATTCAAACGTTTCATTCTATTTTTAATGCCTTGAGCAGATAACTCCGTTTGCTCCATTTCAGAAAGTTTGAAAATTTTGTAAAAGCATGCTCCCAAACCAATAGGTCTCAAATCAATGTTGCTTTCACCCCTTCTTGCAGCACTCACCAAATTTGGCAAGTATTTTTACAATAGTTTTTTTTTTCTAAAGATTTGTTTGGATAAATTTTTTCATAAACACATATAGAAAAAAAAAATATGAAAGAAAATAAAATAAATATCTTTATAAGTTAAGATAATTTATAGAAACTCTCTCGTATTAACTTATCTAAAAACTTATTTTTAATTTATGCATAAGTTAATTTTAGTTTATTAAAAAATTTATTTTATTTTTTTTCCTTTTATAAATCTTTATGAAAAAGTTTATCCAAATAGACTATATGTTAGAGTCATAGAAAAACTGTAATCATCAATTGTAAAGATTATTTACATGTATATTTAATACAACATTAAGCATTAGACATAAGTAAATGTAGATCCAAGAAGCAACTAATAGTTGTTTTTGTATTGATTTTAACGAGGATATGCAATGGAAAACCAAACACACTATAACGTTTTTTATAGAGAGCAACTTTCACCTCACAAACCAATTTTATAGAATTAAATAAATAAGTTGGACATAAACCCAAAATATAAGATGATATTAAAATTTATTCTAAATTTGTTATGAAAGTACCTATCATATCATCTATCATCTATGCACAAAATTGAATGATATTAAACATGACAGGTATATTAAGAAATATTTACATCGACTAAAAATAATACGTAAATAAAATATATAACTAAAAATAATTCTTATTTTATAAGTCAATTTTGTAGAATTAAATTATATCTAAATGTAAAATTTAAAAAGTATTGCACTGACTCATAAGTCTCTAATCTTACTTGACATGGCAAAGTAGTGTCATAGGGAAGAAAGAAACTAATAATTAATAAATCTTGAGATCATACTATACTTATCTTTATGTCCGTTTTTAATGTGAAACTCAAAGTATCACCTAGTTGAGAATAAAAACTAATTTCTCAAACAGATATTCTTCCATGTACATGTTTTTTTAAGTTCGAACTCCTGAGCATTTGCTTATAAAATATGATTATCTATTAACTATATTACACCATATTGATATTTTCTTATGACTAGTAACATGGGGGGATGGTATTACACAGCTTCCGAGCAATCCTATTTGAAAAACATAATTACAAGGGTGGACAAATCAATAAATTGTGATGGGGACCTTTTAAGCAATGTAATATACTTATAACACTTTCGGCTGCATAATATATTCCACAGCCATTTCATTCATTGCGATAAACTGCACAAGAATATATGTCATGGACCACATCAAATGGCAGAATACTACAGCAGACAATTAAAGAGCTAAAACATAAATATCTTTAGTGAGCCAACCCGTGACCAAAATAAGGAAGAATAGCATGAATCATTTTTCAAATAAGTTGAGTTGAACACTGCCTTTGTTTTTTACATCAGTTACATCTGGAGTCTGGATAGATGTTAAACTTGTTTCATTTAATCTCTGTAACGAGCTCCATGTACACAAAATAAGAGAATAACAAGTGGAAGTGATGTAAAACAATGCACAAACTAACTTGACTGGCTCCTAGAATAAGCATTTAAAAGACAAAAGGGTAGGTGATTTATCTGAGAGTTTTACGTACCAGGACTTGAGAACCGTCTACCTGAAATTTCAAATCATGCAAAACAACTTCTCCACTTCAAAAAGTAATTTTGATGAAGAAATTTACAGTATTGTCAGGCAGCTAGATGAATGATGCTTATATCTTTCTTAACCACAGATACTGCTTCTAGTAGGGTATTGCGTGGTAGCTTCATCTATTTACTATTTTATATAGACATGGCGTAGATTAACTGATATCATCATACTGTGCAGAGCGTATGAGTTAGAGACTGAAGGCAGAACCTTCTTCCCTCTGAAATCCCATACGTTATCACTGGTTCAATCTCAATAAATATTGGAGGTGAAAAAACTTTGTTCCTTCACCCTGTAATTCTACATCTCCTAATAAACTTATTAGAGATATTTACGTATCTACTCCATAAACTTCGAACCTCTGGGAAACCAATTTCAAGCCATGGCTTTGCAGGGCCACTGAAATGAATAACAGCTGCAGCTTCAAGTTTCTCTTTGCTAATTTCTTCTGATTGAGAGCGATAACCTAGATCAGTCACGAGCATTGATGAGTTTATAGGATGCACTTGACCCTCAAATGCAATCAGGGAAGGTGGAAGCACTCCTGGATTCCACATCTTCGTCCCAGACTTGAGGTTCTGTGAAATCAGATAAATATAGACGTTTAAATGGTATGACGACAATGCTGAAGAAAACAGTACTAAATATGCCATGCATTTTTTGCTATTGTTGACATATGACATAGTATACAAGTCCAGAATTATCTCTACTGCATGGCTTCAAAAGCATAAAGCAGTTCTAAGTGATGCTAGGATGTAATGCAGTGCTTAAGAGTTAAGACCAGTTAAATATTGCTTAACATAGTATAAAATAGTTAAGAATCATATGAATATTTCAAATCACTCATGCTCTTCATCAAGAGAGATACACTTTGATGGTAAAATAAAAATGTAAACCTTGTCTTGCTTGTTTAATCTTGATGCATATTATGGAAGCTTGTAAAAATGCATTATAAAGCAGAATGTAGAGGCTTCATTAAGCACATAACATCAACATACACTTACATGTTTCAACCATTGATGGTAGGTCTCCGTTATGTTTGTTCTCCTCCATGCTTCAAGATCAAATATATTCATGCCATAGTGCCACGCACACTGATCACCGTCGAAGTTAGATGATACAAGAGGATGTGAAAAGTTCAAGTAGTTCATGTATTTACTTCCAGGGCAGCAGCTATCTCCACACCATGACTTGAATACAGAACCAATGACTTTGCCATTAAGATCTAGTTCCCACAAAGAAGATATATCATGTTGTACTACAACATCATCATCCAAGAATACTATCTTTTTGAGATCTGGAAACAGCTGTTGTGGTCCACAAAAATGAGATGATGAAACAATCATCGCCATGCATTTTAGACTTTTTATCAGTTATTACTCAATCAGAGGGCTACCAAAAATAACTAATTACCTCGGGCATATAAATGCGGAGTTGATTCATCAAGGATAGGCTGCTGGGCCTTAAAGCCTCCAAATATCTGCTATGGTCTTGAGTATGGTAGAGGTCCTTTTCCTTATTATAGTATTCCTTCCAAATTAATTGATTAGTTTCCAGCATCTCTTTAACACCAGCATTCACTTCTTCAGACCAGTCATATTGGTGTAATCCCCTAACTTCCACAACTTCTGATTTAATAGGATTGGTGGCAAACCAAGCATGCATTGGAGCATAAGTTTTTTTGTCAGTAACAATATGAAAAACTAATTTTTGTGGGTTGATTGAACTTTCAACTGTAGAGGTTACAACAACAGAGGCAGCAAGGACATTGTCAGTTAGGAGAATTATGTGGTGAAAGGCAGGGTCAACAAGGCGCGAAACAAATTCAGGAGGGGGTAGACGAGATCTGGCCATAGCATTTACGGCATATTCTTCAGCCAACTTTAGACAAAGACAATGTAGACTTTTGGGAACACCATGAGAAGCTAGATGCCAATAAACTGACTCTTGCTGTCTTGCTAATTGCACCTTGCGTTCCAACTGTGATAGCTGAATATGAACACAGAAGATATTGCATATTTTGTGAGAGGACTAAAACTTCACATACTCTGTTTGCTGAATTGAATGTTTGTAGCTAACAAGAACCTATGCTTCATTGGCAAACAATTCAATGAAGCAACCCACATACAGATAGACTTTGCTTATATGATGCTACCTTCACCCACATTCCTCCTTATGCTTATTTCAGAATTCATCAAATTTAAGGAATGCATATACCATGATACCCTTAGGATTGCAGGGAACCCCTCTAACTACAGGTCATTTTCAGAAAGCCTCCTGCGATTCAAAACTCAACAAGACAACAACTCAACTTCCTAAAAAACTTTCCACATCGTTCAACGTAGTGTAAAATTATCTCCCTGTCCATGTGCAGAAAAGCCCCAGTAAAGAGGTAATATGCACGGTTTGGTAAGTTGAAGATGAGTTCCTGTGTTTTGAACCACATGGGTCTTCGAATTGACCTCTAGTTGAAGGCGATATCTTGCATTTTAGCCTACATTTTATCTGGCCATTTTTAGAACATTTGAGCAACTGACATAAATATTAAAATTAAAATTGGAATATGAATAATATTAATGAGGTAGGGTCAAATCAAATCGTTTAAGCTTTTCAACTCAGTAAATTTCAGGATAACTTTTCTATTGCACATTCCTGATCAATAGACCATGTTCTCTCTAGGCTATGGCCATCCAATTAGAATTTATATGCCACACAAACTTCAGTTGTGCAAGTTGTATCAATTTCCTTTCCTTTTGTTGTGTTTTGTTTAATTTTGCAAGTGTGTGTTTTGGTGCACGACTATAGTATGCTGCTATATTACTGCATTATTGGCTTCTGATTTTCACTCCTGAAATGTACACACTGCCCCAAGAAATAGGTTGGGACAAGCATTTACTATACATGGTGCCTGAATGTTAATCAACATCAGAAGGAAACAAAAAAGGAATCACCAGGAAAACGAAACATCAAGATCATCATCACAAAGTGTAACTAGCAGAAGCAAACACAGTAAATTTTTTATATACCATGGCTTTGGTCTTGAAAGCAAAAGCCTTAAGGTCTTGCTTTGAGGTCATCTCTTTCACAAGTTCATTGAATGACCCTGCTCCCTCATTAACATTACCATCATTTGCCTCTAGTAGCGCTCTGGTCAGCTCATCTCTGAGTTCCTTCAAGGACATGCAGCACCATAGTGAAAAAAACAGATCATAAATTATCAAATTTAAAAAAATAAAAATAAAAAAGGTGGCCCCTAGAGTAGAGACCGCGTTGACGAGCACAGGTTACTGCAAAAAGTTAAATGGTTCCTACGTCATGCCACCTTCACAAGTGCGTGTTTGGTTTCAAAAGTCATCCAAAACCACATGTTAGGCCTCACCTTGAACCATTCTGGGTTTATAATTAATTTTCATTTAAAATAACTTTAAACAATTTTTATATAAAATTAATTTTTTATTACTAACTTGCTCCAAAATAAAAATATTCAAACATAAATAATTTTATTTCAAAATTAATTTTGTAAATACTCACTACGAAAATAATACTAGTTTAAAAGTTTTGTTTGTTTTAAAGATAAATTAATATTAATTATAAATTTTATATTAAAATGTATATTGCTATAAAAATAATTGATATAATGTTTTCTCAAAGATATACTTAGGTTAGTAGTGGAGTCTACCGAAATTGATTGAGGAGAATGCGTGAATATTATAATGCTTCATGTATCATATTCGATTTCAACGAGTAAAAAAAAAAACACTTAGGTTGATGATTCCATAAAAGAAGAGAGACCATGAAAAAGTTGTGAAGGTAGAAACTGGCAGAAAAAGGTAGAGGAGGAAGAAATAATTACACTACAAGTGGCATGGCCATGCCCCACAGGTAGCAGGAATGCAACTTGTGGAAGTACCGACAATGCACCACTCATTCACAACAGTATTATATTTTAGAATTCGGAAGAATCATTTTTTTCCATTTCTTATTTTTTGTTTAAAGGGGAAAACAAGTTTTATTATGATGTAGATGTACTGTTCTCAATTCAGATCTACTTCAATTACGTGTTGAAACGTTTTGTAAAAGAAAATGAACCTTTTTAAGAAGTGAAGGTCACTGTCAAACTACTTCAATAATGTAAGATCAATTATTTTATAAGTCAAAAAAAACTTTTCCACTAACAATACACATCAAAATTATATCTCAAACAAAAATGTCATTTTCTTTATTTATTAGCTGTTTAAATAATATATAATGTTTGCTTGTATTTTTGTTTTCATAAACTAACTTGAATTTAATTAAGTTGTATCTGTAAGCCAGTTAATGTTTTTTAAAAGATAAATACACTCATTCAAGACAAAACAAAGGAGGGTGAATGTTATAAGAAAAGAAAAAAAAAAGAAAAATTGAGAAAATGTACCCCCATTCTGCAACTCTTCCCTTGTCTTTTTCCCTCTTACTACATTAATAACACGTATGCTCACCTGACAAACGACTTTAACCACACGAAGTGGAGATTTCAAAAGCTGAAATATATAGATCAAGATAATGGCAAGTGAAAGAAAAGGAAAGAACAAGTATCTCATACTGTAGTTGTCTAATGTTGTCAAAAATCAAAATAACGTTTGATGGATTGTGCCTTAGTTGGTGACAGATAGATAAACAACTTTACACTTATATTTATATATGGAATATTTCATGGTAGTCTATATTTTAAGAGTATCTCATGTTTTAAGATCATATTTAAATCTCCTATCCACATATCAACTTTTTTGATTTCTAAGTCGATCATGCGTATACCTTTGAAACAATTCGAATTCCGTCAAAAATTTAATTAAAATGAATTAATAGTATAATCCCATAACAAATTATAACTGTTTCCGGTATTAACAAAAAAGCACAATTTTGTTCTTTTAAAATGAGGAGGTATATAATGTTAGAAAATAAGATTGGATCTATTATTGAATTAAAATATCTTGTAATCAACTTTAATTTGATTTAATATTAGATGTATCTTTATTTTATTACTTACACATTTTATTTTAAAGAGTTAAATCCAAAAAAAAAAAAAAAGATACAAAGCTAAAAAATAACTTGTGCTTCTAGAAAAAAAGATAACACGGGTTTACAAAAATATATTTCTACACTAACAATTGCTTGCTTCTAATTTTTTAGATTTTTTATTACTGTGTAAATTTATGCCTTTCTCACATTTTTCTTTTGTCTATTTAGACATTTTAAACTCTTAATCACTTGGTCAGAGTAAGACAATTTTTTGTCTTCCACGAATTTTTTTGGCATGCTGGTCCAGAGTAAGATATTAGAGATGATTGTAAATTTAATTGAAACATTATAAAGAAATTAAAAAAAAATTCCATGAACTTCACGAATGATGTAGAACAGAATTGATAAAATGGAATGCAGTTTGTTAAATGCGAAATAGAAATAATTTATAGAATTCAAATTGATACAACATTTAATTACAATACTTTGTTTTTCTTTTTTATAATATCAATTATCTCATTTCGCATTTCTCTCCTTTTTTTAATTCATATAACTTATTATTTAGGTAACGCAACCTAAATTAAATGGCATAATAAGGTATTATTTTTAAAATATAATAAACTAGAGGTAATCCAGTATTATTTTTTCGTTAATATGCAGAGTTTTTTAATCTGTGGACGTTTTTTACTAGTTGCAGTTTTTTAATAAATTAAGCACTTCTTTCAAATCAGATCCGGCTATAGCCACTATATTTGAAAAAAGGTATTTGACTTTTTCTTAGCCAAAAAAGGTTTAATGTTTACAGAGAAATATTATTTGACGAATTTGAAACCTAAGTGACCATTCACCAGGTAAAATGATAAAAATAAATAAAAAAAGTAGTTTATATTTTAACAGCTTGAAAACTATAGTTGGTCTCTTTCCATGTCAAAATGATTGTATTATTAAACATGATTTTTCTTTAAATAATATTAAAAATCCCGTTTCAATAAATTTCTTATTCTAATTATTTGCTTGAGTTAATTAGAGGGGCAAGTCAGTCTCAAGCGAAGAGGAAAAGGGGAGAAGGAAGAAAAAATACTAAAAACTATTAAAATAGAAAGAAAATAGAAGGATAATTTGGTAAATTAGACACTTACCAGTGACGCGTCAACCCCACCGAAAAACCTCCACCCAGCACATTCTGCAACAATCATTTTCACACATATACCATCAACTTTACAATAAATGAATATATATTTTTCTATGTTATTTAAAATTATCTAATTTTCTAAAACATTTTGTCAATCTAAATCTGAACGCTAGTAATTTTTGAAAATGCAAATTACTAAATGAAAAACTCTAAAAACACTAAATACTAATTCTTCAAAAAAAAAAAAAAACTCCGTCTTCAGTAAGCTCCAAAAAGGAAATTTTCAATTTATCAAAAAACAAAAGAGAGGAAAATTTCAACAACAAAAAAAATATTTACGCAGGCCAAAAGTGATAGTTTCGATACATAAGATTTAAAAATACATTTATGTAATGTAAGGATATATTTTTCAATTTCAATAAATCAAATTACAATGTATTTTAAATTTATTTCATAAAAAATACATTCAACAAAAAGTAAAATTGATTTTTTGTTTAAAAATCATTGTTAAAAATATATGCAAATTAAAATTTACGGAATATTTAAAATTTTAAAACTATAAATTTAATTAACTATTGTTTTATTCTATTGTTGAACTTAATAAAGATAACAAAAGATAAAAATAAAACTATAATAAAAAAATAAAAAACATTAACTTCAACTCTTACATAACTATTATCACTCTTATTTAAATGAATAATTCAGAAAAAAAAACATAGAACTTAATTAAAAAAAAAAAACAAACAATATAATTATCAGTGTAATAATAGATAAATTCTAAAGAAATGCCACTTTTATAAATTTTTAAAGAATTTAACTTCAATATAGGTCAATACAAAAGGTTTTCATATAGTTAAGTAATTAAAAACGGGATGCTTCATCTTCGTTTTCTTATGCTTTTGATAAAACTCCTTAAAATTATTAAATTGTAATAAAACGAAGAGTAAAAATATAAAATAACTTGAAATAATTTGATCCTTGAAATTAGAAATTACTATAAATATAATTTTAGAATAATTAATAATTTTATTATACAGAGAAATATATTACTTTAAATAAGAATTTTACAAAAATATTTGTATTAATTAATTTTAAAAGAATAATAAAGTGTGTGAAGAAAAAGTAATTATTTAAAAATAAAATTGAAAGAAAAGCAAAAGCTAGTCGTTTACTGAACGTAAAAGAGTAACTGGAGTGAGAGTGTGAAAATAAGAAAAAACAAGAAAAGAAAAAGAAAGTTACGAAAGTGAGAAGGTGGAAGAATAGATTACCCAATGAGGAACACGCCGCAGCTGATTCGAGCATCAAGATCGCGATCCTCACGAACAGAAACGGCAGCACGATCCCGAGCACAACCACCGCCGGAAACACAGTCCGAGCCGAAATCCGGCGACCGGAGCCGGTTGCCGCCGTCGTCGTCTTCACCGATCCTTTTCCGGCGCCGTCGCCGTTCGATATCGTCACTCTCTTTATTCCCTTGGCCGATATGTAGAACTTCATCTCCTCGATTCCATGAATCAATCCAACGGATCGATTCACCGCGAGATCTGAAGCTTCATTGCTTCACTCTAATTGAAAGAGAGAGAGAGAGATTGCATTTGTAGCAGGGGAGAGAGTGGGAGTGAGAGTTCACGGGTTCGGAATTTTCTTTTTCTTTTTTCTTTTGTTTTTCTTAGCTGCTACGACGGTGAAATCAATTTTCCCGAGAAAATAATTTTTTTATTTTTTTATTTTTTTTAGGATGAAAATATAAAAGGTTTTTCCGGAGAGAGAAGGGGTGAAGACGCGTTCGTTGCCGCGGGAATTATTAGATTGCAAGGGGCACGTTTGCTATTTATATGAGAGGTGAGTATGTGGTTACTGTTTTGCCATTGGTTTTTCAGTTATTTACGGTTTTGACATTTATTCGTTGTCTCGCCGACACCTACGTGACGTGGCCTGGTTCGGAGCCCAATGTCTAATTGTGAGGTCGCTTGTGCAGCATTTAACTTAATCGCGGAGAGAACTGTGGTAAATCGTTTCTCGTTCTCGTTTTTAACCAATTTTTTGTTAAATATAATTGAAGTTAAATATGTTTAGTTTTTGTGTGTTTCGTTAAATATGAATATTTTTTTTTAAAAAAAATTATTTTTCATTTATAAAAGTGTGTGAGATGTAGTTATTGTCCTTTACTAAAGATGTCTTCTTTTCTTTTTCTTTTTTTTTTATAAAAATAAGAATTATATATAATATATTTCTATAAATGAGAGATTAAAAAAACATTTTTAAGAACTAAATTTGCATTTAAAATATGATAATAAAGAATAATATTTATTAAATAAAACATAAAATTAACATTATTTAATTCAATTCACGTGAATTTGGCTGATAAAGAGTATATTATTAGTATTTATGTTAATTTTTTTTTGTTAGAATTTTTATACTAACAAAAGATCTTTTGTAATCTTAGTATTTTTAAGCTAATAAAAGTTGGTATAGATAGTAAAATTTAGTAAAAAATATATGTGAATTTAAATTTATTTGTCGATATAAGAACTTATTAATAGGTAATTTATAAGTTTTATTGAGCTTAGCATATGCTCGTCTTGATTTTAGTAAATTATCGGAGTCTAACTTATATATAAATATTATAATAAAAAAATATTAGTATTTTTAAATTTATAATAATATAAAAACAAATTATAAAAAAATATAATTAAACTAAATTTAGTAATATAAATTTAAAACTGTATAAAATTATAATCTAATAAATAATGATAGGATATTTTTTAATTTGACACACAACATATCATAATTGTTGTGTGCAAACTTTTGACTTTTGAGAGTTTGATGTTGAGGATGTAACTGATGATTGAATTGAGAGGATTGATCTCAAGAAGGTGTTTGATTGTTAAGGTTTCTCTGACATTGCAGTGAACTAGAGAGACAATTCCACGAAGGTGATGGCAATTTTCGGTGGCAGCAACGATGGGAATTTACCTTCAACAGCTCAAATAGTCAAGTTAATAAAAGAAAAGAAAAAAGTGAAGAGGTGATTATGCAATAATATTTTTATTTCAATTAAGCACTTACATTTTTATATTAATAACATATTGATTTATATTAACAATATCATATCATGTCATGTCAATATTATTCATCCGTATCCATAATTTTCACTATTGCCTTGCCCAATATTGCAACAATTAGTTTGTTGTTGGAGAATGGAAATAATGAGTCGAATTGATTGATATATGAAATATATGGGTCGGAGTCTAAGTTCAAAAGGTTAAAATTACTTTCTAAAAATATATAACATATTAATTAACGTTAATAATATACATATATATATTACCTATAATAGTGCTGCTAGATCTAGTTGTAGTCGTGCTTCTTTATATAAGCTATTAAAGTGAAATCACAAAAAAGAAAATCTCTTTTACTTTTATGACTAAAAATTTGATTCACCTGAAGTCTTTAACAACACCACATAAATAGTGATATGAAAATATATGGAAGTAAAAATAGATAAGAAGAAAACAATGGCTCGTGACCCTTTACAGCTAATCATGCATGCATATGACAAATGGAAATGGAAGAGCCCCTTTGAGAGTAATGCTTCCAGGACCCCAACACTTAGGCAAACAGGAATCAGTCCCACTTGTCTCTGGTGCCCAATGACGCAATCACCCTGTAACCTTGGCATCACTCACTGCTGCATTCAACTTTAATTTCTTATTTTTCATCATTTTTTACATGAATAATTAATTCTTACGACTTCATACTTATGCATGTCCAATATTTTAATGGTTTCTATTTTCATTCAACCGTCAACTCTCATAATCATGCATGTTCTTCAATCCATATGGTTTCCAATCCTTTATATATCGATCTTATATTACAAAGTAAATAAATGTTTTATTTTAAAAAACAAACATAGGTTTAGTAGACAATATTTGTACACCCTATTAAGGCTTGACTTTGCACTAATTAAAATTTCAAAGGAAATTAGTAAATAAAATTTGTGATTCTGGCCATTTGGTAAAATCTAGGGTTCTTTCATGCTTGTATATCAAAGATTTATATAAGATATAATCAAATCACAAGTTTGTTGGCTGCAAATGGTAGGAAGATGCTCGTGAGTCATGGTATCAAACAGGAAGTTTATATTCTTACACGGCTATTTTGAATGGATTCAATTGTAGATTCTTTGAAGAATGTTGGAAGCTCATAAAAAAATGAGGTATTGTTAGAACCACTTAGAAAAATTTTGGAAGTAATGAAATTTATTTAATTTGAATTTGGTAAGTAAGTTGTTTGATTAAATAAGTTAAAAAAGGTCGAGTTACCAAGTGTAGAGAGGAAGGAATTCTCTAAAAGAAGGAATTGACAAATACAAAATTGGTCAAAAAGAAATTTATGAGTTAAGTTTCACGCGCGTCAATGAAGAAGTATACATTATTTTTGGCAGACAATTTTCAGTGACATAACAACATCATAAATAGTCAATCCTAGAAAGTTATATAGTGGATAATTTTAATTCCATTATTAGGCTAAAAAATTTATAAATAGAATACTAGATAGACATTTTCTTTTTATTGAAACACTTATATTAATCTTTGTAACATCACACACGCCTATTTCCATGACTACTGGTTTAAAGAATATTCTAGAGCTTCATTCAAACACACACTCATTATTCTGCATGTTCTCACATGTTTTTAATTCAATTTCATTACATTGTGTACCAAATGTCTTTAGATTTCAATTTATTTGCTTTTCATTTCCATTTTGCAATTCTATGTTACCCTCCAAGTTGGCTTGGTTACCATTGCCAAAACTTGCGGGGGATAACAGAGTATATGAGTAGTTAGTTAGTTAGGAAATTAGTTACAAATTATTAAAGTCTATTTGATAAATATTTTTATAAATATTTATAGGAGAAAAAAATTAAAATAATTTTTTTATAAATTAAAATTAACTTGTACATAAATTAATAAATAAAAAATTCTCATATTAACTTCTCCAAAAATTTATTTTAAATTTATGGATAATGATAGATCTACAGGGGCAGGTATGGATACAAGCCCTCTCTCCCCTAAAGACCCTTTATATATATAAGAAAAAAAATAAAAAACAATATTAAGAAAAAGATGTTGAGTTGATGCTTAAGTTTCTTCAATTGTGGGTTGCATTCACACTCAAACTGAAATTATTTGTAATATGGAATCATGAATGTGTGCCAAAGAATAACAAAATGCATGAGTTAAAGAGATAAATTTTATCCTTAGTTTTATAATATAAAATTAATAATTTTAGTTTTATGTATAAAATTAGTAAATATTTTTGTGAAGTTATTATTTATTAAATAATAATTTTAGAAATTAAATATTTAAATAAGTATAAATAGAAAAAACTCTGATCCGTCATAAATTAATTTTTAAATTTGTCTTATACATAAACTAATTTTAACTTATAAGAAAATTTATTTTATCTTTTCTTATTTTCTTTCTTATATGAGATATATTAAAATAAACCTTAGGTAAATAAGTTCTATAAATAAAAACAGGTGTAATTTATTAAATAATATTTTAATTTATTCAATGCGATTCTTTTTAGTATTACACCCCTTTCAAACTGTTTAGCCTGGTCTATTATTTTTATTTCTCACAATCTTCTAATTACTTATGTTATAATTATTATTTTTATTTCTCATAATCCTCTAATTACTTATGTTATAAGTCATTTTTCACATTGAAAGTAACATTCTAGTTTTTATTTTATTTTATTATTGATTGTAAATATTGTATTTTATTAATTATTATTAATAAGTGATTTAATTATTTTATAATTAAATAAATAATATTTTGAGAGAAATATGGGTTAGGTTTTAAATAATTAAATTAAAAAATAAAATATTTAAATATGGTAAGAGCTTAAGTCTCACATCAAACCATATAAGCTTATATCTCACTTCTTTTTCCTATACAAGGAGAGTGAGATAGTTAAAATCTCACATTGGGTAATATGAACTCATCCATCCTCCCTTCTCCTATATAAGGAGATGGACACCAAGTAAAGGAAGGCAAGAGAGTCTCAAACAAATTGAGACTGATACAAAGCATTCAACCTATATAGTTTAAATCTTTTCATCTCTTACAGTTTTCTTAAGAGAGGTGGGGTCCTTTGTTTAGGTTTCACGTACATTGTTTGGGAGTTGTAAGGTCTATTTTTTTTTCTAACTATCAAACTTTTTATTTTTATAAAGAATATTATTGATATTTTAAATTTGAAATTTTATTTCAAAAATTATATTTTATATTAATTGAAATATAATACAATTAATATAGAAAAACAAATATTAATTCTAGTTAGAAATTAGTTAGAAAATAAAAGAGGATCTATTTTTCTACATGAAATAGATATACTATATCATATATTTTGGACTTATTTTTATGAAATAATTTAATATGGTAAAACCTATATTTAAAATGGGTTTGCGTAAAAATGGACGTCAAGCTAGAGAGTGAACCCCAAAAGAACAAGAAAAAATATCTTTAAGGAAAATTTTATCTACGTCTACATTTCTCTTGGTAATAGGGGAGTAAGAAATCTCATTTAAGGGTATGAGTATGACTATGGGTAGAGGAATTGGACGTAGATCCCTCTTAGTGTTTGTATTTGACTGTCTTTATCAACTAACATAGTGTTTAATGATATTTCCATTTAGTGTTTATGATTGACTATCTCTATCAATTAGTGTTTAGTTACCTTTTTGCTTACTACTTGTATTTGAAATGTTTGTATTTGATTGTCTCTGTCAATGATAAAGTGTTTAGTTGTGTTCTTGTTATTTGCTCATGATTTTTTGTTTATGTCAATTAATAGAGTGCAAGACTCTTAACCTTATGGTAGTAGATTGAGGGTTTTTCCTTAAACCCCAAAAGTGTATGTTTTGGGTTATATAAAGGGGAGATTGAACTGTCTGGATTAACACCCTTCATGAATATTAAGATTATTGATTTCATAAATATTAAGATTATTGATAATCATGTAGTTGCAAATTTTATGTCCTTGGTGTTTTTTGAAGAAAGTTGAGCTCCCTATATTAGGTTTTTTGTTTATATTGTTTGTTTGTGGAATTAATTGTGTGCAATTGGTTGTGTGTATGCAAAATGTAGAAAACGAAAACGAAGGAAAAGATAACACACAATAAGGGAGTTGAATTGTGTGTGTGATTTTTTAAAAGCTTTTTACAAATAAAAAAAATAAAAAAAATTAAAACATAGTTTGATATGATTGTCTAAAGGGAGTGTCCAAAAAGGACAGTCCAAAGCGGTCGACCAAAAAAGTGTAGAAATAACAAAGTGTAGGATAAGAGAGAAAAATGCTCAGAGATTATACTAGTTCACTCTTCCTACAGAATTATGTCCAGTCCCTTCAACATGAAAGAATTTTACTAAGTCTACCTAACTTACAAACAAGTATTATCTACCTCTCTAGGTATTACAACCCTTGTAATCTATCTGATTACAGAAAAAACCAAGTATTCTCTACCTTTCTAGGTATTCTAACCCTTGTAATCTACTTGATTACAAGAAAATTAAGTATTCTTTGTCACTTAGCCTATACAGGTTATCACACCAACTTAATGAGTTTTTACAACAAACTCTTCTCACACATGAGCATATTATAATACAATTCACAAAGACTTAGCTTTGCTGAGCTAAGTAAGCTATACAAAGAAGGAAAGAAAGTGTCGTCCAAAGCGACTTTAAAAGTGTAAGAGTATATCACTTTGTTCACATTATTGTGATTTTTGTTCTATCATTCTTTGCATCTTGTTTGAGCTTGATCCATCCTTTTATATAACATGTGAAAATTTGAATGTTACTTTTTGAATGAGGAGTGGTTGAATTTGCATTAAATGCTATGTGATTGCTTCTTGTAGAACTTCTATAGAGACATTCATCTTTTTTTGAAGATAGAGAAAGGTTATGCCAAGAAAAAATTGTTTTTCTTTGAATTCTACGTGTTGTCTATTGTAGATGAGTGAGGAAGCTTTTATTGGTTCCTTCTGAATGGAGTCATAATATAGGCTTCCTTTTATTAGACTTAACTTGTATTATAAAATCTTTGTTGTTCTTCGTCAATCTGAAAACTTAACATGTTCTTAAATAATATATTAGGTAGATATTTGAATGTTGGATCTAGATAATCAGTTTTTTATACGATGAAAGAATTTACAAGACAAGATAAGCAAAATAAATAAAACTTTACACTTTTACGAGAGATTCTTCCTGGTTAGAACAATGCATTATTTTCTGGATGATCTCTTCTTTAGACGACAAGAATATCTTTAGACACTGAGTTCACTTGTGGATCGTGAACTTGTCATTCGATGTGATACTTCTTCTGTGGACATTAAATGAGTTCTTTGGACGTTGAACTCTCGTATTGGACAATGAGTCCTTATTTGAACAGGGAACATGTCCTTTGGACGGTGAATATGTCCTTTGGATGGTAAGTTCCTCTTTTGTTGATCACCACATTTATGGATGCTAAGCTCTTCTATGAACCTTTGACTATGTTTTTATATGTTGAGTCCCTCTATGGATGCTAAGTACATACTTTGGCCGGTGAGCTTCTTTATGGATGCAGAATATGTCTTTAGATAATGAGTCTTGCTATGGACGCTGGGAATGTTCTTTGGACGACAAGTGACTCTATGGATGTTGAGTACATTCTTTGGATGATGAGTGTGTCTATGGATGGTGAGCTCCTTATGGACACAATAGATGAACTTCTATTTTAAAATCAATTTTCCTTAAACGAATGTGTTCCAACCTTTAAGTCCAATAACTTGTAGTCCTTCTGAAATCTATAGAACAATGGTTAATCATAATATATTATCAATTTCCATAGTGTTTATTATCATCAAAATACTTAGGTCATTTGGATGCATAGACTTATGTTTCAATAGAAAAACAATAGGTTCCCTTTTAGATTCAGAATTCTAGTGAAAGCCCAAGAAAATATGATAGTAGGTTGTGCTAGAGGGACATTTACCTAGTAAGTAACCTAGCATGTGAGGGACCATAATGATACTCATTAATCTGTAATAAGTTGAGAGATGAGGTGTCTAGGATGTAAGAGGTGAGAATGGTCCTTATCTGCCAAATGTTGAAAAGTGATTTATGATGGGTTGAGAGATGAGGTGCCTAGCCTATGAGATGTGAGAATGGTCCTCATCATCCCAATGTAGAAAAGAGAAAACAACAATTTAATTGAACTATATTCATGCATCATTTAATGAACATGTGTGTAAAAATGTAGACGTGAACTTGAGTAGTAAGGTCGTTAGACATCCTAGAGGCTATTCAGTACGGAAGATTCTAATGGTTGTGACTGATCCAACATGCCAAACCAGACAATGCAAGTCGAGTAGTACCTGACGTTTAATCAAAGGAATGTCATGCTAGCATGGTATGGCTAACCGCCAAAGATTAGCAAGGTTGTCCCTAGCCTATTTCCTATGAGTGTATTGCTAGCATTTTATGTGCATACGTGTTTGTCGTTGTTCGCTAATTGTGGTTGCTTATTATCTATCAATTGTGCATGTTCTACTTATTTTCTATATCTTGTAATTAATGGTGTGAGTGTGTGCTACTTACAATGTACTCATACTATAGGCTTGAGTGAGGTACATTTCGCACTACCTTTTGTTGTATGTTGTCTATGTTTTAGTTGAATATCATATTGCAGGTGACATTGGACAAGAGCGTGAGGATTACTACTCTTCCATTTTCTTTTATTCTTATTTTTTTTTTTTGGGTTACATTCTAATAGGACATGTGACATTAGAACACTTTTATAATTAAGTTTGGTTTACATTTATGATGCTAGAAATTAATACTAGTAGGAATACATGTTTATTTTTAATTCTAATGTATGACTAAATTTTTATGAATAATTTACCCATTGATATATGTTTTTAAATTTAAATTTATTCTAAAATTATTTTATTAGTATTGAGTTACAGAAAGTTACATTTACATTATACAAGGAGAACTGTTTTTCACCTTTAGATACGCAAGTATTTTTACGATATTATTATTCTACTTATTCTCAGTTAAAGTATTTTTTTTTAGAGAATTATGAGTTTAATTTACTTACATTACTCACCTCCATTCCATAAAGGCAGAAACTACCACGGAAGCAGAGTCAACCAGCACATCTAATTTTGTTACCTAAAAAAGTAAGTGTGAATTTTTATTAAGTTTCGAATTTTTCATGTTTGGACAAATTGAAGTATAATTTATTTTAGAAAATATATATACGTGGTTGTCATAATTCTTGAAGGATATATGTCACCCCATCATGATAATCTTATTTAATGGAAATGCGTCTATTAAGGATAACATCCACTCAAGACATGGTATTGAATACTCTAGTGCTTTCCGTTGTAATGGATAAGTATCAAAGTTCAAAGGTAGATACGGATTTTTTTTTTCCTTTTTTTAATAATAAAAAACAAAATCACATTGAGATGTTTGTTGCCTTTTTTTATTTCACTCTTTTGACTTGTAGTTCTAGCCTTTTTATTTTTTTATAAAAAATGGTACAACAAGGAGAAATCCAAATATTATTGGGTAGGATGCCTTAATTTATTTATATGTTAATTTGTAGAATTTTTTTTATTCTTTTGATAAATTAATATGAAAGAGTTTCTGTAAATACATGTAAACTAATTTTAATTTATGAAAAAATTTTATTTTTTTTATTTTCCTCTTTCTACTAATGCTTATGAGATTATTGACAGAAATTTATCTGAAATATTATTGTACATATTCGAATTACATGTTGCTATATTTAATTATAACTATTCAATTAGCTTATACTATTATTTTTTAATTTAATAATTATACACCAAAAAATATAAAATAATTTCATACTCTCATCCAATCATAATTTATTATAGATATAATATTTAAAGTAATATGATAAAATCCAACAAATTTATTTTTTATAATCATTTATGTTGGAATAAAAATACATAAGTGAATACATAGCTTTTTTTTTTTTTTTTGACTCTTTTGGCTTGTAGTTCTAGGCTTCTAGCACTCAAGAACTTGCCAATTATGTCCTAGTAGTGACGTGACCTCCACTTCAATTGCAACGGAACAGTATTGCATTTCTGCAAAAGAAAATTAAACATAAGAAAACTTATTTTGTAGTGACTATGGGTAAAGTCAAGAACATGTCCGGTCCTTAAGAATTGTGCTCTTATGTGCAAGTTATAATGAGTCCGAATCACATCACTTTCTTGCTTACTTTGAACTTTTGTTTAGTAACCAAAATTGAGTTCGTCGAAATAACAAATGTGCCTTGAGAACATGCACGCTAACATCATTTTATAAGTTTTCTTTTCTTTTTTTTCTTTCACATTTCCATGGTTTTAAGTGATGCACGTTTAAGTGGATGAAAAACAATAACTTTTACGACTTTTTATCGAGTATATGTGTCAATTTGTATAAATATTTGTTATAAACATGCTAATTAAGATAATAAGATTTGTATGTTTTAATCTAAATTGAGATTTCTCTCTGTATATATATATTTTCTGAGAGGATTAAAAATACGAAGGTGATTTGTGAAATAGACATATTCTTATTTTATTAATTGTTACTTTTACTTTCACTTTGATTATATTTCTCAAAAAATAAAATAATTATATAAAAGTGTCTAAGATTTTAGGATAAGATGCAATTATAGTATGTCACCGTATTTTCTCTTGTTTTCGTTTAATTGCAAGTTTCCAAAGAAAATTTAATTAGCATTAAAAATTAAAACAAAAATTGGTAATAAGAACTTTTGTTCCATGTTCTTTTATGTGTTTTATCCTTTTCTAGTTAGCTTTTTTAATAATTCAGAAAAAAACAGAACTTACAAAATACACGAGTATTATTATTACGGCCAAAAGGATTTTCTATCTTTCTAATAAGCAGGACCACAAGTGTTGGTTTGTGATGATTGTGTTATTTCTCAGTATTGATGAAACAGAGGGATTTGAATTTATGTGTATTCTGAAAATGAAGTTTAAATAATAATTATTAAACAGAAAATAAAAATTAAGTTCTTATCAATGTTTTTAATTTTAACTTAAAAATACTATTTTTTTTAAGTTTTTGTTACAAAAAGTTTACATATATAATTATTATAATTTTTAAAACATTTATTACATTTATTTCAATAAAAATTTCTTTTACTTAAACACGTCAAATGATTCAAAATTGAGGTTTGAGTAGTATATACGTATACTTATATTTTAATTTTATTATAGATATTATATTTTTTTACTTTAAAAAAATACATGAAATATAGACTGTGTCCTAAAAGTGTCTTTTAATTTTTTTATTAATAATAAAAAATAAAAGACCAATTTATTTTTTAACCATAGTGTAGTGAGTAACAAATTCTCTTTTCGTGCCATTTATAAACTTAGATTTGCAAATATATATAAATGACGATCCTTCCATTAGGTCTAGTTTGGGCATTTTTGTAAATTGTGTTATTTATATGCAAAATCAAAGGCCACGTATAATTTGGATAAAATTTTGTTTTGTATGCAGAAAATAAAAACATTTTTAATCAATTGATTTCTATGATGACATGCACGACAAATCAGTGAAATAATGTTTTGTTGACAATTAATACATTAATAATTAAATAAACAATTAAAATGATGAGAAAAACTTTGACTTGTATATAAAGAAACAAATAATCAAAGTACTTTATATCTGAATTGATCAACTAATTTAATACAAGATGATCATTTTTTATAAAAACACTACATATATCGAACCATTTTCTTTCTCTTGGACATATATAATATACTGCCAGTTTTTTAAGCCCTACACTAGAAATTTATATATTCAAACACAAGTTGCAGTAAACTATAATAGATGAATATTTTCAATTTGTGAGTGCCATTATCAGATCTAAAAATAATTATAATATACATGCAGAACAATGCTGTTTATCAGTTGGCAAGTTCAATTTGACAACCTTAACTATGTGTATATAAGTTTTGTTCTTTCATTTGTTTTTTAATGTATGTGGATTCAACTTTCTCTTCCGTGCCTAATAATGCTATCATCAAAGGATTTCTCTTTCTCCTTTTTATTATTAAAAAATAAATTAATTTTTATGTATTATTAATATAAAATTTTGTATACTGTCGACCAATCAAAACTCATATTAGGTATAACTTTTAAAATAATTAATATAAAAATTAATAATTTATCATATGTAGATATATTATTTTCTCTTTAAAAATTGAGTGTATACGTCATAGTACTATTTTTAACATGTTTCAAAAACAAATAAAGAAAAGAAATAAAAATAGAAAATGCTAAGTTGTACCTTTGGTTAAAAAAATAAAAACAAAAATATATCTATTAAAAGGGTAACAATTTACTATTTCATAATTTCTAATATATACAACTCTAATAATATTTAGTAAAGAATTATATTTATTAATTCTTTAACTACACTAAAAAATTAATTCCAACATTATACAGTTGGAACATACCAAAAACCCAGTAAAAAATCTTCGCATGGTAGGTATACACCAAATGTGAAGAATATAAATTTAAAATATATTTTATAAAAATATTTATAAATTATTTTAATTAATAAAATATTATTTTGATGATAATGGTGATTGAAAAAAAATTGAATATCAGTTTATCTACTTTGACTCACCACTATAAAAGTTGATAAGATGTTTATATAAGAAGAAAAATAATTATAAAATTAAAAATTGTCTTATTTGTAAGAATGAGAAGAAAAATTAATGGTATAATTGTAAATTTGAAAATATATCTACAAATAGTTTATCAATGAGAATCCACCAGTAGCGGCAACCGAACCCAAAAATGTCAACCTTGTTGGATCATGTCGGATAACCTTGTTGGATCAATAACTACATGTATATATGTATGTATAAACTATCATATGATATAAATTTATCTTTATAGTATAAATTTGAATATTTATTTTTAATAAGAATGACTTTAAAAAATATTATAATCTCCTTAAGTCACATGGTTTTCCAGTATTGTGCATTTAATTTAATTTTTGTTATTTTTTTATTTCTTCCAAATACTATTTAATTTGTTTGATTTAATTAGTTTCAAATTTAAGTTGACTTATGCTTTAAAATTTGATACACTGTACCAAATTGAAAATATGATCTGTCTTTTCTTTAAAATAAACTGAATTTTAAGATTTATAATATCAATCAATCTTAACTTGGTTTAACTTTTAAATTTTAGATTTTAACCCCAAGTCTTTATTTTAATAATTTTTTTAATTTTAAAAGTCTTAGCTCTTTAATTTAGTCTTATTTAATACAATAGAAAATTTCTTATTAATAATAACATATCTATTACTATTTTTAGTTTTTATTTATAAATTTAATTTAAATTTAAAAATACTTATGCAATGTATGGAAAATTTCTAGTTAATTAATTATATAAATATATGAAATATAATACATACCAATAGCAAAACACGAAATACCATACTTTTTTGCAAGGCCATTTTCAAATTAATTATCAACACCATTTATTACAAATATATTAAAATTAATCGTTGTGGATATTGGTTATATTTTGAATGAGGTAAAGTGTAACAACTTATAAATGAAATTTCTGAGTTAATTAATGTTGCAAAAATGTCTTTTTAAAGTATAATTTTCTTTTAGTTTACAAGTTATAGTTATTTTTTACTTTCTCATAACGACAAAGTATTTATTAATTTTATTGATAATAATTTTTTTAATATGATATTTTCTCTCTATCACGATTTTTATCCATAAAATTCAAATTCAAATTCAAGACATTCCTTAAAAAATATAAATTTAGTCTTACTTATAACTACCAATATATATATATCTATAACCTCTAACCATATATAATGACAGTAAGCTTTTTAATCTATTTTTTAGAAATATCTTTATCCTTCGACTGCATGCACTGATCATTGATCTCACTCTTCATGTCATAACTAAAATTTTACCCACTCTCCATATTATTTAATTACCTATTTTATCCTTTAATTATTATGATATTAACTGCACACTTTTTTATTTAACTTCTTCTATTTCTCTCTTTTATTTTATATTTTATTTTTAAAAGAATGTAGTGTGCCTCTCTTTCTCATACTTTGGTTTACAGGGATAAAGGGGGTTGTGAGGTACACATTGTTATTAGAGTACCAACATTTGTTTTTGTCCAAGAGTCTGGATTAAGCTAACTTGACGCAGGGATATGGCCATGTGGGAAAAGTGGTGCTCATTAAGTCACTTGTCCAATCCATAAATGACCTACATTACAGGCAAAACCAAATCTCTTTATCATCATGTTCAATCAATTCTTCTCATGTTGTTTATAGACACCCAAATTTATTCGCTTTTTTAAAATTAATTATTAAAAAAATTAAAATAAATAAAATAAACGTAAAAAAGGAAAAGAAATAGGAAACAAAAAAAGGAGGCACACTGAAAAGGCATCACATCATTCCTGCCACGAGCAGCTGGTAGTTGTTGCATGTCCCTTACTTTTCAGAAAAGTCACTTTATGGCGACGCTCCACATAAGATCAAGGCTGCAAAAGCATTGTAGAGTTGCAACGACCAAGAAAAAGAACTCTGACATGAGTCACTCCATTTAATGAAAACGTCAGGACATTAATGCAACTTTGGGATAAAAATCTCCTGAGAAGATTCGAAAAGGGGTGGAGTTAGCCTATAAAAGGGAGAAATTGTTGGGTTATTTTTGGGCTCCCAACTATGTGGAAAGCCCAATACTCTCAAGCCCGCTAGGTCTCTCTTTATAAGAGGAGAAGGGGTCAGGTTTGCATGCAGAGATTGAGAGAGAGTAGATTTCTCAGATAGAGAGAGAGTGTATTTTCATAGAGAGAAAGAGTGAATTCTTTTCACAGAGTGAGTGAGAGATATAGAAAATAACTCTTGTACTCTTAATTAATCATAGTAGATTAATTTAACAGTGCAGACGACACTGTGGTTTTTTTCCTCACGCGTTGAGAGAGTTTTTCCACGTTAAAATATTGGTCTCTCTCTTGTGTGATTCTTCTCATTGTCACTGTCATTTGCATTTGTGGTTATTCCTTAGGGATTCTTGCAAGTTAGGGAAATTTTTATCCGCTGCGTTGTGTCACCACATTGGTGGTGCTTTATTGGTGGTACCGTACCACCTTCCCATCATCAAAAGGGTGACCTTTTCCTATCAGTGGTATCGAGGCTCTGCGGTTTGAAGGGTATTCTACTTGCGAGAATAATGGAGGGTAATACGAATAGAATGGTGAGTCTAAATGGCACTAATTATCACTTGTGAAAAGGGAAGATGAAAGATTTATTATTTGTGAAGAAAATGCATCTTCCTGTTTTTGCTGCTCAGAAACCAGAATCTATGTCTGATGAAGAATGAGACTTTGAGCATCAACAGGTATGTGGTTTTATCCGACTTTTTGTGGATGATAATGTTTATAATCACATTGCAAGTGAGATAGATGCCAAGACTTTGTGGGAGAAGATTGAATCCTTATATGCCTCAAAGTGTGGGAATAACAAATTATTTTTGTTAAATTCTATTATGAGTTTGAAGCTCAAAGAAGGCACTTCCCTGTCAGATCACTTGAATGAGTTTCAAGGAATTATTGATCAGATGTCAGGAATGGGCATCAAGTTTGAAGATGAGATTTTGGGATTACTACTCTTGAATTCTTTACCTAAGTATTTGGAGACTTTTAAGGTCTCTATCACAAATTCAGCCCCTAATGGTGTTGTCTCTTTGCAAATGGTAAAGGGTAGTGTACTTAACGAGGAGATGAGAAGGAAGGCACAAGGTTCTTCATCTCAACCTAAGGTACTTGTCACTGAAAATAGGGGGAGAAGTCAGAAAAAGGAAAGAGAAGAGAGTAGAAGTAAATCCAAGTCTAGATACAAGAATGTGGAGTGTCACTACTGTCACAAAACAGGGCATATACAGAAGCATTGTTTCCTGTGGAAAAAGGAGAACAAAGGAAAAAAGGGTAAGTCAAAAGAGAAAGATGATGATGATGATGATCATGATCATGATCGTGTCACCACTTCTACAGGTGATGATCTTGTCATTCTTCGAGACTTTGAATCAGTTAATCTTGTATCCGATGAGAGCATGTGGATTATTGATAGCGGTGCTACATTGCATGTTACACCAAGGAAGGAGTTCTTTACATCTTACACTGCAGGTGATTTTGGAGTGTTGAAGATGGATAATGATGGTGTGACCAAGGTGATCAATGTTGGTGATGTTTGCCTGCAAACCAACACAGGAATACAGTTGTGGCTTAGAGGAGTAAAACATGCTCCAAATATTCGCTTTAACTTGATATCTGTGCATATGCTTGATGATGGTGGTTATGATAATCACTTTGGTCATGGAAAATGGAAACTCACCAAAGGTAACTTGGTTGTGGCCAGAGGGGAGAAGATTTCTAAACTGTATTGGACAAAAGCTTTGGTTGCTAAAGACAGTGTGAATGCCATGGATATGGAGGCATCTTTGTGGCACCGAAGGCTTAGTCATATCAGGGAAAAAGGGTTGACTTGTTTAGCCAAAAAGGACATGGTTCCAGGATTGAAGAATGCAGAGTTGGAGAAGTGTTCTCATTGCATGGCTGGTAAGCAGACTAAAGTATCCTTTAAGAAGCATCCTCCCTCAAGGAAGTCAGAGTTGCTAGAATTGGTGCATTCTGATGTTTGTGGCCCATTGAAGGTAAAGTCATTTAATGGTGCACTTTATTTTGTTACCTTTATTGATGATTGTTCTAGGAAGCTCTCAGTCTATGTTTTGAAGACAAAGGACCAAGTGTTGGAGAAGTTCAAACAATTCCAGGCTTTGGTTGAGAGACAATCAGGCAAGAAGCTGAAATGTATTCGTTCTGACAATGGTGGTGAGTATTGTGGACCATCTGATGTATATTGCAGGCAGCAGGGTATCAGACATGAAAAGACTCCTCCTAAAACTCCTCAGTTGAATGGCTTAGCAGAGAGGATGAACAGGACATTGATTGAGAGGGTTAGGTGCATGCTTTCTAAAGCAAAGTTACCTAAGCATTTCTGGGGTGAGGCACTTTACACAGCAGTGCATGTTATTAATCTCAGTCCTGCAGTTGCTTTGAATACTGAGGTGCCAGACAAGATTTGGTTTGGCAAAGATGTCAAGTATGATCATTTGCGAGTCTTCGGTTGTAAGGCCTTTGTGCATGTTCCAAAGGATGAAAGATCCAAGTTGGATATGAAGACTAGGCAGTGTATCTTCATTGGGTATGACCATGATGAGTATGGTTACAGGATGTATGATCCCGTTGAGAAGAAAATTTTCAGAAGTCGTGATGTGCAATTCATGGAAGATCAAACCATTGAAGACATTGTTCAGAATGGTGAGCAACATAATTATGTTGGTGATCAACAACTTGGAGATGACTTTGATATTCCTCTTGATGATGATGCTGAAGAGGAGCAAGAGATGCCACAAGATGAGAATCTGGGTGATGCTCCTTAATTGCCTCCTGTTCAACTTAGGAGGTCTAATAGGCAGAGACAATCATCTACAAGGTATACTTCTGATGAGTATGTGACCTTGACAGATGGAGAAGAACCTGAATGTTACCAAGAGTCCATGGAGAGTGAAAAAAGGCAAAAGGCTTGACAATCTAAATTGCAGAAGTATGTTGCTTTGTCCACTACCAAGGCAAAGGTTGATTTTGTTCAAGACGAACATTGGTTATTCTGCGACAGTCAAAGCGCTGACTTGATGACCAAGGTAGTTCCAAGAGGGAAGTTTGAAGCTTGTTGTAAGATTGCCGGACTGGCGATTACCTCCACATAGTTGTGATGGGGAGATATGTTGGGTTATTTTTGGGCTCCCAACTATGTGGACAAAAGTCCAATACTCTCAAGCCCGCTAGGTCTCTCTTTATAAGAGGAGAAGGGGTCAGGTTTGCATGCAGAGATTGAGAGAGAGTAGATTTCTCAGATAGAGAGAGAGTGTATTTCTCATAGAGAGAAAGAGTGAATTCTTTCACAGAGTGAGTGAGAGATATAGAAAATAACTCTTGTACTCTTAATTAATCATAGTAGATTAATTTCTTTGGTCTGGATGACCCGTGGTTTTTACTCCTCACGTTGATGGAGTTTTTCCATGTTAAAATGTTGGTCTCTCTCTTGTGTGATTCTTCTCATTGTCACTATCATTTGCATTTGTGGTTATTCCTTAGGGATTCTTGCAAGTTAGGGGAATTTTTATCCGCTACGTTGTGTCACCACATTGGTGGTGCTTTATTGCTGGTACCGTACCACCTTCCCATCATCAAAAGGGTGACCTTTTCCCCATCAGAAATGATGACGGAGAAGGGGGTTGATTTTTGGAAAAGGAGAAAGCAAAAAAAGTAGGAATTACGAGAGAGAAAGAGGGTGAAGTTCGTCCTCTTTGCAATGACGACACACTTAGAAATTAGGTGAAATTCTAAACCCTTCTTTTGGTTAGAGTTTACTACCCACACAGCAACCCGTCTTAACCAAACATTTAACTAAACACTTAGTCAAATACTTAGCCAAAACCCACTAATACCCCAGTCGGCTAACCGACACCAAATCGGTTTCGTCTCTAGCTGACACCCCTTTCCAAGTCAGCCAACACTTGGTCAACACACTCCCCAAACCATCTGACACATAGTCAACATCCCAGTCTCATCCCAACCGACATGTAGTCGGTACCTCTTGGCAACTGACTAGGTATTGGCACCCTTATTTATCCTAGAGCCTCGGCTAGAATTACGTAAACTTTGAATTCTCCATTGCACTAGGAGATATGTAGGAGCAAGATGCGACTCTTGTCAAGTTCAAAAAACCAAAAAAGATACTCCTTTCCTCTTCTATAAATATGCCAATTTCTGTTTATGTCTAAAAGGTAAAAACTATAGTTTAGAAGTCATAATAAATTTTATGTGTCTAATTAAGGTAACCGTCTTAGGACGGACGTCATAGGATGCTAATACCTTTCGTATGCGTAGTCGACTCCTGAACCGTAAATTTATTTCTAAAAGACTAGTCTTATCCTCTTCAAGGTTTTTTGATGTTTTCCTTAAAAAACATCAGTGGTGACTCTATTAAATTCATTTTTCTTTCCTTGTAAGGAACTTGGATGTCTTTTTATTTTTCACCGACCTTGTCGCAGCCACGATTGCGACAAATAGCGACTCCACTAGGGACCTTTTTTTTAGAGAGTCAAGCCTATAATTAGATAGTGAAATATGTGACTTCTTTGTTGTTTTTTTGCCTTTCATTTGCTTTATCCATTTCTTTGGTTGGCATCCTTGTTTTATTTGCATGTTTTTATTTTAGTCTGAACCTTAGGATAGTGGACGTATAAATGTGATTATTCTGTTTTCAGCATAGGCAAATCATTGGATAGTCTTATGTACTACATGCACACAGTTCTTACACCAAGAGAGGTCCCCGGGCTTGAGTGCAACCTAGGGAGTAAGAGACGAGTAGCGGTAGCCATTTTAGGAAGCACTCCCTATTTAGTCATCACGAAAATCTCATCTAGAGTGTGATCCTTTTGCAAATAATCACATAATGGATGCACTTCCTATTTGTGGGGACTTCGCGAAACGAGTATTAAGCTCTAGAGGCTCGTATTGAGAGAAATAGAACATTCCTTGGGTGAGAGCACGTAGTAAAGATTCATTCGAAAAAAATGCCTCAAGACCATCCATAGGACACTTAGGGAAACTCTTGCTTTTGACCATCACACCACAATGCTGCTTTTGATTCCATTTCGACCCGTGCAGGTTCCATGTTGGTTCCATTTCGGGCCCCCGTTCCATTTCAATTCGGCTCTGTGTCGTTTCCACTTCAATCTGGTTCGGTGCCACTTCTTCAATTTTGTCTCAGCCCCATGCCATTTCCCCAGTTGACTCCATGCTGTTTCCATGTCAATTTGGTTCCGTGCCACTTCTTTAATTTTTTCGTAGCCTCGTGTCGTGTCCAATTTGGCTCCATGCCGTTTCCACTTCAACTTGGCTTTGTACCGCTTCTTCAAATTTTGACCCTACCTCGTGTCGTTTCCAATTCGACTTCATGTCATTTTCAATTCAATTTTGACCTTGTCCGGTTTCCTTTCCCTTGATTTCGTTTTAGGAAATTAGATTCGATCATAAGAAAAAGGAGAACATAGCATGCATTGCATTCCGCATCCATCTTTATCACGCTTAAGTCATAGATTTTCTCTCTAACAACCTCGCATTCCAAATAGGGTGTTGCACTCTATTACATTTGCATTCCATCCTACGTCAAATAGCCAGCCAAAATTGATAAGGAAACAAAGGCCAAATACAAGAAAATATCCCTTCAACACCCCTACAAGGATGCATTCCAAGACGAAACTAATGGAGGTAGTTGTGGATGACGTAAAGGAGCGACATGAGGCGCTAAGAAATGATGTCAATCAACTCAAAGAACAAACGAGTCAGATCTTGGAGATGTTGTAGTAAATGCAAAATCCTAATAGGAATGCACCTAAGCAACCTCAAGTCACTCCTGACCATCCTCCAGGATTCACACCAAACCAACCCCAGAATCAAACTCAATACCCTTTGTATGGCCTTCCTCCTGGCTGTACGCCACCTGTAAAAAAATAACATTGACCTCACACGACCACCTCAAACCTACAAAACCAAACACAACCCCAAGACCTAAGCTGCAGAACCAATGATGGATAGACCTTTATCCCACCTCTCACCCATGACGCTCCAAACCACCAATTCATTGACCCAACACCAAATTGTTGCTTGCGCCCCACCAAGCTAAAGATCCTCATTCCACCAAAATGCTACAACACGAAGAAAGACTGAAGGCCATAGAGGGAGCTGATCACTTTGATTTTAATGTGGCTAATCTATACTTGATCCCCAATGTTGTAATCCCTCCCAAATTCAAGCTATCAGAATTTAACAAATACAAAGGGAATACATTTCCAAAGAATCATCTTACCATGTATTGTAGAAAGATGGCTTCACATGCTCATGATGACAAGCTACTGATTCACTTTTTCCAAGAGAGCCTTATGGGGGCGTCCTTAGGTGGTACATGAACCTAGAGTGTGAACACGTCTAAACATGGAGGGACCTGATAGAAGCCTTCCTTAAACAATACAAGTATAATGTGGACATGGCTCTGGATCACACACAATTACAAAACATGGCAAAGAAGGAGAATGAAACATTTAAGGGATATGCTCAACGTTGGAGGGAAATAGCTACCCAAGTACAACCTCCTCTCTCCGAAAAAGAATTGGTCACAATGTTCATTGAGACACTCCAATCACCCTTCTATTGACCTACACTGAACTCTTAGCTCATTTGATCAAGAACTCTTTGGTTGTTCCTTTCCCCTAAGGCCTCTTCAACCACCTTATCCGAAGAATTATGACCCAAATGCCAAGTATGATTACTATGTAGACACTATAAGTCATACTACAGAAAGATGTTGGGGGTTGAAACACAAGGTGCAAGATTTAATGGATGCGAGATTACTGAGCTTTAAAGATAAAGGCCCAAACACTAGAAGCAATCTGCTTCCAAATCATGGGGGTACATCAGTAAATGTCATTGAGAACAATGTGTCAAAGGAAAAAGCTGAGTTCTGACAATCATGCATCCCATGAAAATCTTTCACAATCAAGGGACCACTATTTTGCGTAGTCTTTAATTCATTTCAAAACAACTGTAATGCAACTCCTATTCGCCTTGTCTAAAGACTTTTAAGAGCTTTTTGTCAAAAGGGCTTGCATGCTTCTCTTCAAGTAATCAATGAAACGTACTTTGATGTTGTCTTTCACTTGGATAACATTAGTTTAATTATTAGAAAAAAAATTACCATAACAAAATATAAATAATGATCAAAGTTTTATATCGATAATATAAGAAGTCTAAACTTTAACTCTACAAAAGATAGAATATGACACGGATACATTTCATAAGCTTGTGTTTGAAATATAAGACGGATAAAGGAATGCGCAATTGAATAAAATAAATATGCAATCCCAACAAATGGTCCAAACATCTTAATCATTCTTGTTGGTTGATTGATGGCAAATGAACCAAATACAATTTGTCTGGATTATATAAAGAGCAAAGATATTATGAGATTTACTTAGGTGAATGCAAACTATGTGATTGGTTTTAAGACAAGTATATTAATCAAATAAGTAATAAAGTGATATAGTTATAGCTTCCATGAGAACCTATTATCAATTACAATATCTTGTTGCTAAGAGCAAGTTAAGCTAATTATAAAAGTGGTTATTACAAGTTAGTGTGTTAGTAAATAAAAATAAAAGTCTAATTCCTAAAAAATAAGAATAAATAAATAAAAGCATAGAACATGTGTCCTTTTTTCACAAACCTAAGATAACAATTCTCATAAGACTCCCACTCAATCACATTGAATTGACATCCAAATCTATTAAAATATAATAATTTCAATTCCTTGGTCACTTACCCTTCATTCATTAAAAGAAAATCATAATCCCTTAGGTAATCAATTAGCAACAAGTCCTAAGTACAAACACTCGTAATGACGCATAAAAAATTATGCTCCTAATCCTAAAATTCACAACATGTCTGTCTTGAATTGTTAAGTGCTTAGTTAAGATCTAATTTTTCATTTATCATATCAAGTATGTGACCCAATTGATTTCCATGAGAAAAAAAGCATTAAACATAAATAATCAAGATTAATTATTTCAATACGAGAATTAAGAATATATCAAAAGCAACATATATAATCAAAGTATCCAATCCCTACAAAAGACACTATCAAAAACTAAAATACACACTAGTTCTTGACACATACGCATCATAATTGATTATATACACACACTCGTAGTCTGAGTAAAAGTGTGAGAAAAAATAATCTCAAAAACTTAATTTATGTATTTAGTTTACACGGTTAACTAGTTACAAATTACCTTGAATATATATATTTTTTAAGTAATTATTATAAAAATTAATAACCTTATCATACGTATCAATATATGATTAAATTATCATATAATTTTTTATACTATTCTAATTAAAATTGTAATCTCAAATACTTAAATTTACATGAATGGTTAGCATTAACTCTTACATATCTTACACACTTTCTATAAAACAAATATCCTTCTAAATTCATTTTTATAAATCATTATCAAACGTTAACTAATTTTTCTAAGTATATTTTCCCACAAATTTAAGTGAAAGAAACAAAACATACATGATTGTGCACAACTAACACGTGGGATCGTTGAAGGAAGGGAAAATTTTGGACTGTGTTGCTGAAGGGGAACGTGGCTGATGAAGGAATCAACCATGCATGTGGTTGAGAGTTCAAACTATATATTATATTTATTTGTGTGTTGCTTGTTGCTTTATTTATTGTATTTTTTTTATCCATTATAATCATAGTATAAAAGAATTTATAATATTTATGTACTTACTCAACTACTGAAGTAGATTCCACTTATTAATTTATTGCATCTCATGCAATGAAGAAAAGAGCAAAGTCTGAGTGGGCCCACTAAGAAGTTAACTATATGCTTCTTTTTTTGGTTTGTGGTCCCAAAGTGAGATCGACCAGCCACATGCAGTTTGGGACCTTAGCGGCAATGTGTCCCAACCCAACAAGCACTTATGTTTTTCTGTGTCAATAACTCAAAAATATCCTATTCCTATACCTCAAGCAACACAAACTTAATTGCTGTTTATTCTTGCCCTGTCAAATTTATGTATGCCTGTTCTGTTTTTCATGAGTAGGAAGGATGATAAGTGGATTCTATTTTAATGGGTATTCATGACATTATATAAATACTCATGAAGAGGTGGGGAGTTTGGATACTTCTTCAAGAGATGGGTATTCATGAAATTAATGGGTATTCATGGATTTGTGTTTGAGTTTGATACTTGTTCTTTAAAAATAAATGTATGGGTATTATTGGTGTGAGATGGTAATATTAATCCTATTCTATATCGACATATTATTAAATACATTGTTTAAAAAAAATTAATACTTACCACTATTTAAAAATTTTAAGACTTGTATTAAGCAAATTTCATAATATCATGTAGAAATAGAAATAGAATATATAAATGAAAAATAAACTCATATTATAAGTTTATTTTGTGAAGTTAAATTAAAATAAAATTTATATTATAAAATAATAATAGAGTTTATTTTAAATATGTTATGAAACCATTCATCATAATCTAATAATATTGGATGTAATTGTGTAAGAGGAGTATTTAGAGATGTCAATAAGGTGGAACGAGTGCGAGTAATAGTCTTTCGCTACCTTCCAACTGGATAAATATTTGTCTCGTGTGTGTCGTGTATCCATATGCTTGCATATTTTTTTTAATATTTAAATATATATGCAAATATCCATGAATATTTATTAAAAATAAAAAATAGTTTTAAAATATTTATAATAATATTTTAACTATTATTTAATTATTTTAAAAAATAGTTTAAAGGTCATAAAAATAAAATTATTTTAAATATTTAATATAATTACTCTACACAATTATATTAATTAAAATACTTAAATTTAGAAATTAAATGGATCACAAGTGCTCATGAGTATGGATATCATCATATCCACCTCCTTGTTAACAAGTGGGTAGAAAAAATATTCATTTTCATTACCTATGAGTATTTATTTTCTATGCATGAGATATCTACAAATGGATGATTTTTTTTTCATTTCTAAGTGTATGAGAAAAACTCAAACTTTATATTGACTAGATATAAAATTCTAGATAAAATATATAAGTAGAGAAGACAACACTCATATTTTAAACTAATTTTTTTATATTAAATTAATTTTAATCCACGTTTTAAAATGACATCTTCTTTCACTTTCTTATTTATCCAATATCTCTGGTTAATGTTGGTCATAAAATTTATTCTAATAACAACTCTCATCATTTTCGCTCATTAGGATGATGGATTAATTATTTTATAGCTTTCTTATATTATATTTTAATTTGGTTAAATATTTAATATACGAAATAACACTTTATTTAATTAAAGCGTGGATAATAAATCTGGTCCAAGGTATCTAGATACATAAGGTATGAGAATGTACATTAAATGTACTACTCATGTACGGGTTTGGAGATCTGTATAATTAATTATATAATAAAAAATTTTCGATCTCATTAGATATCTCTCGGATTCTCACAAGGACTGTATATGGTGAAAACTTTTTAGATAATGGAAAAAATTACAGTCATTAGATTAAATTAACAATCCAAATTAAGCATTAATTTAATATTTAAATATTTTTAATATCTATAAAATAAGTAAATATTGATTTTTCTCTTTGTAATTTTTTTTATTTTTTATCATTATAAAATTTAAATGATTATTTTTAATCTATATAAAATAAGTAAACTTTGATTATGGTTCTGTAAAAAAATTATTTGATTTTCATTTTTCTAAAATCTAAAATTTGTTATGTTTGATTATATAACATTCATTATAAAGATCACATTTATTTTGAGAATTTAGAAAAAACTTTAAAAATATCACATGTTAATATGATATTATAAATATGAATAAATATCATACTTGAAATTACCACTTTAATTTTAGTTAAATATATAAATAATTAATGAGTGTCTAATAATAATAATAATAATAATAATAATAATAATAATAATAATAATAATAATAATAATAATAATAATAATAATAATAATAATAATAATAATAATAATAATAATAATAATAATAATAATAATAATAATAATAATAATAATAATAATAATAATAATAATAATAATAATAATAATAATAATAATAATAATAATAATAATAATAATAATAATAATAATAATAATAATAATAATAATTTTACAAAAATACAAAATAAAAAAAAATTTATATAAATTTCAAAATCAAAACTCGTGATTTTATAGAAAGTCAAAACATATTTAAACTTTAATTTAATTATAAATTTCATGTGATTTTTTAAAACATATAATTTTTAACTAAAATAAAAGAAAATTACATAGAATTTATAATTAAATACACAACCTAAATGTCAATTTCAATTTAATAGTTGTAATTAAATATTTTTATTCCTCTCAATAATAAAAAAATTCATAAGCTAAAAATTCTATTAATAATAGAAAACAATGCTTGAACACAAAATATGTTCTTCACTCAGAGGTTCATATACAGTTCATTACATAGGTGATGGATCAATTCGGGGGCATTTCTACAAATTATTTAGTGAAGCAGGACAGTTTTAAAGCCAATTACTGGTACGAGGTTGTTTTGAATTACTAGTGGTGTAAAAAGAAAAAAAAACTGCTAAAAATATCACCACAGGCAAAAAAAAAAAATGGTCACAACTTCGATCATAACACCGATCATAATAATTTTTAATTATTTTTTAATTAAAAAAAATAAGGTTTAATCATCATGATAGTAAAAAACTACTATTGATATGATAAATATACATATTATAAAAATTAATAAATTTACCATAATTGTATTTGAATAAAAATATAAAACTATAGTATATAATTTATTTTTAAAAAAATAATAACAGTCAATATCCTATATCAATATTTAACTTCAAATTAATTCTACTTTAATAAATATTCTCTCCGATCTTGTATATAAAAAAAACTAATTTACACTAATTAAAAAGTTAATCAAGTATCATTAAATTATATTGAAGTTATTTAATAATAAATATTTTTCTTAAATTAATTTTCAATGAAATTTGATATAAAAAATAAAATAAAATTATTAATCTAATTTTTAATAAATGAAGAATTCTTTAGATATAATAATTTTATTAAATAAGATAAAATTAGTTAAAATTTGGTTATGTAAGATTATTTCTAATATTTTTTATTATTTATTTATTGCTTAAACAAGATTCGAGTAGGAGTAATTTGTAAAAGTGTTGAATTCCATTCCTTACACATGAAAGTGCTATAAATTAATCACAAAGGAAAAACTAAAGACCTTAGATTTAGGAGTTGTAACATTAATTACTCAGGCTTAACAATGTGGAATGATTATCACAATGGCAATATATACCCCACCACCCAACATATTAGGAGAAATATAGCATCTTATATGCGGAATTTAAGTGTCGGCAAAATGGTTTTTCATACTTGCCTGATCACCACTTTACCTTTTTCTTTAAATATAAACAATTAAAAATGCAACTTGTACGGGATTCAAATTCATTAAATAAAATCTTGATTTCGTGTTTTGTGATAGAAAAAAAGAGAAAACAGATTCTATTAAATATGATTAAAATAATTTTTTTTTTACAAAAATTAGTTACAATAAAGTTTATAGATATATACTTTACATTTATAATATAATATGGTAATTTAAAAATTAATTTGTTATATCTAAAAGAAATTAATTAATAATAAACTCTAATTAAACTCTAAAACTAATATCAACCGATCAACTTAATTAACTCGTACTATGATTAATCAATGATATGTTAATTTTATTATCCAACCGATCACTCATTTGTTCACCAATTTTGTCTTTATCATCATTAAAAAATTTAAAATTTTTTATCAAATAATTTTGTGGTTAATTTTAAAATCAATAGTTATTTTGTAGCTAATTTTTAATAAAAATAATTAGTTACAAAATTACTATAATATTGATGGTAGCATGAAATAAGTAGAAAATTAGTTAAGAAAATAATTTTAGTTAATTTGTAGTAAAATTTTAAAATTTGTAATTATTTTCTAACTAATTTGTGGTAATAAGAAGTATAAATGAATATAACTTAAATTTAGTTAAAAAAAATAATATTCTAATTAATTAATAGTTAATTAATTAGAATTTAGTTATTAATTTAAATAATAACAAAAATTAATAACAAAATAAAAAAATGTTGCAGTGTATTTTTAGGGTTGAGGACTCAAACAGTTAACCTAAAAGACAACTTGAAGTGCTTCCGTGCACACTAAATCTTGCCATTAACAACTATGAAGAAATTTAAAAAAAAAAAAAAAAATCAAAGATAACAGAAAAGCTAAAGAAAGAAAGAAACCCAACCATGTACATATGAACATAACATGAAAAGATGAATAAATGATTGATAGGTTGATGGTTAATTTAGCTTAATGCACATGGTTTGAGCTTTATGAGTATGGTGCATGTTGGCATAGGATTCTCTTTATCTGGACAAAGAGGGTACTAGGCATGTTCTGCTTGAGCTGTTTTTCGTTTTTGAGGGACATATATAATTATAAAAGCTTGGTGGCATGCGCAAATCATAAAGAGAATTTAATTGGAGTGACCAATATATCATTGGGCATTTATATATAACTTTTTCGTGATTAGACATATATATACAGTAAAGAGTTTCATTGGAGTGGCGTTATATGTAAATATCATAGGGCATTTATAGCTCTTCGTGATTGGACTTATGGTTGTTTGATGATATTTAATTGAAATATTTACTTTTCATTAATATATATATATATATATATATATATATATATATATATATATATATATATATATATATATATATATATATATATATATATGAGAATATAATCTCATCAAACTGTCAAATAATTTTTTAATTCAGTAAAATATTAACATTCTACAATAATTTTATTATATAACCTGACTTCTTGTTATACGTGGTACAATTTGTTAGGATTTTAGACAATTTTTGTTGTTGTAAAATCATATCTAAATCAACTAAATTTAGATTAAAATATCTCTTAAACCCTAACTAATCCAACCTATATCCACCTCCTCGAGGAAGGGTTAGAGAGGGGAGATTATTTTTAAGAAGGAACCAATACGGTGGAGGCTAAGGATGTCGGAAACATTGAACATTCTAAACCTTGAAAGAAAATTGGGCTTCATAGAGAACTAGTGAGGGAGTGGAAAAAGGGAAAGAAATAAAATTCTTTGTGGATTGGTGACACAAATCTGAAGGAAAGATTTAGGTCCCCTTTAATTCCTTTCTTACTTTTTATTTTAAAAATAAATTTTAAAATAATTTCATGTTACTCAATAATTAATTTCTCATCTAAAATTTGTTAAGTTTTGAAAATTGTTTTAGAATAAATATTTGAAAAACCTAAAACTAAAAATAGTTGGTAAATATTTCCTCATAATATCTTTTTCTGTTTTGTGGTCATAGCTAAGGGTGAGTCATTTGAAGTGATACTACATGCGGTGAGGCATGAACTCAATGTGAGTATCTATTTTTTTTTTTTTAAATTAAACAGTTTTTGAAAATAAGAAACAATATTAGTGGTGGAGCTAATTCAGAGTTGGTCATGGAGCTAAGAAAAGTTAGAACATGGATTAGGATCAAAGAAAACCTAAATCATGGATTACATTTTTTTAATGAAGGATGAATATCGTTGTTGTCTAAGTGAAACTAAATGAATAGCAGCATAGCAGAATTACTATGGAAAGGGTTAGAGTATTCTTTATATTTCCGTTAATATACTTTTGACTTACAAAATAATTATTTAACAACTTATATTTTTTTTTATAAGTATCATTATGATGCATACTTTTTTTACAAGGTACAATTTAAGTCATTTCTCTTTCTTAACATGTATAACATATTTGATTTAGCATCATTTGTGATTATACAAAATTTAGAATTGTATTGGTCAGCCAAGGACATTTCCAGATCATCAGATCCATTTTGGTCAACTATCTTGGAAAGATCGAAATAGTGCACATAGCATTTAATACTCACAGGAGGTGGCACTTGAGAGGTGTAATAGTTTGGAGGCACATGCCTGAAAACTTGCCTGTAACATGCCACAATTAGATAAGAGTCAGATGTCAGTCCCATCAAATGGTGATGTCACATCCTGTCTGTCATAGACCCCCTCTTTTGCCACTATAAAAGGAGAAAGGGAGAAGGGAGAAAAGCAAGTAACCAATAGAGAAAGAAAGGATATCTAGGCCTTTTGACGTGAACATTAGAACCCACTGTGTGACCTCGAGAAAACTTTTCCCAACGCCCTAGCTCTTTAGACAGACATAGACATGCTACGACCATGCCCAACACTAGAAACCAAGCGAACTCTACTAATGTAGGAGAAGATAATATCCTACACGACTGTTGTGGGTGGTATCTTCCTTACAGGAGAGAAGCGACGAGCAATCACGCCTCGGCGTAGAAGTAGTAAGGCGACAGGAGGAAGTAGAGAAATGACAATTCGGGACAGAAGAAATACATGTGAAAGCTTTTGAGGATGGCTGAGCTGTGGGGGAGAAGCTCCAACAATAGCTGGTGGCCATGAAGGCAATTGTAGAGAAAACCAACCAATTGATTCACTTAACACAAACCCCTCCCACCTTTTAAGGACAGCCTTTCAGCTAGGAGATTGATGGAGCCCTATCCCGGCCAACTTTTGGGAACTGGTTATGGACTTCTTCGATGGGACTCAAGATCCCCATGTGCATTTGCAAGCCTTCTAGGCCCAAATATACATAAGTGGGGGAAACTACGCCCTCAACTACAAGTTGCTCTTGAGCACCTTACGGGGTGTGGCAATGCAATAGTTGTCAAGCCTACCTTCCCGAACCATTTAGACATTTGGCGACTTAGCAACACTATTCATTTCCTAATTTGCAGCAAATAGTGAAACGGATGGAGGTGGTTGATTTGTTTGAAATCAAACAAATGAAGGGCGAGAACTTGAAAGGATACCTCACCAAGTTCAATAATGTCACAGTTTGGGTGAACAACCCGGATCAAAAGTTGTTTGTCAAAGCCTTCTAGAAAAGACTACGTGTTGGCCAATTTAATGACTCGTTAGCATTGAGAGGATCCTCCAACATGGAAGAAATAAGAACTCAAGCGAAACACATTGAGATTGAAGAAGACTTGGTCGATCGGCTCAAGGTCGAACACCAACATCTAGTGCCCCAAGCGAAACCTAATCATAGCCTCCCACCAAGACCCTACCCACGAGAAGGGGGCCATAAGATTCAAGCCCGACCTAACGATGAGCCAACTCAATTTACTCCTTTGAAGGCGAGGTGTGCCTAAATACTACGAGAGGTGTATCACACCCACCTATTGAAGTTCCCACTTCTCATGGGCAGGCAACTTGGATTTGGCTTGAAAGAGTCCTAATAGACCAAGGGAGTTCCACCAACATTCTCTACTAGCCAACGTTCCAAAATTTGGGACTTTTTGTCTCTAGCTTACAGGAGTGCTCATGAACCCTATTTGGATTTGTAAGGGAACAGGTAGAAATAAGGGGAACGGTGGAGATTGAGACTGTGTTTGAGATAGGAACCAATGCACGAGCTATTCTGGTCACCTACATTGTGGTCAATACTTGGGCTTCATATAACATGATCATAGGTTGACCAACTCTAGATAGATTAAGGGTAGTGGTACCCACCCCACACCTCTATATGAAATACCCAGTAGGAATGAGCGTAGGTGTCATCAAGGTAGACTAGAAGATAGCCCGCCAGTGCTATGAAGACAACCTGAGGGTAGGACACAAACCTACTGACTATGAGGAAGCCAATAATGGCCGAGCCTCCATTAACTTCCTAGATCTAGACCCACGACAACAGTCGAAAGATTGAAGACCACTGCCAGCCCAAGATTTAAAAGAAGTACAAATTGGCCCCTCTAGGACGCAAAAGACGAGGATTGGCGTGACCTTGGGGGGAGAGTTAGAAGAATGCCTAACTCGCTTCCTCACAAAGAACCAGGATGTTTTTAATTGACCTTGGTCGATATGTCTGGGATTGATCCGAATTTTTTGTGTCACCACCTGTCCATCACCCCAGGCACCCGGCTGGTTGCTCAAAAAAGGAGGCAGTTGGTAGAAGAAAAACGAAAAGTAGCGAAGGAGGAGACCAACAAGCTATTAATAGCTCACTTCATTAGGAGATACAATACCCCACCTGGCTCGCCAACGTTGTCATGGTTAAAAAGCCAATGGTAAATGGTGGATGTGCACAGATTACACTGACCTAAATAAGACATGCCTAAAGGACCTGTACCAGCTACTTAGCATAAATCAGCTAAGTAATGGCACCTTCGATTGTGGATTACTGAGTTTCATGGACGCCTACTCTGGAACCAAATCAGGATCTACCCATACGATGAAGCCAAAATCGTATTCATCACTAACATAGGGACCTTCTGTTATATGGTAATGCCTTTTGGTTTAAAAAATGCAGCTGCCACATATCATCGGTTAATGGACAAAATCTTCAAAGACGTAGTCGGCCGGCAGGTGGAAGTATGTGTGGAGGATATGGTCGTCAAATCAACAATAGCAGGAGAGCATTGTGATGCACTACGATGAGTGTTCGAGGTCTTAAAGAAGCACCTTTAACCCACCTAGAAGATCAAGAATATCTACTTTGTTGGTATCTAAGGTCGCAACCATATGTTGATGCACGACGTCGGGCAAAGGGAATTTACGGTTCCAAATTGAGGGATTGTTTGGATGACTAGAAACAACAGATCTCCAATCCTCAATGGTAGGTGAAGCCGTGTTACCCACAGCCACCTCAGGCAGAGTAGTCTCCTCTTCGAAAGAAGGAGCAGTAGTAGCGATTGGCTCATAGGAACTTGAAGCAACCACGTCCCCAATAGAGACGACCAATTGAGAATTTGAGGCAACAATCAATTGATCGAAAGTAACTTGTAGAATAGGAACATCCCTAGTAGTGGCAATCGATTGAGGATTTGAAATAGAAATCGGTTGGATAGAAGTAACTTGGATATTGGGAGCGTTGACAAAAGAAGCGGTAGGTTGTGCAAAAGAAGTTTGAGGTGCTTTCCACTTCTTCATGGCCTTATGTTCTGAAGGAGTATAACCTATAACAAAATAAAGGTCGTCAATAAATTAGAGTTGCAACTGAAAAAAGAAAAGAAAAAAACAATCACCCTTCTTGATAAGGTTAGCACAGGAAAGGGTCAGTAGTCTTTGAAGTTTAGATATAAATTCATTCTCCCATCTCTTTAGGTACTCCCTCTCGACATTAATGGACATGATTGGCAATCGGGTCCAAGAAAGGGAAAAATGAGGCTCACCGTCAAAGTCGATCAAGAGATTAGGACTGACATCACCACGACTAAGGCGGAAGAACTAGTCCTTGAAAAACTTGTAGCTCTCACGAAAGGGTTTTAGTAGGGCTACCTCTACTAGATACTTAGGGAAGACCAACCCACCTTTTCTACCGGATCAAGAAAAACAAAAATAAAAAGACACTCAAAGAAGGCGTCAGCTTCAAATCTTCACTTAGCAGTTGAAAGGCTCGCACAAAGGCCCAACTATTAGGATGAAGCTGAGTAGCTACGATGTTTAGAACGTGAAGGAAAGACTACTCAAACTGGGTAAAAGGCATACGTATTGCTAGCTTAAAAGGCAAGGTGCCATATAAAGAAAAGAAGGTAGCCTCCCAAGCAACCGGCTCCTCGCAAATGTGTTGGTTTGGTCGACAAGGAAAAACCTCTAGAGACCAAGGCCCCCGACGATAGATGGCACTAGCCATTCCCTCGATAGAAGAAGGGTTTGTATAGACGAAGAATACTTTAAGGGCATTCTCATCAACCCAATCAAATGAGGGACCCTCGTTGTTAGGCTCTCCTTCCAACCCATTTCCAACAGCAACATTTCCTCTTTCCAACTGATACCAAACATGAAGAGACTGGTCTTCCCCGTTTGAAGAACTGGAGGAGGTGGAGGAAATGGTTACTTGCTTTAAAGGGCTGGACTCCCCCTCGTCAGAGAAAGAGGGCACGTTGGATGGCCCTTTGAGAGCGACTCCTCCTGTGATAAAATTATGCAAGGGTCAGAGCAAGGATGCACACAACAACACCACCCCAAAAAAGGGGATCGCTAGAGAAGTTCAACCCAAAAAGAAAAAACCCAAGAAAAGAAAGATGAGGAAGATGGAGGGCCAAGGAAGTTACCTCTTTTCATCATAGTTAGCAGCATGGGAAGTGAAGTGCACAAAACTGCAAAGAAGGAAGGACACACCAGGAGCAAAAGGGCAGAGGAGGAACGGGTAATGGATGCAAAATGCAAAACCAGGAAGAAGAAAAGACTGGTGACAAAATTGGAGTGTCTCGAGGGTGTTGTGTCAGTTAAGTCACCAACACCAAAGAGGAGTTACCAAGAGCGCAAATCCAATGGCCTAAAATGAAACGTCACTGCTCACGATCGGCATCCAAGGGTGGGAAGTGAAAGCGCCAATCACCCACAATAATAACGCTGACACATCATCTCCACAGCCAACGAGACAGCTGCCATGTGTCACAATCTCGCTGGAACTCCTGGCATCCACAATAAAGGAGAATACCTAGGGACGTCTTGATTTTTGAGCACCTATACTGGTCGACCAAACCTTTTGTCGAGCCGACTATATCTACAAGCAACCACTTTACAAAGCGCCTTCCTTCCGATCGACGCTTGAGGAGTTGTGTTAGTCGGTCAAGGGCACTCTCGAGCAACCAAATCCATCTCGACTGGTTATCCTAGAGAGATTGGGATAATGCATATAGCATTTAATGCTCACAGGAAGTGTTGCCTGACAGGTGCAATAGTCAAGAGGCACATGCATGAAAACTCGCCTGTAACACGTCACAATAAGATAAAGACTAGATGTCACTCCCTTCAGACTGCAATGTTACATCCTATCATAGACCCCCTCTTTTGTTACTATAAAAGAAGATAGAAAGAAGGGAGAAAAGCAAGTAACCAATAGAAAAAGAAATGACATAGTTGTATTCGCTAAAAAACCATATCTAAACCTTTCGACTTGATAAGGACAAAAATAAAAAGTAATTAATAATTACTTCAGGTGATGCGTATCACAGCTATTTTCCCGTAGATTCAAATATGCAAATAATTTTAAGAAAATACTAAATAGACCCAATAAACTATTCTACATATTTAATTTTCATTTTAATTTCTCTTTTTTTTCTTGCTGGTGTTGATAATTTTCATACAACTTTTAATTCTTTTTTCTGACTTGAAACGGTTGTTTTGTTTTACCCAAGACGTACTGCTCCTTAAATTGACATGTCCAGTCACAGAATTCTCTACTAGGGAACTAGGGATACCAGTATAGAAAGGATTGCTTAAATTGAAAACGTGGTTTAAGATGCTCTCCATGAAGTTGCCTAAATTTATTTGTACATAGTTTATTAATAATTAATAAAAAAAAATATTCATGGACGAATTTGGATATATTCTTGCATCAAGGTCCACCCTTAACTCAGCAACTAGTGTTGGGTTGCTGCAACTTCATTTGATTTGGACCAAAATAGTTCTGTTATAAAATAGAAGTTTAGGAACTTAGAAATAAGAAAATGCATGCATCGTAAAAAATTTATGTTTTGAAAATTAAATCAGATTGGTTAGCTTAATTAAAAAATTGATGAATTAATCTTATGTCTGATATAATTAAATTATAAAATTGATGTGCGAAAGAATTGGTAAACCGATCAAAAATCGATAAAATCAATAAAAATTGGTTTAAATTGAATTACTAGAATAAATTATAAAATTATGTTATTTATTTACTAATGACTTAAAAAGAGAGATAAGTAGAGCACGTCAAGGCTACGCAAAGCTATATTCTAAATATTAAGAATTTATGCGATTTTTAGTAATGTAAAATTATGATATTGTGTATCTTTAATATTATTTATAAATATTATTATTTTATTAATAATGATTTGATGATAGTTAAACTTTGACCATTAAATATTGAGTCAATACCTACTGATAAGTTTAAAAAAAAACAATAAATAAAGAAATAAATACAAATGAAAAAAAAGGTAAAAGAAGATATAAGAAACCCAATTCAGATTTATTTCCCTAAAAGGAAGGACACGGTGCTCTCTATAAGATGCATTAACTTATTAGAATTATGATATTGACAAACTAAAACCCAAGAATAAAAACTAAATGCAAAAAGTATCAAACTAATCCAAACCATAGCCTAGTACTAAAAAAAAAGGAAAATGAATAGATAGAGATACCACATGTATACATTTAAATATGGTTAATCATGCTACTCAATAACCCAAGCTTTTCTTTTTTGGCTCAAAGACATATTTGATCAATGAGTCCTTAACAGACAACAGCTCAGGAAATTCCTTCTTCAGTTTTGATGCATCCATCTCATTAGTGCTTGGAGAAGGGAAATGAGCCTGTTGTTCAAGTGTAAAATTATCCCATTTAAAACTAGGGTCAACATAATCCTTGTACATCTCAAGTATCTCATTGCAGGTCACAATACCAGGGTTTGTGAAGTTCCAAATGCCCTTGCAATTCCTTTTGGCCATCTCAACTGAAATGGGTACAAGTTCATCCAAAACAGTGATGCTGTTTGGAATGTTGGCCACTTTATCAGACCTTGTTATCTTAGTAATGAAGTTATGTGGGTTGCTCAGATCAGATGACACTGGCAACTGGATTCTTAGGGTGCACACATTTTCATATTCCTTTAGGAACTCTTCAACCTGAAATCATTTTGTAACAGAAACAAAGTTAGTGGCTAATGTCAATGCAAAAAGTTATTTATAATTTATAAAAAGTTATATCTTTTTATATTGTTATTCTATTATATGATAAATTTATTTATTTTTATAATAACAATCTTAAAACAACCATGATTTTTAACTAATTAATAGTACAAGTGCATAGAAAATAAACTAACAGTAAAATGCAAGTTTTGAACTTACCTTGGCTTGTGTTCTAAAATAGAAGGAAAGAGAGGAATTTGTTGTGTCATCAAAGTTACCACCAAAGGCATAATTCATCAAGGGCAGACCATGCTCTTTGCAGACATCAGCCAATGTTAACACACGAAGAACAACAGCACGTATAGTTTCTGGCTTATGAGCTTCAAACCATTTCACATTCAAAACTCCAGCCACACCAGAAGCATTGAAAACATGAGTAGGCTTAATGGTCCTAATGTCAACCAAGATTTGTGACCTATCATCTAACCGTGCCGTGCCATATTCAAAGGGTATCCCTTGCTTCTCACAAATGTTTCCTAGAAGCCCCCCAATCCACCCTGCACCACCATATATCAAGAGCTTAAAAGATGGAGACACATTGTTAACATTCCTTGAAGCTGGAACCACCATTCTGTTGTGATTAGAATGGTTTACTTTTACATCAACATTTTTTGTCACATGTGTGGCATCATAGTACTTGTCAACTCCTGGCATAGTGAGCATCCTTGGATGAGGAAGCAAAGCACCAGAAACATCCCCCCACCAATCAGGATTCCTAACATACCAATCCATGGTTTTCCTTAACCCCTCTTCCCAACTAGTCCCCTCACACCACCCCAAATTCTTCAGCTTCTCATCATCCAAGAAGTACCTTTGGTCATTGAAGGGTCTATTCTCAACAAACTTGACATGAGCCTCAGGATCCAAAGAAAAAAGCCTACACACATCCCTTGCCACATCAATCACCCTCCTCTCCTTCTTTGTCCCTATGTTATACACATGCCCCACCTCTCCCCTATGGAGAATGATCTCAAAGGCCTCAGCCACATCCTCACAATAGAGATAACTCCTCACATTAGACCCATCGCCATGAATAGGGAGAGCCCCCCCTCTCATAGCCAAGAGCAAGAACTTGGGAATCAACTTCTCAGGAAACTGGTTAGGTCCATAAACATTGTTACCTCTTGTGGTTATAACAGGCAAGCCATAAGACCTACCATATGCCATCACAAGCATCTCAGCACCAGCTTTTGTGGCAGAATATGGATTTGTAGGCAAAAGCTGAGAAGCCTCATGGTTCCCCACCACAGCATCCTCATCAGTCTCACCATAAACCTCATCAGTGCTAACATGAATAAACCTCTTAACTTGTCCCTTAGAGACCTTGCATGCTTCTAGGAGCACGTGTGTGCCATAGATGTTGTTCTTGGTGAACTCAAAGCTGTTGCCAAAGGAGTTGTCAACGTGAGTCTGTGCTGCAAAGTGCATTATGGTGTCAATGGACTCAGTGAGGAGGATGTAGTTGACTAAGTCAGCACTTGCAATGTCTCCCTTGATGAACTTGAAGTATGGTGATGGACGTGAAGGAATGAGGTTCTTCAGATTTGAACAGTAATCGAGCTTGTCAAGGACTGTGATTTTGTACTCAGGGTAGTTGCTCACTATCCTGTTGCATACGTGGGATGCAATGAACCCTGCTCCTCCAGTTATCAGAATGTTCTTTGGCTTGTAGCTGTTCGCCATCACTGCATAACTTTGTGCAAACCAATGCAACTTTTGCTTAGATATATGTCATACATCACAAGTTTTCCACTAAATGTTGAATCATGTCACATAATACTTAATGGCTAAGTATCTCTTCTAGAACAATTAAACACCAAACTATTAATATCAAATTAAGTGTTTGATTTCGTGTTGAATTATTAACCGTCATGTTGAAATTTCAATTAACGTAAAAGTGTTGCTATTAACTTATTTTTAAAATAAAAACATCAAAATTTAAATCATATTGCTTCAACATTATTTTAACTCAAATTAATTTTGTTAACATCACCCAAATACACACATAAATTTTTTTTTTATAGTCAACTAATCACAAATCATTCTAAATATAAGAAACATGTCAACCAAAAAAAATATTATCTTTTTTTTAATTTCTATTTCAAAATTAGAGGCTTCAAGATAAGCTCAAATCTATCAAGTTAGGTGCCATAAGGCGACAAAGTGAGAAAGTTAGACCGTAAAATTGATGGGAAAATTGTTTCAGCCCGGCCCATTTGGCTAAGGGTGTCGTGGGCTGACCCACAGTGGGTTAAGTTGCCTAACAAGTCAGAAATCATTATAATTTTTAAGCTTTTATTTATGAAGTTTTTAAATGTTATTTTTAATAAAAAATTAATTTTAAGTTTAAATAATTTAATACAAGTTAGTATATTTTTATAAAATTAATTAAATAAATCATTTAAAACTGACATATTTAGATTTTGATTTTATAGATAAGTAAAAATAAATAAATTTATAGGCCAGTAAGCTAGTTAGAATAATCCATTACCCATATACAAAGTTGGAACATTAATGGAAATTTCTTATTTAGCTCAAATAGATCAACTTGAATAAGCAACCTAAATTAACCATCCTATTTTATTTTATTTTTTTGAAAAAATATCTATTGATAACTAAATTTTATTGAAAATTTGATTCACGATCGTTTTTTATAGATATTTCTCTTAACTAATTATTTTTTAGTTATAAAATTAAAATTCAAGATTTTATTTAAGAAAAGTATCACTCGAACCAACATATTGTTAGTAAATTAACAAATCTATTTATTTTACTGAAGAATTTATTTTTATTTTACCCTGGCTTTAGATAACAAAGATTTTAATTTTATATTGTATCCTGATATATATTTTCCTCAATAAAATAAGAACAAAAACTAATGGAGTATTATATTTTAGTCCAATAAAAAATAATTCAATCAAAGTTGGATGATAAAGAAAGCTCAAGTGCTGCAATGATGATTACTGCATATTTCTTTCGCTAATACTTTTAAGTAAAGTTTATGTACATAGAAAAATCAGTATTTGTCCAATGACCCGCTAACAATCTAACGTCACTTTGCTTTTGTCAGCTTTTTAATTATTATTTTTATAACACAACCTAGTCATGGCTGTTATGAAAACTTCTTATTAAACTTATTTAGATAATGAAGAGAATTGCACATTAATTTTTTATAAACTTTTTACACTTATTTCAATTACTTTTATAAGAAAACTTGAAGTTTATTCAAATAACATATTTTCAACAATTCAATAAATTCTCATATAATAATTTTTATTAAATAAATGTTTAATTTATAGGATAATCACATGAACTTTTCTTGAGGTTGATAGTAATTAAACTCATTCATGAATGAAAAATTATGGTTAACTCTCTTACAACTCTATTATTTTTAAAAATATAGTGCGTATAATCCGTCTATAAAGTTAGGAGAAATATGTAATCTTTTAAAATAATAGGTATGAATTGATGTGTACAAATATATAATATAAAGTAAAAATGGTAGGTGTAACAAAAAAAAAAACAATAATTAACACTGTCTTCAAAAAATATTATCCTAATTATCTCTTAATTTATTTATCTAAATAATATTAATTTAAACTTACAAAATTACTTGTAAAATAAAAATTTCTTATATACATTATTCAAGTTATTAAATTGTCTGATAATAACTTAATAATAGATGGTTTAATAAATTTTAATATATTTTAAAAAGTAAATTTTAACTTAACTTAATAATAAAAAATTTGATTTGTAAGATAAAAATTATTTCTATTAATATATATTATTTAATTCATAATTCACTAAATAATGTAAGATATTATTATACTTAAAAATTTCTTAATTATTATATCATTTATAAATGAAAAAATATCATTTTTTTGACGATCTATCCATAATAACTTTTCAAAGGTGTAATCTATTAAAGAAATTGTCATTAAGATTGATCTAGTAAGAAGTTTAGATGATAGATAAGGTGTAAAGTTCTAACGTTATTACTGCATGTATTTTCTTAATTTTATATATATAAAAAATAAAAACCACGCAGAAATAGACAACTATTATTCATCTCCAAATTAAGATGAGTATGAGGTCTGAACAGAGAAGCAGAGAAATATAACTATAGACAATTATAGTAGCAAAATAACATGCGAAACAAAGGTATAAAAACAAACATCAAAATATTCAATCATAGAAACTCAATAATTAAAGCAGTGAAAAGTGGGAAATAACTTACAGAGGAGATCCTAAGCCACAAGAGCAAAATAAACGATCTGAAGCAAAAATGAAAGGTTCGGTGAAAATAAGGAAGAGGAGGGAATCTAGAAGTGGGAGGAACGAGTTGTGAACAATGTTACATCGTGTATTTATAGTTTATAATAATAATAATAATAATTGATTAATATGCCTCTCTTAGTCTCATCGCTCTCATGGATCACGAGTTACGTTATTTTATTCGTCATATGTTTCTTCTTTTTTTTATTGTCTAAGGCAAAAATTTCCACAACAATCTTTATCCACAACACGACAACCAACCATCAACGTATGGTAGCACGAGGATCGCAAGTTTTAATAAGTTAACACGTGGCAGGCTCAAGCATTAGTATGCATCAATTCAATTAAGGTGAAGGATTATCGATATATTTTTTAATACATTTTTAATATATTTTTAATTATTAATTTAAATTTATTAAAATTATAAATTCACAAGTAAAAAATATGACAATTTTATAATTTTTTAATAACTTTTAGTTAGTAATAAAAAAATATATCTAAAAGAATGTATAGAAGAGTGTTAATACTATTTCTCTTAAAAAAATATGTTTTATTATTATTTTGGATTGTATAAATAAATATTCTTTCTTATATAATTATATTTCATACTACCAATCAATATTTATTTATTATATAATAAATAAATATTCTTCTTTATATAAAATTAAAATTATTTTTTTAACTAATTTATTATTTTTTCATACTATCAATTATATCGTGTATCTTTTTCTACCAACATCAACGAAGAGAAAGACATTTATGTCTTTTTACATAGTTTTTATAAAATAAAAAGTGAAAATAAAAATTAAATTAAAATGAGAGATAATGTTATATATATATATATATATATATATATATATATTAAATTTGTGGGGTGTGTTAAAGAAGTTTAACTATTTATTTATTTTCTTAACATAGAACCTAATTATAATTTATAGAAGGAAATAATAATTTACATAAACAATAATAATGAAAGTTATAATCAATATTTTTTTAATATTTTATTTAAAGTAGATATATTAGAATAACTGGTCATGAACTTAAAATAATTTTTTTATTTAGTTATAAATAATTATTTATATGATTTTTAAGGTATTTATCACAAAAGTTAATAAATATATTATATATAATGCATGATGAGATTGAATAATAATATAAAATTATTTTATATTGTGAATGTATAATATTTTTTTCATATTAGAAAAATATTAAATACTAAAAAAAGTTTAACGATAAAAAAACTATAAAAATGTCATTTATTAAAAAAATATATTTGGCATTATATTATCCTAAAAAATTAAAATTAATGATAAGATAATTTATATGTAATTTTAAAAAACTCTGCCACTAACTACTAGAAATGTGCTATTTTCCTGCGAATTTTCCTACGAATTTGACTTAAAATTTCGCAGGAAACGTGTTTCCTGCGAAATTTCCTACGGTTTTAAATTCGCAGGAAAATCGTTGGTGGATAATTCTTTCTTGCGAATTATAAATCGGCAAGAAATTTATCTGCGGATATATTTCGCAGGAAATTTCGCAGGAAAATCTGTAGGAATATTTGTAGAAAATTTCGCAAGAAAATTCGCAAGAAAATCTGTAGAAAAATTCACAAAAAAATTCGTAGGAAAATTCACAGGAAACATGTTATTTTCCTGTGAATTTTCCTAAGGTTTTAAATTCGCAGGAAAATCTGTAAAAAAATTCAAAGGTAAATTCGTAGGAAAATTTTGTAGGAAACATTTTCCTACGATTTTAAATTTGTAGGAAAGTGTTTAGATTCTACAGCTAAATTCGCAGCAAAATTCATAAAAAAATTCGTAGAAAAATTCACAAAAAAAATTATAGAAAAATCAACAATTTAAAATGGGGTTAAAATCTTTTAAAGAGAGAGAATCTTAGTTGTAAATTTCATGAATGCAATATTCTCATTTTATATTTTCATCTTTATGCTTCCTTTCGTCCTTGACATGACACAGCTTCGTTTTACTCTGCTGCTGTTATCTATGCACCTAAATAAACTACCCTTTTTTATATAAAAAAAACTCACAATACACGTGATAATGATGGCATACTAAATTTTATCTCACTTTTGGAAACTTGAAAGGGAAATCATCAACTTTAACATCCATTACAACTAAACTAACTAAGCTGACTCAAGCAGAATGAAAATTGTTTACTTTAATTTAAAAGAGTAAGATATGTCACTCAAATTTTTCACATGCAGTAGGATTTGCATCTAACAAATATTTCTTGCCAACTGCCAATAAAAAAAAATGACGAATTAAGTAAAAGATACAATACCACGTTTAATAAAAGACTATTTAAAAAGAATCTTATAAAAAATAAAAAAATATATATTTAGAGATGGTGATAATATATATTAAGTCATGGAAAATAAAGTAATAGATGTGCTAGGTAAGATGAAAAATAATATAAAAGATGCATTAAAAGTAAGACGGATGAGAATATTTTTCTTGAGGAAAAGTTCTAAATGGCTACAGTACACTTTTTAGTAAATGTTGTAAGTGTGCAAATAAGTCATAATCATAAAGAAACAAGAGAACTATTACTCTTCAAGTCTTAGCATGGAAAGCAATAGCAAATGAAATCAACTAGCCTTCCTCAACCACTATTAAGCATACGCATCTATATACTTTTCACTCACTGCTCTTTTTTCCAAACTCAATCAAATACACCAACTTAGATCTCAATATCAATATTAACAAGAGCACGAAGATAATTTCTTCATCTCACTAATTTCCAATTCAGGACCTAAGCTTATATCTACCTTTGTTCCTTTGAGTGAGGTAACATTGTTGTGACCATTCTCCTTCCCATGAGCACATTCCAAAGCCTTTTTGGAGACTAACCAATTGATTTCTTCTAGCAATTTGAGAAATGCAGTGTCCACATTGTCACCACTGAGAGCTGAAGTCTCAGAGAAGAAGAGGCCTTGGTCCTCAGCAAATTCCACTGCATCTTCAGTTGGCACCATTCTCAGGTCCACAAGGTCAGCTTTGTTCTCAACTAACATGATCACAATAGAGCTATCTGCGTGTGCACGCAGCTCCTCAACCCACCTAGCAACATGATCAAACGATTGCCTTTTAGTTATGTCATAGACCAGCATGGCCCCTAATGCACCTCTGTAGTATGCACTTGTTACAGCCCTGTACCTATACCAGAAACAAAATTTACACGTATATACTACGTTAAATATGTGAGAATTTCTTTGCACCAAAACGAACAAGTATTATCACAATATTTTACCAATAAATTGTTTTTTACTCTAAAATATGTACTTTCTATAAGTGACAAATATGAGTAAATAACAGCTTAAATTTTTTATTAAACGTGGTTTTAAGTTCAGTTATATAATTTACTCATGATATAGGGGATCTCTTATATGAATCTTTAAGATACAAAAGCAGCACCAATCATTAATTTCCTGCACTATGAAGCTCTAAACACATTGTAACATACTAAAAACATCCATCATTTCCAATTAGAGGAATCCAAAACCATTCGCAATAACATCTTAAATTCTCAATGCTGAAAAACCACAAAACCAATTGCATATTATTCTCATCACTTCCACGCTTTCTCAGCAACCACGCAGTAATCATCACAAAACCTAATGCCTAAAATTTAAACAAACAGCGGCAACTATCGCGAATTACTTAATGCCAGCGGCAACTATCGCGAATTACTTAATGCCTTCGAATTCTAAGAAGAAAAAGTAAATTAGAACAAACGAAGAACAAGACGGGATTGGTTTAAATAATAATTCATCATTTCCAGAACTATACGAAAGAAGGAAAATATCACCGGAGAGTCGAAAGAGACGCAACATTCGTGCTTGTAGATGCGATTGGTTGGTTCGAGGATCCGAACCCGGGAGAGATTGGAGCGGAGCAAATCCAAGGGTTCGATTGTCATCTTCGCAGAAACACTGAAAACCCTTGGCGGAACAAGAGCTGCTATTTCAATCAGAAAAGTAGAAACACGGGAATTTATAAGAAAGAAATAATCGAGTTTTTTTCAAGTCCCGGTCACAACACTCTCACTCTCACCGAGTGTGCTCTTAATTTATACTGCTGCAATGCAAATGAGAGAGAGAAAGAGAAGTTATTAGAGAGAAGCAGAAAGAAAAAGAGAGAAAGAGAAGTTATAAGAGAGAAGGAGAAGTTATTTTTTTTCCTATCTCTGGTGGTACTTTAACGGGAATGAGAGGAATTTTGGTTTTCCTATTTTTTTTTTTTTTATTTACATTAAGAATAATTTAATAAAGAACTTTCCTACGAATTTTATTGCGAAAAAAATTTGCAGGTATTATTTTCTGCGGATTTTAAATTTGTATGAAATATTTCCTACAATTATTTATTTTTAAATAAATTTGTAGGAAGCAAAAAAAAATTACGAAATTTTCTACCATTTTTATCCGAAAAAAAATTCCTACGATTATTGAAGTGGTAACAAAATTTGCAAGAAGTTTCTACAGATATATTTTGGTAGCAAAATTCGTAGAAATTTTTTACAAATTATATTCTACAGCAAAATAAATTTCCTACGATTATTGAAGTGGCAACAAAATTTGCAAAAAGTTTTTACGAATATATTTTGGTAACAAAATTCGTAGAAATTTCTTACAAATTATATTCCATAGCAAAATAAATTTCATACGATTATTGAAGTGGTAACAAAATTTGCAAGAAGTTTCTACGGATATATTTGGTAGCAAAATTCGTAGGAATTTCTTACAAATTATATTCCACAGCAAAATAAATTTCCTACGATTATTGAAGTGGTAACAAAATTTGTAAGAAATTTCTACGGATATATTTTGGTAGCAAAATTCGTAGGAATTTCTTACAAATTATATTCCATAGCAAAATTCACACAAATTTTCTACAAATTATTTTTCGTAGGAAAATTCGCAGATAAATAGCATATTTCTAGTAGTGTAAAATTTAGTGATCACATAATTAGTGAGAAAAGGCAATATTTTATTACAAATTTTTTTGTGATGTTTTTTATTAATTTGTATTAATATAATATTGAGTAAATAATATATATATTAACACTTTTTAAATAATTATATTATTATTTATTGTCATATGTGATAAATTGTTTAATTTTAAAATAACTATCTTAATAATTATATTAAAAAAATTATTAATTAGTTGAAAGTGTAAAATTTTTTATATTGATAATTCATATCATTTTAACTCTAAAATTTGTCAAACTAAAAATAAACTATTAGTATAATTATTATATATAAGTCTCTACTAATAACGTATTATACTAATATTTTAGATAATAATAATATAATAATATATACTAATTTTTATATAACCAAATTGTTTACTATCATATAGTTAAATTTTCATTTATTATTAATGTAAAAAAATTTATATTGTCGACTAATTATAAATATTTTAAAAGTAACGTTTAAAGTATATTATATACAAAACAACAATTGTATCGTTGATAATAATTTATAATTAGCTAATAATATAAAAAAATTATTATATTATTAATTTATTCTAATTAAATTTATATCATATTATTAACGTAGGCCTGTAATATGTATATTATTAATATTTGTTAAAATAAAATAAAAAGACTTAATTAGTAGACATTAATTCAAGGTCTCGTAGTATATGACAATTTTTAGTGCAATAAACTTCAATAAAAGCTTTAATAAAATATTGAAAATGTGATGTCATTTCACTAATCCTCTATGATTCATTAATTTATTAAAATACGAAACAAAATAATTTTAGGTTAAAATATCAATAAAAGTGAACGAAATATAATTAGCACAATTAGTTTGAAATTCTTAAAAGAATAAAAAATAACCTATAAGAGATCATTTCAAAAGTTTATAGAGATTAGAAAACGTCATAATATTATGTTATATTTAAATTTATTTTTAAGTATAATAATATTTTTAAGTTATCAATTTATAATGATCATATTTATTACTATATTTGAATAAGTTGTCGTTACTTAATAATTTATTTTAAACTGTATTAATGAGTACAGTAACGAAGAGTGGAAAGCTTAAGAAATAAATAAAATAAGCGTGTTACGCGTGGCCACTATCTATAGTTATCAAGTCGAGTAGTCAACATCAGACTCTGAAAATTTTTAAATTATTTTTTTCTTTTTATAAATCATATATATTTTTTACAAAAACAATTTTATTTAAAGCAAGTAAAATTCCTATTATTTTCTCTTTAAGTATCTAATACATTTATATATTTAAGACTAGAACTCGACAGTATTATGTGAATTGTTCCACTTACTTATTTTTAACACTATAATTCAAAGTCTAAATTTTTATTAAGAAAAACCTTTAAGATGGTTGTTAATAAATTATTATTACATGATTTAAAAAAAATTATATATTAACTTTTAATAGAAAGTTTTTAACAATATTTTTTAAATCGAATAAATCAAAATACTAGTTCAATTGAATCAATAATAATAAAATAATAATAATAATAATAAAATAATATTAAAAATATAATATCATAATTTTATAATACTAAAAATTAAAATAAAATATTATTTTATAAGTTATTCATATTTAAAATACAAATAAAAGTCTAAATTAAATCCATTATAATACTTAAGTTTAAGTTTTTAATAATAACGTTTACATCTAAAATAAAATGATAAATTAATATAATACAAAATTATAAGAAATTAATATATAAAAAATTGTGACATAATATAAATGACTAAATTATATATTTTATTAAAAATATATATTTTTATTTATCTTTAAAATATTTTAGACTAAATTAAAAAAATTGTTCAATCCACTTTCCAACACTATTTTTTATTTTTTTTATACCAATTTTTACTCATTCTAATTAGTTCTTAGATGATAGTGTATTTTAAAGTTAAAAGATGAATCATGAAACCGATCGATTCGGTCAGTCCAATTTTTAAAACTATAGTTTTTACGCAGTACATAGGTTAGGGAGGTCCATGTAACCGGAAAATAACGTGTTAGCCGGTTACATAAAAATAAAAATTGCTGATATAGGTTTATGCGTTAGAAGAAGAAGGGACTCATGTAAAATTAGCTAAGGGACTTGCAATTAAAATTATTAAAAGGGTATTTTCATGGCTTCCTGTTTTATTTGTTTTGATTTTATGTTGTTTGGTCTTTATTTGACCTGTTGACTACTTGATTGTATTGTTGTTTTTGGTTTATACTTTATTGTGCTTCTCAACTACTTCTTAATTACTTGTTGGTTAATCTACCAAAATTAAATACTTGATTTCATTATTTTTAGAGGTTATTAAATAATAAATCCATGTGAGATCATCCGAATTCTTTGTAAATTTAATGAATGAATGGAGGTTTTTGTCTTTATCTCTATGAGCTTAATAATATGTTTGCATAAACTTTAGGATATTTTTATGTTATATTGTCGAGGAGGGTTAACAATCTATTCCCTACCATACTTCTTTTATAGTTAAAATTTATTAAAACTTATAAAATTGAAAGAGTTATTAAATAATATTATAAATGAGACCTACAAAATTTATAATTTTTAATAAATTTTTTTTAATAATTAAACATGTATTAAAAAAGTGTTTTAGATTAATTGAATGTGTATTGCTAGTATTTTTTTATATTATTTATTTTAACTATTATATTATTTATTTTGTTGTTTTAATATTATATTTTTAAATATTTTAATTATTAAACTAATCAATATATAATAAATGTATAATATCTACTTAAGTTTAATTATGTTATCTTTATTTTATTTTAAACTTGATTATAAATATTTTAAGAAATAATATAAGATTAATAGTACGATGCATAATATATAAAAAATATAATAATTGAAACTAAAAAATATAATATAATAATTTATTTATAAGAGTTTAAAATTAACTAAAAATAAAAACTATAATTATTCCAAAATATATTTTAATAATAAAATAATTTTTTTATAAAATATCATATAAATATATTAATTTTTATCATTTTATATTTATCAATTATTTTAACGAATAATTTTACTAAAATACTTATAATTAACAAGTTGACTTAACAATTTAAGTTATTAACTAACTTTCAACTTCTAATTAACTTTTTAATTTTTAAGCTAATTTTTGAATTATTTTTACCAAACATAATTTTTGTTTGATGAAAATAAGTTACTTATTTTTATAAAAAATAAGCTTAAAAATAACACTCTTAGACTATAATTGTTAAACTCTGATCCGATCATTTTAATTGATGAACCGATTGGGTAAGCAATTTGAGTAACCTATTAGATTGAATAATTAGTATCTAAAGTAGATCTATCTCTAAACCATGTAGGTTTAGCTTGTTAAATGGATATTAGTTCTTTAAAATGTTTAGTGGAAGTTAATCAAACCTGATGCTTAATCATTAATTCTGAAATATTATTCATATCAAATTACACCAATACATTAATGATTATATTATTAATAATTTTATATAGATTGTGATTTTTACTAATATGACCATTAAATTATATTACTTCTTATCTTAATTGTATGTGTCAAATTTCTTTAAAATTGAAAAACTTCAATATTTTAATATAAATTTAATTTAAATATATTGATAATATAAATATCATCCAATCATCTATGGTCAAGTATGGAAATATTGTTGATTTTTGGAATACTTATTTTAAAAATTATTAAATAATGTAATGATTGATATATGAGTTAGGATATATTTAATGTGAAAATTAGTTAAATTATATATATAATATTTTTTAGAATATAAATTTAATTAACTCATTTATTAAATTTAATATTTTTATTAATTAGATTAGGTATACAAAATTTTATATAATTTCAAAATTATTTTATAGTTAATCACGTTACTTTATTTAATATAAAATATAATATTTAAAAAATATTTATCATTAAATAATATATCTAAAAAAATTTATATTTTACAAAATTTATACACATAATTATAAATATAATATATTATAATTAAGTGATTTAATTAGTTAAATTTGTATTCTAAAAACTATAAAAAAAAAAAACATAATTTGAGTAATTTTAACCCATGATGTTATTGGATCTCACCATATTATATATATATATGAATTACTAGTTGAAATCTAAAACATCGAATCAATTATATACAATAACCCACTAGACTTTAATAATATTGACATAAAGTCTTTTCTTGAAACTTTTGGTAATTAAACTAACGAAATGCTACGTTGAGTTGTTTATATTTTCGGAAAGTAAGCATATTTTTTTTATTAGGATCTTTAATTTTTGAAAGTTATATTTAATTTTGACAGATTCTAATTGGGTGAAATTAATTTATCCACGTAATTAAAAGAGTAAACATCTTTCAATACTCATTATTATTTTTTCATTCAAAAGAGTTAAAAGTAGATATTCTTTATGAAAAACTTAATCCTTACTGCTTGAGCCAGCTATATACATTAATATACAAGTGCCATTTAATTTGAACATGATAAATAAAATAGAATGAAAACTATTAGATGAAAATATAAAAGTATTTTATATTTTGAGAATTTAAAAGCATTAAGTAAATATTTTGTTTAACTAATTAAATATTAATTAATAAAGTGTAATAAATTATTCTTAACTACTTATTATTATCACAATTTTAATACAAGAAACCGATGGAGTATACCCGTTGATTAAACATCATTAGCAACTGTTATAAATGTTCTGAATCAAACGACAGCCTTATACCGTTTATTTTCGGAATAATATTAAGTAGGCACTAACTGGTCCCACCAGTTATTCACTCTCTCCTTTTCATGTAAAGGGTATCCCTAGGATATGGACTGATGGGTAACTCTTTTTCCTGTAAGTTTGTCTTCACTCATAATATATATAGATAACTAAATCATGAATTACGACTTTCAGTAATCTTTTTAAAAAATATTATTTATTAATTTTAGTAATATTTTATATTTAGAAAATTTACTAAACATATAACAAAATATTACTAAAAAATATTAGTAATATTTATCATAAAAATATTACTAGTGATAAATGTCATATATATATATATATATAATAGCTGGGAAACATGCAATCCTACGCAACTTAATTTAAACATTTAAAAGGAATTGGGACCTTGCTTTTGTGCAAGACTTATATCATTCATTTGAATGGAGTCAATGTTGTAATGCCCAATCTACAATTCTAGTCTATGGCTACATCAATATTACTCTGTTTGGGAAAATCATTTCTGTTATACCTTTATTTGAGTTTCTTTGTCTTTTTTATAAAGAAAAACTATGCTTTTTTTTTTTACTAAAACATACCTTTGAAAAAAATATATAATTTATGATTGAGTGATATATAATGTAAAATAACTATTTTACATCGTGAGTAGATAATTTATTTTCTTTTTTTGTAATAGGTAAAAATTAAAAAATAAACTGATTTTTCTATAAATTTAAAGTAATAACTTCTAAAAAAAAAAAAGAGTTCAATTGTTATAAATTGTTAGTGCAAAAAATTTTACATCATTGTCACTATGATTTCTAAGTTAATTATTATAAAAATTAATATACATATTATACAAATTGAATTAAAGTGTAAAAACTATATGTACATAGTATATTTTCTCTTAAAAAAACACTTTTTCATTTAAATTTGAACAAATGAACCCTTACAATATTCTGAATGAATGAGCTGTATAGAACCATCAATTGCAACAATAAATAAATTTATTCAAAACCAAAACCAAAAGCAGAGAGCTTGCATTAATAAATTGCGACGAAACACGATATCCATCTCATGACATATTAATGAACGCATGTGAGAGCCTTAAATGACACAAACTAACAGAAATCTTAGATATAAAAGGTCTTAACCGAGTAAACTGACACACCAAACTAAGACTAAAGAAACAACCTATGACTCTCATGTTCTAGGCTTCATTTTCCCTTCATTGGCCATCTTGAAGAGCTGTGCTTGTGCTGTTGCGGCCTTGTTGGAGCTGAGTGATGCCACAAACCTGTCCCTAACTTGGTTGGTGGTGTAAGGGAACTTGTTGTTCACCAAGGAGTTCAGGAAGGAGGCTGTGCCTTCTCTATACAGTGCTCCTAACCCATCAGTTCTTGTGTTGGAAAGTGCTTGTGGCAAGCTCAGGCCAGGACTGAACCCTGGGACACTGGTGGCACCAAATGCACTCCCTAGGGTTCCCCACCACCCAAGAATTCCCCATATGATTGATGGATGACTCCTCCAGTAGCTGATCATTCAACCAAAATTACAGATCCATTAGCTTGTACTTATAACTGAAGATATTTGATATGGTATATTATCAAAAGTATTTTTTTTCACTTCTCTTGAGGTGTATACATGGAAAAAGAAAAAAGAAAAAAAGAAAAAATATATAAATATAATAAGTATGGTGTTACAAAGAAAAAAAGTAAAAAAAAATGTAAAATTGAAATAATAAAAAAAGTTTAATATAACATATAGAATAATTCTATTTTTACTTAAAAGGTTTTACTATTTTTTGAGATAAGGGGGAAAACAAGAAGAGGAGAGAAAAATTAATGTAAAATAAAGAAAGAAAAAAAAATATTATAGAAAGTGTTGAGAAAATTTCAAGTAAAAGTAATTTTACTCTAATGTATAATAACTTAGAGTATAGTAAATTAAAATTATTTATTTTAATCACTCTTTCTCTGTATATATCTCTCCTCTTGTACCCTTATCATATGTGATAAACTGCCAAGTGATGGAAGAGAAAGAGTAAAGGTAGCTCCTACCATGAAGTGTTAAAAGGTGATATGATGTAAAATACTAAAGATATATTGACATTGTATATACAACCTTGGTGTTTTCATATCACAATTTTTCTCTTGGTTTAGGTCTAAGGATAGTGTAAAATACAGAAGAAAACAGTAATTTTTTTTTGTCATTGCTTTCAACAACAGCAAATACTTGCCATTTAAAGAAAAAAGTTTTGGGTAATATATATATTGTAGGTAACATTGTGGCAAGTTGTGAAAGTAACTTACTTGCATGTGCCAGTGAAGGGAGATGGTGGGGGGATACTGGGGGTGCCAGGGTCAACTGGGGTGGTTGGTGGGCTTACAGTGATAGGTGTTGGGGGGCTACCACCTCCAGAAGATGGTGGGGAGTTATAGTATCCACCTGAGGGAGGGTTGGATGGTGTTGATGGGGTTGAGGGAGTTGAGGGTGTTGGATTATGATGTGGGGGTGATGATCCACAGTTTCCACCTGAGGGTGTTGATGGAGTTGGACTATAACTTCCACCACCATGTGAGGGTGGAGAGCTTCCATGGCCATGAGATGGAGGACTTCCGTTTGAGCCTGCACATCATCAAAATACATGTTTGAAAACTCGTTCGCAAGTAAAAAATCACATCTCATACATGGAATCTATATTTATTAGATTCCTACCAAACATGGAAAACTACATAACAATGTATATCATCAAAATGTGTGTTTGAAAACTATAACTATTAGATTATTAATGAAGTATGTGTAACCACACACTATAAATCTTTTATAAACTTTGAATTTGGTTGATTTCAAACTTCATGCTATGTATAAGAATAACAGATTGATATTTATTATGTTATGAAAAATTATCTTCACTCATAAAGTTGCTAGGAATATACACTATTCATGCTTTGCATGAGTGTTGGACTAATATGTGGATACTTCAGTTAGAGGATTACACAGAGAATCAGAGAAACCTGAGGGGGGGCTTCCTGCATGTGGATCTGGAGTGTAGTAGTTCTTCTGATCTTCAGCAGTGGTGGATACTACAGGAATGACAAGGTTCTGAGAGAGCAATCCAACAAGCATTGCAAACATGGCAAGAGAGACATGGCTTCTTTTACTCTCCATTGCTTCTAGCTGCATAACACGAGAGATAAGAGAGAAAGAAGGGTTACTAGAGGATTTTGAAGTGGTTTGGAGAAGGGAGAAAGCATGGATTATAAAATGGTTCAAAGAAGTGAAGTAAATATTAGCAGGTGGGAAGAGTGTGAAGTTAGTTGATATCTTGCAGGGTGCATTTACTCTTGCTATTAATTCACTACTTCTCGTAAAATAAAGCCTGAAATTTTCTGAAAAACCTTAGCACATTACTATATATAATTTAGTTGAACATGTGTACCACACTCAAAATCCTCTCTCTCTGGCCAAAACCCCTTTCTTTTTTATCAAAAGCTTAAGCAATTTGTGTGCAGATGTGGTACAAATTGAGGGTAAACATCATTTTCTAAAGAAGTTTAGGATATAGAAAGCTTATTTAGCATTACATGCATCTTGGTCTCCTTCAATATAATTAGGAAAGTTCGCTTGAATAAATAATTAATATCAGTCACTTGACAGTGAAATCTACAACACATGTACCCCCACATTTGTGGGAGCATGATGGAGACATACCCCTAGGTATGAAATCAATATACATAATATGTTACACCCAGAAACAGTTGTGGTTGATTTTAACAGGCTGTAGCCATCAATACATGGTATGTATATGCTTGTCTGTATTCATAAATAGACATTTAGAAGGTTGTATTGTATAAAATGTTGAATTGTGTATAAAGATGAAAGATTGAGTGCACCTAATAGAAAGTAAATTAATCCCATTTACCAATTTGAAATTTCCAACCCACTTTGGTTCCTACAAATTTCATAAAACAATTGGTCAAAAATAGAATTTCAATTCAGTAAGTTATCTGAATTTTTATTTTTGTTTCAGTTTATTTTTTAAATTTAAAAAATTTTGATATATTAAAATATGTTAGATAAGTTGATATTTTATTAATGTATCATATTAGCTTAATTATTTTGATAACACTTGACATACTATAAAATATATTACATAAATTAATATCAAAATTGATTGAAGAACCAATTTGATTTGATAAACATTTTAATGGAACTAAATTTAAAAAAATAAACTTTAAGAGAGAAAAACTGAAATTAAAATTTTAGATGTTGAGCCAAAATCCTATTTTAACAAAAAAAAAAATCTATATATAAATTATTTGGCAAGGAAAAGGGAAAAGCTTTAATTACTATTGTTTGGAAACAGCTAGCAAGTTCATAGGTTGCATTCAGTAGGTAGGCTACTGTGCCATTGGCATATATTCGTACACTAAATTTCTACCATCGTTTGTGTCTGGTTTGGGGCAACTGCCAAAGATTTTGAGTCTTACATTAATTGGGACTGCCCAACATTATTTTGTCAGAAGTATGGTCAACAGTTATATTAAATTTGTGTATTCCACTCATGCAACAAAATTTTAGTACTAGTATATTTCCTAGCCTTGCTATCTACTATTACTTAAATAAATCAATAAATAATACTAAAAATTATAATAAAAGTATATTGGTAATATTAAACACTACATATTTTAATAAAAATATTTTATTTTTAATTCCTTAACTTTTTTATTTGTAAAAGTGGTGTAACAAATAAGCATCTCTGGTAACATGCTAAGTCTGTCAATATAGACTTATCCAAAAGATTACTTTAGAGTTCTAAATTGCCAACAATTTTAATTCTTCAACTATTACCTTATGAATAATAATTAGCAAAATCATGTTTTATATGCTCATCAAACTTTTTTTTTATTTAGTTATAAATATCAGTAGCGTTTGCTTTTTGAAAACAACATGTTGATAATTAAAATTAATTTTTATCATTCACTTAATTACTTCAAAAATAAAATATTAAATAATTTTATTTTATTTAATGATTTATTTTTCTATTCATTAAAATTTGTTCTAAGTATAAACTAAAACACAACTCTTTCTTTATGTATATATTTAGATAAAAATTGTTTGGCTTAATGAACTTAAATTTCACATAAAAATTACAAAATCCTTATGTAAGTAGAAGATTTATTCTGCCACTCTAATAAATTTATATGATTATTTGTGGGCTTTTCAGTATTTATATAATTTTCCGTATATTTATGTAATTATCATGTTTTAGATAGCTTAATTAATCACTACAAGAATTTTTTGATTTTGCTACTAATTTTAGCTACCATTTAAATTAGTAGCTAAATCTTAACTAATTAACTATTAATTAACTAGAATATTATTTTTTCTAGCTAAATTGAAGTTATATTCATTTATACTTCTTATTACTACAAATTAGCTAGGAAATAATTACAAATTTTAAAAAATTTACTACAAATTAACTAAGATTGTTCTCTTAGTTAATTTGCTATTTATTTCATGCTACCATTCAATATTATAGTAATTTTGTAGCTAATTATTTTTACTAGAAATTAGCTACAAAATAACTATTAATTTTAAAATTAACCACAAAATTATTTTGTAACAAATTTTAAATTTTCTAGTAGTTAATTAGAGATGGAAAAAAGTTGTTACGCATTACCTATATGTTATATTTAGTGCAAATAGTGAAATAAAAATATATGCACTAAAAATTAACATAGGTATATCCTGTATATTACAGACTACTTGTAAGAAGTGAAATAAAAAGTTTAAGAAAAGATTGATTATTTAACAAATAGAAGATTATTTTATTAATATTAAAAATAGATGAAATATAAAAACATATTTTTTAACTTTTAATTCTGAAAGTTTTTTAAAAATAGGTTTGATTAATGGAAAATAGTTTTAATGATAATTAAAAAATGTACACCTAATTAATTAAATATTAATAGAAGAAATTTGAGTACTAATTAAATAAATAGGAAAAGTAAAAAATTATTTTAAGTAAATAACTAGATAAATATGTTCAATTAGGTTAATAGTATTTTTAGTCCTTGAAAAATTTTCAAATATTTGTTTTAGTTTTTTACTTTTAATTAAAACCAACAGTTTTCGTCCATCTATTTTTTAAAATCTCCAAACTTTAGCCCCCCTAAAGCTTACACTTTTTCCTGCTACATTGGGACCAACATTTTGGTATTTAAAAATTATAGAAACTAAAATCAATATTTTAAAATCAGAAACTAAAATTAAAATCTTAAAAATAATTTAGAGACTAAAATCACTGTTAAATATAAGTAGTAATTAACACGTTCTATTAAATATTTTTACTCGTTTATAAAAAAAAATTCAATATTTTTATATTTGTAGTATGATATATACTTTTTTTATTCAATATTTTATTTATAGAAAATCTTCTAGATAGTATTTAACTTAAGTTTCTTCTGTTCTTTTTCTTAAAAGAAAAAAATTAGGTCAAATGCAATTCTAAAAAAAATCAAAGTGAAATTAACTTTTCTTAATGAATAAAAACTCAAAAAATAGAATTGCTAGATAGACTAATTAAAAAAACTTAATTTTAAATAAATAAAAAAGAAAACTAAACCAGATACTTTAATCATTATATATATTAATTATAATATAACATCATAATAATAAATATTATTAACGTTTTCTCATTATGATGTTTAATAAAATGTACAATAAAATATTTTTATTTATTAATTCTTGAACTAATACTACTAGTTTTAATATATTAGCCAATTATACCAAGAATTTGACATGTATCTAAATGTTTGTAAGATAGTATTCGTATGAGAATGAAACATTTGGCATGTAGGTGGAAAAGAGGGGACCCAAATTGAAGTTACAAGTGAGTGAGTTATTCCAAAATAAATGACATTGACAGAAAGTAGGTGAGGTTGCACAAAAATGTTCCAAGAGGATTCAATGTGGGTAGGAAAACTTGCATTGACTAATGACTAGGGCTTTTATCAGAGAAGCTGGGAGATATTTTTTACACTAATATTATAAAAAATTAAAGTATTAAATAAAAATAAAGCATTTAATATTTTAAAAATATAAACCACATTTAATACTTATCATAGGAAAAAAAGGATGATTAGTAAGAGGATGTTATAGAAGAATATAAAATTATTCATTTTTTTTGTTTAGGAAGAAAATTATAGCAGTAGAAAACAGTGTAGTGTGGTTATGAGCTGTTGCATTGCATAGAGGCAAGACACGATTATGGATGACAGTCCATAAACCATTTATGAGAAAGTACGTAAAACGGTAGCAGTATTCGCAGGAAATATTGGAAGACACATGTTTTTTTCACTGTTTTGTTGAAGATGTTTTATGATTGCTTGTGGGATCCTCTTTTGGAGCTTGTAATAATATTAAATAAATTGTTTCATAATCATTGCATTCAATTTATAGGTATATTGGATTAATAAATTATATTATTACAATAATTTTTATTTATATTAATTGTGATTATAGTTAACGAATTAATAATACTAATGTGTGTTGGTTGGAGTGAATATGGGTTGATCCTTTAAACATGTGATCTTGGATTCAATCTGAATGTTGAAGTGTATAAAAATAAATATTATCATGAGGAATGATTTAGCTGAGATTAGTTTCTTAATTAATTAATTAGGTAAATCCTCTCTAGAAAAAGAAAAAAAAAAGTGTTATTGATTTCTTAACGTTAACTCGTTTGGGTGTACCATATTGGTGTAAATATTATTTTATAAAATCTCCCTTCGTTTGCTTTATAAATAGTACTACACTTATATTTATCAATACATTAGTTAATATTCGTACAATTTTTATTTCCTGGTTAAGCGATTGGCGTTAATAATGCTTACTATACTATCTTCCATTCCACAAATATGAAGTTTTCCATTTATTGTACATATATTACTTGCAAGAAACATTTTTCTTGCTTAACTGACCTGAAATGATTCAGCAGACATAAAAAAAAATAAAAAAGCATAATTAGAAGATAGTAGACAAGGATGAATTCTTGTGAATAAAAACATCCAACTCTGACAGTAAGCAAAGTTAATGGGGGAAGAAACCTAAAATTACAACAAATAAATAAATTTTGTTATTATATTATAGTTTCAAAATATCAACCAATTTTATTAATGATTAATTTTCTTCAAAAAATTTATCTAATAATTTTTTATGAGATCTTTTTTTCTTAATTATATTTTTTTATTCACAAAATTCAACCATGAAATTTTGTTTAAAAAATTTTAATCAAATTCTACTTATACTAACATATGTGAGTAAATTACAATTTAATTATGAGGGCAAAAATGTCCTCGTAGAAAAAGAAATATAACATAATGTTAATGTGTCAAATTACATTCATCTGATAAAGAACTTATTGTATTAAATGTGGTAATAATTTATATTAATTTGCTATTTATAGAAGATAAATTAATTATTTAACTAATAAAATTAATTTTATGTTTTAAATATATAATTACGTTAAATATTTAAAGAATTTTTTTTTATTTTCCATAATTGTCGCATTAAGTTCAAGAGGATTATTTTTCTGAAAGATAGAATAATTACTGTTTGTATGAAAAAAGTTTATTAATTTACTAATATGTGGTACAGAATACATACAATGGTTACATTTAATAAAAATAATTTGAGTAAGATGAAAGTTAAAAACCTAATTTATAATTGAAAATTATAAAATTAATTTAAAATATTGAATAAAATTAAGGGTGAAAATATCTAAAATTAGTTTATTATATAAGAATAAAAATATATTTAAATCTAAAAATTATATAAACATATAGGTACCTCCTTTGATGTGTATGGTCATGTTGATGTGCATAGTGTGATGATGTCCAATTAAAGCAACCTTTTGAGTAAAGAATGCTCCTGTTAAATATCAATACAACTATACACGAGACGACCTTCATTGAAGTGATGGGAAATTTTATAATGAAACTGTTCTATTTTCAAAGATAGAGTAGACCCCCTTTCTCTCTCTCATAGCCTTTTATACTTAAGGTGTAACAACTCCTGTCCCATCACATACATGATGTCACTACTCATCATTAAAGTTATTTACACAAGGCACAATTAATGCTGATTGACCCTGGTAGTCTAATCAGCTAGCCAATTGGTTATCCTACTTGGCCTGCGTGATGCTTGGAGGATGAACGCACTCGCTCGCCTCCGTGCTTGGCCGTGGTGTGACCGACCGACATTAGGCCGACCGCAACATAACCCCTTGCAAACATAGTTGGAACTGGTGTTTGCAACATGGGTTCGGCCTATGGCAGGCCTGCTTCTTTCTTTGGGTGTCTTTTGGGCTTTCTGACGCCTTTTACGAACGACGTTGGATATTCCTCAGTTAAATTTCCGCGTGTTATTCGCATTAATTGCGACAATCATCAGGGTGCGTGTTCCCGAGGCGCTTACCCTTTCCTATCCCTCTGGCGTTTCAGACTTCATTCTCCACTGCTTTCTCTTGACAACTTTTCATCAGCTCTCTCGTCTCGTCTTTCTCGTCAACCTACGTGCTTGCTACTTCCTGATCCCTTCATCTTCTTCCTTCCATTACCATGGCAACCCTTGCTTTTTTATCCACAAGGAACCTCTGCGAGGATGCACCTGGCACCTCCACTCAAGGAGACCAGTCTCCCGCTGAGGCCATTCCCCGTGGGAGGTCCGAAGCCCTAAAAGGCGAGCCTTCTCACTCCAGCTCTAGTTCGTATATCACCTACCCTTTCGAGATTTGGTACAGAGATGATTCTCGCGATTCTCAGACCGATGAACCCTATGCATGGGTGGATGATGAGGTGAAGAAGACGTTCACTCAGTTGAATCGTTCAAGCTCTCTTCTCGGTATGGCTAAGGCGATATGCCAAAAGGGCCCCTGGTCTGTTCGAGTTTCTCCTTGCCGTACTGGGGAGTCCGTCAATATCAGTTCGCCGGCCGAAGGAAGACCTTTCTTCTACCTGTACGACACCCTCCATTCCAAGTTGGGTATCCGATTGCCTTTCAGCCACTTCGAACGTGCCGTGCTTCAAGCTCTGAACGTGGCTCCTACCCAGCTTCATCCTAATGGTTGGGCTTATGTCAGGGCTTTCGAGCTTCTCTGCGAGGACCTGGGAAAAGCTCCTTCATTAGGTGTTTTCTTCTGGTTCTACACTGTGAAGAAAACTGAAAAGGTGGGATGGACGTCACTTTGCAGCCGTCCTAAGCGGAAGTTATTTCAGCCTTTCTTGGCTAGCTATAAAAAATTTAAGACTCAATTCTTCAAGGTTACACCTGGTGATGTCGGCCCTAATCTGTTGGTGGATAGGGCCGGCCGTCCATTCTTTCCTTTATTTTGGACACACCAACCCGCCGTCTCCATCACGGTCAACTTGGACGACCTTGATACTTGGGAGAAGGTTTTTGCTAAAGAGTTAAGCGAACTCCCGTTGTTACCCAGCGCCAAGATCATTAAGGGCGATGGTTAGTAATGACCCTGTTTTAGTTTTTATCTCTGCTTCTCAATTTTTACTAACAAATGCTTCCTTTGTTGACAGATTATTCTTCGAAGGTTCTTCGCGAACTGAAGAGAAAAGCGGCTGAGAAGACTGACAAGGCGAAACAGTCCGCCACCCCTGCTGAACCAATAGCGGCCGCTGAGCCTTCTTCCCAACAGGCAACCACTGAGGCAGATTCGGACACTGCTTCACTGGTGGTCGTGCAGAAGACTGCTCACGAGCCATCCGGTGATGTCGCCGAGGTGAGTGGAAATGACTCTCCCTTGAGATTTGATGAACCAGTTCCCGATGGTCAGGCAGCCCAAGCGGCTTTGGAGGTTCCAGAAACTGAGGAAGGACGCCCTCCCAAGCGCCGTGCTATAGAAGAGCCTGCCACTGTAAGGGCAGAGGTAGAGGGAGGACCTCAGACATCCCCTGGTTTCCAGTGGGACTCTCTTTTGTCAGGGGTTCCCTCCTCTTCAACCAGGGGGCCGCCATCACTTCTGGGCCAGGCCGTGGATCGGGGTCTTGGTTCTTCTGAGAACAATAAAGTTAAGGAGCTTGGGGTAGCGGGCACTTGTAAAATAGTGCAGCAGCATGCTGCCTATGCTCTAATTTTTGCCAGGGCTGCCGAGAAGGAATTCGGGAAACTGGAGTCTCATTGCCGGTCCTATGAGAAACGTGCCGAGAAGTTCGAAGCCGACTTCCTCAACGCTTCCAAGGCTTGCGTTGAAGCTGAGGTTAAAATTAATTCATATCGGTCGGCCACAGCTAGCCTCGAGGAGGACCTTCAGAGGACCATCGCTAAAAACAAGGACTTGGCCGCTGCTAATTATGAGTTAGATACAGCTGTAAGCTATGCAAACTCCAAAGTTGATGTGTTACAACGAGAAAAAGAAGGTTTGGAGTCTTCTCTCCAGAGTCTACGTGAGAAATTGGCATCTGCTGAATCTTCCTTGAAGCGGGCTTCGGAGGATGTCCAGTCTCGTGACGAAACCATCCAACTCTTGAAGCAAACTATTGAGGCTCAGAACCAAAAGATTGAAGAGCAGGAAGGGACCGTGATAAAGATGGGTGGGGATATAGTTGAACAATTCGAAGCAGGCTTTGCCAAGGCCTTAGGGCAAGTTCAATTTCTTCATCCTGACGTCGACGTATCTGAGGCGGATCCCTTCAAGGATCTTATTGATGGCCAGCTGATTTTGGTTCCGACTCCTCCTAGTTCCCCTGCCCCTTAATAAATTTACGCTTATAGTTTGTAAGATTTTCGTCAAGGGTTTTATCTCATTTATTGTACTCGGATCTTATTTCTATGCTTATTGGCCACGGCTTTTTTAATTTATTTCGCCTTCGGTTGGCTCTTATCGTTATTGTATGTGCTCGTTGTTTATCTTTTTATTTCGTTCAGCCGTCCGTACTCTCTTTCTGTGAATTACCTTTGCGTTTAGATTATGCTTTGTTATTTTCTTCGTCCATATTTTTTGCTCGTTTCTGGGCAACTGTCGTGTTTTACTCTTCGATGTGATTGATTTGCATCTTACCCTTGCGTTTGAGATATCGCGCTGATTCCTTGGGTTTTACCAAGTATTTTTCTTTTGTTCTCGGGTCAGCCTATTGGATTGACCGTCCCTGGTCTTGTAATTTTCTCCGGCGCGGGACCCTAGGTCTGTCTCTTGAGGCCGGCCATTTTGAGTTTTAGTTTTCGTTGGTGAGGACCCCGGGTCGGTCTCTTGGGCCGCCCGTTTTGGGTCTTGTAGCTTTCACTGGCGAGGACCCCGGGTCGGTCTCTCGGGCCGCCCGTTTTGGGTCTTGTAGCTTTCACTAGTGAGGACCCCGGGTCGGTCTCTTGGGCCGCCCGTTTTGGGTCTTGTAGCTTTCACTGGCGAGGACCCCGGGTCGGTCTCTTGGGCCGCCCGTTTTGGGTCTTGTAGCTTTCACTGGCGTTGAGACCTTGTCTTGTTGATATGGTTCTTCAGTTTTCTCATTAACTTAATTGGAAATGTTCAAGTTAAGTCATACATGCACATACATATTACAATCCCAACGACGTACTTATACTACCTTTGTGTGCCTACTATTTATTTTAACTGAAATACCTTCTTAGGCTGTTAGCATTCCAGGTGCGTGGTATTCCTCGGCCTTCCAAGTGCTCTAATCGATAAGCTCCCCTTCCCACCTTTTCTGCTACTCTGAACGGTCCTTCCCACTTTGGTGTTAATTTGTTCTTTTCTGCCGTCATAGTCACCTTTCTTAATACCAGGTCTCCTTCTTGGAAGTCTCTGTGTATCGTCCTTCTGTCATGCCTCCTTGCCGCCCTTGCTTTGACCGCATATTCCTTTATCTGTGCTATCTCTCTTGTCTCTTGCAGTAAATCTAAGTTCGCCCTCAGCTCCTCTTCATTAGTGGTTGAGTCAAATAAAGCCGTCCTTGGAGATGGTTCTCCTATTTCGACTAGTATGACCGCTTCTGATCCATACGTCAGGCGGAACGGTGTCTCTCCCGTTGTGGAATGTGGAGTTGTATGGTATGACCATAAGACCTGCGGTAATTCCTCTACCCATCTTCCTTTTGCTTCTTCCAGTCTTCTACGCAGGCCCCTTAAGACAACCTTATTGGCTGCTTCTGCTTGGCCATTTGCCTGAGGGTGTTCGACCGAGGTAAAAGACTGCCTGATATGTAGTTCTTGGCAGAATTTGGCAGTCGTAGAGGACGCGAATTGGGTACCATTATCAGATACTATTTCGGCCGGCAAGCCAAACCGGCATATAATCTTCTTCCATATGAATCTCTTCACTCTTTCTGCAGTGATTGTTGCCATTGGCTCCGCCTCCACCCACTTGGTAAAATAGTCTACAGCCACCATTAAAAACTTGAGTTGACCTGGTGCTAGGGGAAATGGTCCCAGAATGCCTATTCCCCATTTATGGAAAGGCCATGGGGACGTCACCGTATGCATCTGTTCTGCTGGGGCTTGGTGGTTATCAGCAAATCTTTGGCAGGTATCACATCTCCTTACGTAATCCATACAATCCGCTTTGAGGGAGGGCCAAAAGTAGCCTGCCCTAGCTATCTTTCTCGCCAATGCTCTGCTGCCTATATGAGTTCCACAAACTCCTTCATGCACCTCTTTGATCACATACTCTGCCTCTTCAGGATCAATGCATTTGAGTAGAGGGGAAGAGAAGCCCCGCCTGTATAACCGATGTTCTATCAGAGTATATTTTGGCGCTTCTTTTCGTACTTTAACGGCTTCACTTGGGTTAGCGGGTAGCCTTCCTTCCTTCAGATATTCCACCATTGGGTCCATCCATGTTGCTCTCTGCTCACTACACTGGACTTCTGGTTTCTCAATAGTTGGGGTGCTTATGTTTTCGTGTATAACCGACCGCTGTAACCCCCTTCTCGTGCTAGCTAATTTAGCTAACAGGTCGGCCCTCTCGTTCTGGTCTCTAGGTACATGTAAAAGTTTGAAACTTTCAAACAAAGCCGCCATCATCTTCGCCCTTTCTCTGTACTTGGCTAACCTTGGATCCTTAGCCTGATACTCCCCATTTACTTGCCCTGTTATTAGCTTGGAATCACTTTTTGCAGTTAACATTTTGGCTTCGATCTCCAAAGCTAATTTCATGCCTGCCAAGAGCGCCTCATATTCAGCCTGATTATTGCTTGCTTTGAAGTCGAAGTGTAGGCTTTGCTCCACGAGTATTCCGTTTGGGCCTTCCAAAATCACCCCGGCCCCACTGCCTGTTTGATTGGACGACCCATCCACCGAAGATACCACTCTCTCCTTCCGCATTTGTTCCTCGCTCAGATTGAGTTCCGTGATAAAGTCGGCCAGCGCTTGAGCTTTAACTGGTCCTCTCTTTTCGAAGGATATGTCGAACTCAGATAGTTGTACACTCCATGTCACCATCCTCCCTGCTAGATCTGGTTTCCTCAGTACTTGCTGGATAGGCATGTCTGTACGTACCACGATACTGAAGCTTTGGAAGTAAGGACGCAATCTTCGGGAGGCTATCACTAAGGCCATTGCTCCTTTTTCAATTTTCTGATATCTCCTTTCTGGTCCCTGCAGTGTTTTGCTGATGAAGTACACAGGACATTGTTCTTTCTCCCTTTCTTGGACTAAAACGGCACTGATGACGGTTTCATTGACTGAAATGTACATATGTAATGGCCGACCGAGCTCCGGCCTGATCAAGATGGGTGGGGCAGCCAACATAGCTTTCAGCCTTAGGAAAGCTTCCTCACACTCTGAGGTCCAAACGAAATTCCTCCCTTTCTTAAGTGTTTCCAAGACCGGTGTAGCAATATCAGACACTTTAGATATGAAGCGTGACAGTGCGACCACTTTCCCCATCAATTGCTGAACTTCCTTTACATTTTGGGGACTCCTCATGTTTATGATCGCCCTACATTTTTCTGAGTTCGCTTCTATTCCCCTTTCTGTGAGCATGTACCCCAGGAACCTTCCTTCCTGAACTCCAAACGAGCACTTCTCTGGATTCAACCTGAGCTGATAACGCCTCAGGATTCTGAATACCCGCCTTAATGCCTCGCAATGACTTCGGCCACTTTCAGACTTGACTACCATGTCATCCACGTATACTTCTATGTCTCGGCCAATGACTTCCTTGAACACCTTATCCATCAATCTCTGATATGTAGCCCCAGCGTTCTTCAGCCCAAACGGCATTACTTTATAACAAAAAGCCCCACTGTCCGTTATGAAAGCTGTTTTTTCCTCGTCCTCCAGGTGCATTCTTATTTGATTATATCCCGAATATGCATCCATAAAGCTCAAAAATTCATAGCCAAACACATTATCTACTAGTCTATCTATATTCGGGAGAGGGTATGGGTCCTTCGGGCATACCTTGTTTAAGTCTGTATAGTCTGTGCACATCCTCCACCTTCCGTTAGCCTTGCGCACCAAGACTACATTTGCCAACCACTCAGGATATCTTACCTCTTGCACGAATCCGGCCTTTAGCAGTTTCTCTGTTTCCTCCTTGATAGCCCTCCTCTTCTCTTCTCCTTGCTTTCTTTTCTTTTGTATGACTGGCCGCGCACCTTCAACTACTAATAGCTTGTGGTTCATGACTTGGGGATCTATTCCTGGCATGTCTTGTGGTGACCAGGCGAATACATCATTATTTTGTTGCAAGCAGCGCACCAGCTCGGCCTCTTGGTCTTTTGTCATGGTGGTGCCTACCCTCGTTTTCTGGCCTTCCAAAGGGCCTATCTGAACTTCTTTAAGCTTTTCCATTGGGAGCGGTCTCTCTCGCTCTTCATGGCACCTGGGGTCTAATTCTAGACTCAAGGCGTTTACTGCTGATCTTTTATGGCCTACTTTCAAGCTGTCTTGGTAACACTTCTTAGCAGCACTTGAGTCTGCCCAGATGGCCCCCACTCCTGTGACTGTTGGATATTTCATGCACAAGTGATACGTTGACACCACCGCTCTTAGCCGGTTTAAGGCCGGCCGCCCTATTATGATATTATAAGAGGCTTCTGCCTCTATCACAGTGTAGACCACTGGGATTCTTCTTGTATTGTTGTCTTCTCCGAAAGTAGTTTCAATCTCTACTGTCCCTTGTATTGGCACTCTCTCTCCCAAAAAGCCATATAAGCAGCCTGACACCTTCTTTAAATCCAATAGCCCCAACTTCCTATAGGTGGACCCATATAAGATGTTGGCTGAACTGCCTTGGTCAATGAGAACTCTTTCTACTTTAAAGCCTTCTGTTCCCACCGATATCACCATCGGTTCATCCTCTGTCTGCTCATGCCGTCGGTCCTCCTCTTCGAAGCTGATTGCGCACCCCCTTCTCCTTCCTCCTAGAGGGGTAAGATTTGCCCCCGTAAGGATTTGATACGATTGATAGTCCTTTCCTCCTTCTAGCGCCAGACGTCCATCCCACCTTTTCTGGTAGTGTTCGCCTTCTACTCGCTCTTCGCCGCCCGAGATTGTTGAAATAGTTCCTCGATAATTTGCTAGCCGAGGTGATCTGGACCGCCCACTATTTCGCTTATCCTTCCTTTCCTCGCCTCGTCCGCCTCTGCTTGATTCTCCTCTCTTGGCATTTCTCTCATCTTCCCCCCTTAAAACATAGTGCCCTAATCTTCCTTGTTGGACCAATCCTTCTATCTGAGCCCTAAGGGTCCAACACTCCTCGGTCGAGTGGCCGACCGCCCTATGGAAGTTACACCATTCCTTCCTGTTCTTTCCCAACTGCTTTCCTCCTGCTGCTTGGGGGAAGCTTAGCAACCTTGCATGGCAAATCTCCCTCAGAATGTGGGTCTTCTTTTCTCTCAAGGGAGTAAACTTTGGCCGTGCTTCCGGCCTAGTCTCTATCTCGTGCCTACGAGGGGGTCCCGTCCACCTATTAGTAACGGCCGTTGTTTATTTGTTGGTCTCGGTCGACCACCCCTGCTGACATGTTCGGCTTCCCTCTTCTCAAAGCGATTCTCCTCCATCTCAATATGTTTTTCCGCTCTAAGGCGAATTTCTTCCATGCTTGTTGGTTTCTGGAGGGCCAAAGCGTCACTAAAGGGACCTACTCTCAACCCCTTCTGAAAAGCTTTGACGAAAAACTTCTGGTCGGGGCCATTGACCCTTACTATGGCGTCGTTAAAATGAGCCATATAATTTTTCAAACTCTCTCCTCCGGCCTGCCTAATGTCGAACAGGTCTACCACTTCTAGGCGTTTTGGCTTGTTGGCCGCGAACTGGGATAGAAATATGCTTGCCAGATCATTAAACGTATATATCGATCTAGGTGGCAAGTTCATCATCCACTGCAACGCTACTCCCCTCAACGTTCCTGGAAATAACTTGCAACTTAGTTTATCGTCTCCTCCACTAATGTACATTTGAGTCTGGAACGCCTGCACATGCGCATGAGGGTCCTGTGTTCCATCAAAGGGATCCACCAGCACTTCTCTAAAGTGGGGTGGGATACGTGCTTCATCTATCTCCTAGCAGAAAGGCTGTTTCCACAAGGGTGGTGTTGCGTGTTCTTCTCTCCCTTCTGGTTCTTGTTCACTCCTCGCTCGCATGCTTGCCATCTGTCTCCTCAGCTCTTCCTCCCTCTGCTCCGCCATCCTCATCGCCTCTGCGTGTCGTTCTTCCGCCAACTTGTGTCTGGTCTCTGCTTCTGCACTCAGCCTAGAATGCTCCTCGCTTCGAGCTTGCAACTGCGCTACAGTTCTCAGCAGTCTTTGCAACATGTCCTCCTCTCCTTCGTTCGTTGAGCTGGCTTGATTCCTGGTTACCGGCATGTCGTCTTCCTCTCCGTTCCTTGTAGTAGTGGGATTAGTTTTACCAAGCCCCACGGTGGGCGCCAATGTTCTGTTTTCAAAGATAGAGCAGACCCCCCTTTCTCTCTCTCATAGCCTTTTATACTTAAGGTGTAACAACTCCTGTCCCATCACATACATGATGTCACTACTCATCATTAAAGTTACTTACACAAGGCACAATTAATGCTGATTGACCCTGGTAGTCTAATCAGCTAGCCAATTGGTTATCCTACTTGGCCTGCGTGATGCCTGGAGGATGAACGCACTCGCTCGCCTCCGTGCTTGGCCGTGGTGTGACCGACCGACATTAGGCCGACCGCAACAGAAACAAATCGATAATAAGAAACGAAGAGCGAACAAACAAAGTCTATGAAAAAAAATTTATCTTAAAAGCTCTACAACATAGAAATTTTTTTTCCTTAAGATGGGTCGGGTGGTATCACTTTAATACCATGTTAGAAAACATGGTTTAGGCCAAGAAGAAAAAAAGAGTCGAGAAAAATTATAATGAGTAAAGAATAGATTGTATTAAAAATGAGAATGAGTGTGTAAAAGTGATTAATGAAGTTTTTGTATAGGTTAACAAACTAACTACTAATATCTAACGAGTAAACGGTCACTTTAGTCCCTAAAATTGAATGATGTTGTCATATTAGTCCCTAAATCAAAGAAAATTTAAAAAATATCCCTAGAACTGAATTTCATATATCATGTTAGTCCATAATTGAATGTTTGTTAACTAACTCCATTGACAATACCGATGTGGCATGTTAAGTGCCACATAATAAGTGCCACATAAAGCCATGTGCCCTCCACGTGTATGCCAAGTAAGCAAGGACTAAAATGAAGTGTTTTCAAACTTCTTTCATTTTAACCTTTCTTTCTCTTCTCCCTCTTCTCCTCCACCTCCATCATTACCTCCATCCTCCTTTTCCCTCTTCTCCTCCATCGTCACCTATCCTTCCTTCTCCATCTCCTTCATTATTTTTCACCATTATTTCTCCAAACCCAGAAAATTTAACCAACAAAGTAGCAACATTATCAAAGCTAGTAATTGACTTGATATAATTTAAGAGAAAATAGCACAACTGATGGAGTTGGGGATTTCATATATGAACAAGGGCAACTTCTTGGTCACATGACTCATATACCCAATCATTGAGAAATTCAAGAGCATTAAAAATTTAGGTCTTACTTAACAAAAACAAACAATGCATCAAAATATAAAGTGTTCAATACTTCATCAATGTTCAATATACTAAATCTTTATATACTCCATTTTATGAAACCCTTGGAAGGAAAGCTAGTGAGTGATTGTGTCCATAATCCACTACCACTACGATCAAAGGAAAAGGAGAAAGAATGAGTTTTAATGATAAAATGAAATATTGAAAGGATTTTTAACGATGAAAGGAAATGGAGAAAGGGGTTTTGATGATGAAAGGAAAAGAAGAAAGGGGCTTTAACATGGGTGAGTTTGTTGAGTTCAACCGTGGTGACAAAAAAATGATGAAGAAGAAGGCAGATAAGAAGGGAAGGAGAAGTGGGAGGATGAGATGGACAAATGTGAGAATGAAAGAAGTTTAAAAATATTTTATTTTGGTCCTTACTTATTTGACATACACATGGAGGACACATAGAGGACATATGGACTTTTATGTGGCACTTAATGTGCCACCTATGTACCACTAATGGGGTCAATTAATGGACATTCAATTTTGGAATGATGTGATGCACAAAATCCAATTTCAAAGATGTTTTTTGAATTTTCTTCCATTTAGGGACTAATGTGACAACGCCTTTCTAATTTAGAGACTAAAGTCGTTGTTTACTCAATATCTAATTAGTTATATTTCTAATACACATGTTGGTTTTGGTTTTAAAAATCCAAATGATGATAGATAATATATTCTTGATTTCAGGATTATGTAAACTTATTTTAAGAAATGAGAGAACATTTAATCGCTTATAAGAATCACTAGCGCAAAAAATGCTTTTTAAATTGGTTAAAAATGACTTTTTTATGATTCTGTAACTAATATAGAAATAAGAGATGACTTTTTACATCGGTTATTTTAAAAAATGACGCAAGTATGCTTTTGTTTTCACTTCAACGATTTCAAATACCAAGATCCCACAAATCTTGCATATCTACGCTTACAAGAAGCTTTATGAGTTTACCTCAAATCCCACATATCTCACAAATCTATGCTTCTATTTTCATGTAACAAGTAGATCCCACAAATCCTATAGATCTGGTGTTGCATTTACAGATCTCATACATCTACACTTCCAAAATAAAAAAAAAATTACACAAATAAAAATGACAAAGAAAACCAAAAGGTGAAAATATTACTTTATAATAGCAAAAATGATTGAGAGAGAGAGAAAGGTGTAATAATGTGGATGGTAGTGTTAACGAAAATATGGATGGATGTTGACACCAATGAAGATTTCAGTCGATGGGGTTTCAAATGAGTATCACTTCGAACGGATTAATTTTTTCATAGAAGAAACGAGTTTTAAATAGAGAAGACGAAGTATTGCAATTCGCAGAAGTACTTAAAACACTTTTTACATTGGTGGTAAAAATAACTAATATAAAAAAAATACTTTTTACACTAATTCTTTAAGAATTGATAGAAATAAACAAACGATATTTACAAAAATATCACCATATTTTTATTTATATCAATTCTTTAATATAAAAATATTGATATAAAAACTTATTTTTACACCGGTGAATAAAACTTCAAAGTCGTAAATTGATTTTTTTTTACCTTGTCAAAAGTTCAAATAGATGATCTTGCAATGAATATAAGGTGGTTCGATCTAGGAGGGCGGGAGTCATATTGCATAATCTAGGTATTGATATTTCATGTTCGTTTTAAGAGCATGTAAAAAAAAAAAACTTGATAAGTTACAAATTTAAAAATCAAGCGGTAGAAGCTCAAGAATGATACAATTTGACTTTTAAGAAGAATTTAGTGGAGGAAGATAATTGGAAATCATAATGTAGTGATGAACTCATTCAGGATGAGATGTTTAAACAAGTCATGAAGATATGATAAAACAATTGGATGAATCAAATTGTTTTAGATGGAGAGATAAGAAATCTTGGTGAAATGATAATGTGCAAGAAAAGGTAAGTTAAAGCAGTGTTTTAATAAGGACTTATGCAATAACGTTGATATTGGGCAAAGTATCAAAAGGCTAAAATGAGTCAGGGAAGTACAATGCAAAACTTTTAAGGAGTTCTACCAAGATCTTAAAGCAAAGACTGGATAGCAAAAATATTCATGCTTTGCAAAAATAGGAAAAAGAAATTAAGAGATTTAAACAATGTAAGAAGAAATAATTTTGAATACAGATCAAGATATAAAAAAATTGATATAACTATTTTTTTACGTTTTTGAACGATGGACAAATATCTACTTATAATATACAAGAATTTGAAATCCAATAGGATGAATAAAATTTAGCGTACAATTGTAAAATTCAAGTTAAGGAAGAGAAGGTTGTAAAAAAAATAAACAATGATAAAGTTATTAGTCACTATGATATTCTTATTGAAGTTTGAAATTATGTAATGGAACAATGTATCATTTGACTCAATAAACTATAATAAGATTTTGAGAGTAAAAAAATAACACGAGAAATAGAGGAACACATTGATTTCTATATATTAAAATGAGAAAGATGTTCAACTTTATTTAAACTACATAAAGGTAAAATTTATTAGTCACATTGCAAGCATAGATTGGATTTATGTCAAGAAAGTCTACAACAAAAACTATATACCTTTAATGAGCCAATAGAAATGCATCAAAGTATAGAAAAGACTAGTGTATTTTTTTTATTAACTTGAAAAAAATATATATAATCAAGTGTTTGGAAAAATGTTGTGAAGAACTTAAAAAAGTATTTATGTGACTTATATCTAGATTATGGAAGAAATATATGATGGAGTAATTACTATATAATGTGAGAACTCCTAAATTATAGAGATGCCTAGGAGTTCCTTATAAGGATAGGTTTACACGGTGCTCAATCTTAAATCCTTAATTATATGTTTAATTTAGTTATGGATGTGTTAGAGACTAATGTGTACATAAAAAATAAATTTCATAAATATAGTTTGATTCATATCAATATTTTGATGAAAATAATAATAATGAGATGACATATTCAGTTAATGATTAATTCTTTTAGTTTTGATTTTTTATATATATATCAAATGAATTTATTTTCTTTTATTCATAATTTATTTTAAAAAAATAAAATATAAAATTACTTTGAACTATTTTATTGCAATCTCAATATTTGATAATTTTAAAGGAGAATGGTTTGAAAAAAAACTGTATTAATCTTGAAACAAATTTAAGTTGTTGTGAAAATTAATTTGATAATAAAAATTTTATCTTCCTTCCCTAAATTAAAGATACTAAAATACTACTAACAAAAAGAAAGTAATGCCCTATTAGTAGTATTAAATTATATTGAAAATTTGATTATTTTTGAATGCATGATATTATTAATAATACTTGAAATTGTTGTCATGATCGTTGTTAAAAGAAAATTTTCAAAATTAAAAATTTTATAATCAACCTAATATCAATATATTACAAGAAATTAATTGAATGAATGTCTATAGAGTAAAATGTTAAAATTATTCGATTATTAAATTTTAATTAATAATTATATACCATTTGAAATTAAAATATAAATTTGTAAATTATATTAAAATAAGACTCAAATATAAAAAATTTCTAATGCCTCAAAATATCTATACATGGTCAGAGATATACAAAATATTATTGCTAAATGTAGGGTGATTGACCAAAGTGTTTTTTTTTATAAACCATTTACCAAAACTAAGTTTATTTTGAAACAAATGACTGAAATAGTGTTGTTTCAAGCTATTGACATTAATTTTTTGGCGTTATTAAAACTACCATAACATTACTTAAAAATTTAAAATTTGCTATCAAATAATTTTGTGGTTAATTTTAAAATCAATAGTTATTTTGTAACTAATTTCTAGTAAAAATAATTAACTATAAAATTACTATAATATTAATGATAGCATGAAATAAGTAACAAATTATCTAAGAAAATAATCTTAGTTAATTTGTAGCAAATTTTTAAAATTTGTAGTTATTTTCTAGTAAATTTGTAGTAATGAGAAGTATAAATGAATATAACTTAAATTTAGTTAGAAAAAATAATATTCTAGGTAATTAATAGTTAATTAACTAGAATTTAACTACTAATTTAAATGGTAGCTAAAATTAATAACAAATAAAAAATATCTTGTAGTGAAAATTGTCATTTTAGGAAGGTTTTGTACCAGGCCAATACGAGTATACTAATACTTGTTATGTTTTAACTATTCTTAAATTGAGAGAAAGTGTCCACCAGTACTTTGTCAAAATCGAAAAAAAAAAATAACGTGTAGTAGTATATTGTGACAAAACCTTCATTAAAAAAAAATGGCGGTTTCAAAAACTACCCGAAAATTACCTCAAGTCTCTCAAAAAACACCGTGCCAGTAATTTATTTCAACACAAACTAATTTTGATAAATAGCTAGTAAAAAAAACACTTTTTTTTTGTCAACCACTCCTAAATACATGTTATTTATAAATGGTATAATTGTGACTAGGGAATCAGAAAAAAAAAAAAAAGTTAACTCTAAATTTGAACTTTGGAAAATATTTTAGAGGTAAAAATGTTAAACATGTCATACTATAGGTTTTTATACAAGTTAATTTACGTATATAGGGTCAATAGTATATATGCTCAGAAAAAAAAAAGTGAAAGTGTAAAATGAATGGATGTTGATATAAATAAGGACATATTGGTGTAACACCTATAAATAAAATAAGACAAAAAAATAAGTTAAGGTGGTTTCAATATATGTAAAGGTCAAGTATCATTGTCAGTGTATTGGGAGGGTGTCATCAAAAGGTGTATAACAATCATATTTAATATTAATAAAAACAATAAAGGTTTTATTTGGTTGAATAATTAGTTGAAAATATTTATTTGATTGGATACAAAATTACAAAACGAAAAAAACCATGCCTTTATATAAGTACATACTCATCTCAAAACTCAAATTTATTATTTTTAGAGGTGGATAATCAAAGCATTAATTAATTTTAAGTAATCCTGTAAGAATCAACCTTTGACTATTGAGAATATCCCAGACTCGTGCAAAAGAGAAAAAAAAATCTAAGCTAATTATTAATTTAGTTTCTTTAAAAAGCATCTTAAACAATAAAATGCTAATTAACCAATAACCATGCATGCAAGATTTTGTTACGTATCATATCACTCCATATTTAGCATTTCTATCTTAAGTAATGACCCATTTTGAGCTTTGACCTTTGACCTTTTGTCCAACACAAATTTGAAGAGCCAACAATGCAAAGATCTAAAACATTGTTGCCATCAAAACTAACTTTTCTCACGTCTCTTTCCCTCCTCCCTTTAAAAAACCATATTATCTACTAAGCATTTTGAATTGCAGCTTGTTATTGCAATTACGACAACCAAATTGGGGTTAGGGCATAGTCATCACAACCTGTGTTTGACAGCTCCATTGATAAGAAGCAACTCCATTTTGCCGTAATTGTTGCTTGCAATCATGTTTTAAATTGAAGCTGCGATTTAAATACACATAGTATTCTAATACGTAACATTCACAAAATTCAAAATGGCTTCTTCATATTGTAGTTCTCTTTTTCTTCCTCTTTCTATCTTCTTAGCCTTGAGCACGTTTGCATTGGGTGGGAATTTTTACGAAGATTTTGACAATCTCTTTGGAGATGTTAGGGTTGACATAAAAGATGAAGGCCAAAGAATGAGCCTCACAATGGATGAATATTCTGGTTCCGGCATTGTTTCCAAGCATGAGTATTTGTTTGGACGATTCAGCATGCAAATGAAACTTGTGCCAGGCAACTCTGCAGGAACTGTCACAGCCTTTTACGTATGTCTTCCTCAAAACTCATTATAATTAAACTTTCTTTTCCATGTTTAATATTTATATGTATGTCAAAAATATAAATATTAATCATGACTATAGAATTATATATGATAATCTAGCCTTTCCTCGTTAATTAGATGAATTTTGCTCCATGGTAACTACAAAATCATACATAGATATTTAATTAAAAGTAAATTTTAAAAAAAATTAATCACAACTATTCATATGATTATGACTTTGAATCATCGAATATGTAGATTGTGACAAGTCCCTATACTTATTAATAGATTGTGGAAAAGTTTTTTATATGTGTTTCATGTATGTGCAGCTAAGCTCTCAAGGATCAAACCATGATGAGATAGATATAGAGTTCTTGGGAAATTTGTCTGGTGATCCTTACCTTCTCTCAACCAATGTATATGCTGATGGCGTTGGGGGTCGTGAGATACAATACTATCTTTGGTTTGATCCAACGGAGGACTTCCACACTTATTCTATTGATTGGAACCCTAATCGCATAATGTAAGTAACAAAATATGTATAGTTAGATATATGCATCTACATATTCAAAAGGGATAATTACACTAAATTTCTGAAGATTAATGTTAGTATGTAAGAATAATTTTTAATAAAATAGCATGTCTTAAATATTATATAATAAAGCAATTAATATTGGAGTTTAACTTTGATACATTATTATAATTTTTTTACAACATTAATTAATTAGAAATTATATAAAATTTAAATCAATGGGTCCTGCTCCCAAACGCTCTTAGAGCACTAGTTAATGAATCAATAAATAAAAGTCTTATTAGGGTTGCATTGAAAATCATGAGGGAGTATATTGTTACCCTTTTAATAAAAAAAAATAGTTTTATTTTTTATTGACACTGGTTTGTATTTTTCTAAATTATTTATTACAAAATTTAATAATCTTATCGTGTATATATAGTAATTCATAATTAAATGAGAGTATAAGTGTATTCTAATTAAATTTTTAATACTAACCTTAAGAGAGGACAAGGTAAATAATGTGTATATATTTATTGGGATTTCAGAATCTTGGTGGATGACATTCCCATAAGAGTTATGATAAATAGGCAAAACATTGGTGTTCCTTTCCCAACAAAGCAACCAATGAGGCTTTACACTACTCTTTGGAATGGAGACTCTTGGGCAACAAGATGGGGGGCAGTGAAGCTGGATTTGTCAAATGCTCCATTCGTGGCAGGCTTCAAAAACTTCAATGCCAAAGCTTGCATTGCAAAGCCAGGTGGTGCAAGCTGCAAAGACTTCAATAGTGGCAAAAGTAATGTTCTTAGTGAAGAAAGCAAGAACAAAATGCAAGAGGTCCAATCAAAATGGGTAGTTTATGATTATTGTCGTGACTTAAGACGTTATGCTCATGGTCTTCCATATGAATGCCGCAAGGATAATCTATTAGAATCCGAATAGAGTTTGCAATAATCATGCATGCATGCATGCATGCTAATTTGTTCAATTCAAATAGATGATATCGTAAAGGAAAAATTGGATTGACTATGACACAAGATGTATCCATTAATGTGTGTTTAAATTGCATGTTAAAGGTTGTTATTCTATATATTAAGAGGAATGAATTCGAAGTTCCTAACCTGTCCCTTTTCATAGAGATATATGTCTTCTCACGTGGTTGTCCCTTTAATGTTTTTTATTTTACTTTTTGTAAGATTTGTACGTTCATAAAAACAATTAAATTTTATTCTTCTAAGGACATTAATTTTTTACTCAGTCAATATTTTTTCTCTTTTAAATTTCATCACGTGTTAAATGAATTGCGTGCATATATATGGACAACAAAATTTATCCTTGAATTTGTCTATCATTTCAATATATATATGACTCCCAGCTCAAAACTTGAATATAAAAAAATAAATTCATGCTAATTAAGAATATTAGTTAACTTAATTTAATTCTCTTGATCTCATTTAAAGAATGAGCTCTATTTCCTAAAGCATCATTCACATTAATTGATGGAAGACTTCAATTTTATGAGAAATATTTATTTCAAATAAGAATACCCTTTTCCATTTTCAAGGTCGTGGTGGATATTACGAAAATCAAAGCTGTCGTTGAAAATAAATACTAAATGAAGAAAGATTATTTTAGAAAGAATTTCATTAAATAATTATATTTTAAAATATCTTATGTGAGTTTTTTTAATTTATATTTAAGTTTGGAAAAAAATAGCTTTTTACAACCTTGAAAAAATAATTTTCCTTCTTAAACAGAATGACATAGATATTAAATAATGTACTTTGTCCCTGTATGTAAGATATTTTTTAAAATTTATTTTTTCTTTTTTATAAGATTTTTTTAAATGGTTTACTGCATTAATTATTTTTTATCAAATTATCATTAATTACTTTATAATAAATATTATAAATTAATAAAATAGTTTTATTCTCAAAAGAATTGAAGAAAATGAATTAATTAATTAGGTAAAAGTAATTAAATAAACAGTAAAATTATGAGTCTCAATAATTTAAGATTAATTTTACAAAATTGACAAATTTAATATTTCTAACTAAATTAACTCACTTTAGTTAAAAAAATCTTATATGTAAAAAGGTAGCAATTAATATCCTCATTTATAAAAATTATTTTAGGAGATAAGAACAAAATTGAAAAGATAATAATTAATATTTTCTTAAACTTTTAAGTAGACTAATAATAGAATCAATTTCTTTTAAAAAATAATAAATAAAATAAAAAGAAGGAAATAATATTTTTTGACATAATATATATAAAATGTAACCAAGTCCTTACAAACACAAAGTGAGAAAATAACTCTATCAAAAAAAGAAAAAGAAAAAAAAAAGTTGCAAAAACGGTTGGCAGTTGAAAATGATAATGTTCTATGTAAATTTTCATCACAATTAACGTAGAAAGTATTTTCAATATAACAGTGTTGGAACTGACAACTTCTATTATGCATATCAAATGCCTATCAACTCAATTTCACTCAAACAAAATTACCAAATCACAAAACAAATAGAACTATATATACTTAACAAAACCAATTCACAAAAAAACCACTTTCATTTTCTCTCTCTATTTATAATGTTATATAAAAATATTGTGATATATATATTGTTCCATTCTCAAGGTCAGAACTCTTCTCACCACTCTCTTTTTTCCTGTCTTCCAGACCTTGCCTCCTCATGGGATATCCCTCTGCCTTTATACTCTTCATGCATAAAGCCCATTTTTGTCTTCTAGTGGCGGTAATCCCCATGATCATAGGCAGGTGAGGGTAGGTATGTCAGCGTTGGAAGCTTCGATGCGGGGAATCGTGCACGCAAGATCCTGACACACCTTCTCCTACTCTAACCTCATGATGGGCTAGTGCAAATAGCCTAGGAGCGGGGCCGGCATTACGATCGGCCAGCGGACAGCAAGGGCCGCCCGGATCTCCAATCGATACGGTTCAACCATGGTCGTCCGGTACTCCAAGTAGGCCGACCGATACACAGCCCCTAAGCTTAGTCTGCAAGACATAAGCTTATCCTCGTTCGGTCGGTTTCGGAAGTGCAACGTCGTTATGGACCGGCTCGCGACTTCTGGCCTGGCCTTAAGGTTAGGTGACGTTTGAGCGCACTGTAATTATTGCTTTCTCGGGACTACGCGACTTGTAGATTCTCTGCAATCATTAGGGAAATGTGGCTCGAGGCATGTGAAATAGTTGATTTGACCGTCGGATTCTTCGATGCCATTCCCTTACTCTTCATTCTTGCCTCTTCTTCGCCATTTTTCTTCCAGGGAGCACACGTTTTCTTCTTCCTTCAGCAACTTCGTATTCCTACTCCGAAGCTTTCTCTCGATGGCACCTGCAGGTAACCTTTCTTGACTTTCCATGAAGTTTTTACCTTTTGATTTCTCCTTCTTTCGGTTTGGGGTTTTCTTGTTTCTGATTTCCTTCAACTTTCCGAAGGAACTCGTGCCCTAGTAGGGTCGCAATCTGACCCTTGCTTTACTTCGTTCGCAGGAGAGTCTTCGAGGGACCCGTTGGACGCCTTCATTCAAGGGGCCCATCCTTCATCAGGTGCGACGCCTGAAGTTGGCGCTTCCAATAAGGGAGGCGGTTCCTCTTCAAGCTCAGAGTCCTATGACAATTACCCTTTTGAGATATGGTATCGCGACCATACTTCTGACAACGTCGTCGAGGACCCATATTCCTGGGTGGATCAGGAAGTCCTGAGGGTTTCATCCGTCTTGACATGGCCCAACTTATTACTAAGGATGGCTTCTGCTATTTGTCAACCGAAATCATGGTCGGTGTCGGTGTCGCCTTGCCGATAGGGGGAATCGATATGCATGTGCCTGGCCGAAGGAGCTGAGCCATTCTTCTATCTATATGACACGCTTCATTCGAAATTGGGGATAAAACTCCCTTTTGCCCATTTTGAACGGACGGTCTTGCATGCCCTGAATGTGGCTCCCACCCAACTTCACCCCAATAGTTGGGCATTCGTCCGGGCTTTCGAACTCCTATGCGAAGACTTGGGTAAAGCCCCCTCCTTGGGGGTGCTCTTCTGGTTCTTCTCTCCTCGCAAGACCGATCGAGTGGATTGGACTTTGCTGAGCAACAGGGCAAGGCGTAAGCTGCTGAGGCCGTTCCTTGAGAGTTATAAGACTTTTAAGGATCGTTTCTTCAGGGTCACGCCCAGTGACCCGAACTCCAAACTGCTAATTGACCGCTCCGGGCGGCCGTTCTTTCCTCTTCAATGGACCCGTCAACTGGCCGTGTCCATCACGGTCGACCGCAAGAACTTAGAAAGTTGGGAGCGTTCCTTCATCGCTGAGTTGGAGGAGATGCCCGTCCTCCATAGTGTAGAGATTATTAAAGGGATAGGTTTGTGGAATGATTGTCGTTCACCTGTTGTTGTCTTCTTATTGTTGCTTATCTTTTCTATTCCTTGCTTTTTTCAAGGTATTCGACCAAGGCCTTGAAGGACCTGAGGAAGAGGAAGGAACAAGCCTCTCAGCATGCCTCGCAAACGGTCGGCGTCGAGGTTGAAGCTGCTCCTCTCTCTGTCACCGATCCGGTCAACCCGCCGCAGGTTTCTCAAGAAGGAACGTCGCGCACCCCTTCGATTTTCGTGCTTGAGAAAACTGCTCCCCCATCTCCTCTTCAGGTTGAGCAAGTGTTTGAAGTGCCTGAAGGTCATCCGAGTAAGCACCCGCACTTCGAGGAACCCATTCAAACAAACTACGAGGATCCTTCTACCAGCCGTGATGAGTCCATACCTCTGCCTTCTGACCTTAGGCCGCTACTTTACAAATCCTTTATCTAGGTGGCGAATCAAACTTTGGCTTCTTCATCACTGGGGCAAGACGTTGAGTGTTTAGGCCTCATCGGAACCTATGCTACCCTTCAACAATACGCGGCTCATGGGTTCGCTCTTGCTCGTGCGGCCGAGAAAGAGTACGGGTGCTTGGAGTCAGAACGACTGTCTTGGGCTGAACAGAGTAAGAAATCTGAGGAGGAAGCCCGTAGGTTGTCTTCGGCCCTTTCTAAAGTTGAGACAAAACTCAATGATTATAGGTTATCGACGGAAAAGCTTCAGGAACTCCTTCGAGCGACGCAGCAAATGAATGGGGAACTATTGGATGCCAAATTCGAATGGTCGCAGGCAAGGTCAGATTTGGAGCTGGAGAAGGATTCGCTCCAAGCCGAATTGAAGAGGCTGCGCGAAGACGTTGCTGACTTGGAGGAGGTCCAAAAGGATCAGCAAGACAAGATAGCATCAATGGAGGAGTCTCTTAAGTCTGCTCAGGATACCATTATGGCGCGTGACAAAACCATCTACCAGCAAGGTATTGATATTGTGGATCAGTACGAAGTGGGTTTTGAGCGTGCCATAGGGCAAGTCAAGTTCCTCCATCCCTCCATTGATGTTTCAGAAGCTGATCCTTTCAAAGAGATTATAGATGGCCGCCTGGTGTCTGTGGAGACACCTCCGGGGTCCCAGTTCCTTGATTCCTACTTGTAAATTTTTATTTTGATTTTGGAACATTGGTTTGCTTCCTTTACCGTGCTCTCTAATTTGTACTCGCTTTCGAATTTGATTCTTTTCTAAGTGTGTCGCTCATATTGACTTTACTTGTATGTTTCGCGCGTTTTATATTTAGTCCGCTTTGATTTAAGTCTACGGCTATTCTTGCGCCTTTTCTGCACCTTTATACCAAGGCAAAATGAATTCTTCTCGTCACGTGCCTGTAACCTGTTTCAAGCGCTTTCATCCCAATTCTAAGGCACCTATAGGTTGATTGTATTAGGTGACCCTTAGCGGATTTCGCGTTAGGAAACGTTCGGTCGATCGAGTTAGGTTATCCGTTTAGGTCGCCCTTTAGGTTAATCGAGGCGAGTCCATAGTCGACCGGTATGGATGGTTTTTAGAAATCATTCGAGGTGAACCCATGGCCGACCGTGTAGGTGGCACTATAGGATTATCCGAGGCGAGCTTAGGGTCGACTTTGTAGAGTCGCCCTTCTTGGACTTTCCAGGGCGAGTCCCTGGTTGACCGTGTAGGTGGCGCTATATGACTTTATCTGAGGCGAGCCTAGGGTCGACTTTGTAGAGTCGCCCTTCTTGTACTTTCCAAGGCGAGTCCCTGGCCGACCGTGTAGGTGGTACTATAAGACTTTATCCGAGGCGAGCCCCTGGCCGATCGTATAGGTGGCGCTATAGGACTTTATCCGAGGCGAGCCCAGGATCGACTTTGTAGGGTTGCCCTTCTTGGACTTTCCGAGGCGAGTCCTGGCCGACCGTGTAGGTGGCGCTATAGGGCTTTATCTGAGGCGAGCCTAGAGTCGACTTTATAGGGTCGCCCTTCTTGGACTTTCCGAGGCGAGTCCTTGGTTGACCGTGTAGGTGGCGCTATAGGACTTTATCTGAGGCGAGCTGTTGTTAATAGCATACGACGTTCTGCATAGAAATAGCATTTCATGAGTGTCAACTATAATACATTCGTAAAGAAGCGGCATTCCAGGTCCTTAGTATCTCTTTGCCTTTTAATGATTCTAGTCGATAAGCCCCCTGCCCTACTTCTTTTCTAATTCTAAAAGGCCCTTCCCATTTGAGCGTTAGTTTGTTATTCTCGGCCTTTTGAACTACTTTTCTCAGCACCAAGTCCTGGGGTTTGAAGCTACGAGGGATCACTCTTCAGTTGTACATCTTGGCGACTCTGGTTTTGATCGCAAATTCCCTTATGTGGGCTGCTTCCCTTACTTCTTGTAACATGTCAAGGTTTGCTCTTAATTCAGTTTCGTTTTCGCTTGGCTCAAATAACGCCGTGCGCGCAAATGGCTCTCAACGTTCCTGGGAATAATTTGTAGCTAAGCCTGTCATTTCCACCACTAATATGCATCTGCGTCTGGAAGGCTTGCAAGTGTGCATAGGGATTCTGGCTTCCATCGAAGGGCTCTACAACCACCTCCCTGAAGTTGAGGGGGATAGGGGTTTCGTCTATCTCCCTGCAAAACGGTTGCCCCTAGAATGGTTGGGCAGGGTCTCCCTCACGTTCCGTCTGATCTCGCCCGCTTGCAGCTCGAAGAGCGGCAATCTATTGACGGAGTTCTTCCTCCCTCTGTTCAGCTGCTCTCATGGCTCCCAAGTGTCGTTCCTCTGCCTGGCGATACCTTTCCTCAGCTTCTGCTTGTCTCTGCTCAACCTTCGCGTTGAGTCGCGATTGTTCGTCGCTTCGCGCTTGAAGGGAAGCTACTGCTCGGAGCAGTCTTTGCAACGTATCTTCTTTTCCATCGTTGGTGGAACTTGCTTGGTTTCTGGTGATCGGAATCGCTCCTACTTCGTTGTCTCTTTGTTCCTGTGATCGTCAGGATTAATTTTACCTACCCCACGGTAGGCGCCAATGTTCCGCTCTGAAGGTCAGAACTCTTCTAACCACTCTCTTTTTTCCTGTCTTCCAGACCTTGCCTCTTGATGGGATATCCCTCTACCTTTTTACTCTTCATGCGTAAAGCCCATTTTTGTCTTCTAGTGGCGGTAATCCCCATGATCATAGGCAGGTGAGGGTAGGTATGTCAGCGTTGGAAGCTTCGATGCAGGGCCGGCATTACGATCGGCCGGCGGACAGCAAGGGTCGCCCGGATCTCCAATCGACGCGGTTCAACCATGGTCGTCTGGTACTTCAAGTAGACCGACCGATATATATATATATATATATAAACTATTTTCTCTCAGCATAAGTGTTCAATCTAGCTTAATGTTTGCAGAATAAGACCCGTAGGATTTAATCGGTTAAGGTAGTAGTTTAAGGTTTAAAGGTTAAGGGTTAAGGGTTAAGGGTTCAATCATAATTAAATAAGTGATAATTAAATAATATTTTTAAATTTATAATATAACTTTAATAATCAGCCTTCCCTAGTCATCACAATTGAAGAATCTTGAATAATGTTGCAAAAAATGTAGAAGAGAAGAGAGGAAGAAAGATAATTCTTTGGATCCAAAAAGAGTAAAACTACATAAATGAGTTTCCTGCACAAATTCGCATAAAAAATTGACCTATCTATAACTGTCAATTCTTTTAGAATTACTAAACTACCCTTAGCTCAAAAGTTGATTGATCCCCGAAATAATTTTTAAGAAATGCTCATATGTCTTAGACTTAAAATGAATAAAATATGCACAAATTAGTGAAGGTATGTTCAACATGTGTGGTAACACATCTAACCCAACATCGATCAAAGCTAAATTTGACCTCTGAACTATTCGAATCGACCAATTTGATATTTCACCAAACATGTAGATTTTTTTTCTCAGTGTGCCTCGTCTCGTATACAAGGAACATGAAAGTTAAAAATCTACAACTCAAGTTAGAGAAAAATTCTAAAGCAAGACTAATATGCATTGAAAGCTAAAAAATTTGTTTCAAAGTCCAATTCAACCTAATTAGAACGTACACATCATTATTAAGGAACTTATATAGGTAATTCATGTGTCAAAAATAGTAATTATCGATATCTATATTAATAGTATGATGTATTATATTAACATTTGATATACTAATATTATATACCTATTTTTTATTTGATTGAATTTTTTTTAATATGATGTATCGTATTATTAGTGTTTACTCATAATGTCTATACTAAAAAAATGAATTTAACTTAATTACAAAAAGCTTGTTTTTTCACGCAATTCAACACACAAAATCATAAAATGGTTCCATCATACTAAAGTCCTATTGATCTTGTTTTTTGTTTCACGAGTAATAGCTCAGGTTACTTTGATTAAATTGTGTAATTCGTTCAAATTTCACATTTGGATTTAGAAAACCATAATTTTAGAGTAGCAAAAGTAAACCCAAAAGTTTCTTTGTTTATGATACAATTCAATACAATCTCAATAGTAAAATTCATCTTTATTGAAAATCTATAAAAATTCTAAACAAACTTGTTCCAATTTCAAAGAGACCAAGTTGGAAAATAATCAAATTGTCCATGATTTTTATTGGGGTTAGACGGTGATGGTGTGGGTGGAAAGAAAAAAAAATGAGGATGAAGATGAAAATAAAGGGTGTAAAACCTAATTTTAGGTTCAAGAATTTAATTCTCAATGAAATAACCTAGATTCCAATGAGATTTAAGTCGACAAACTTTCAGTAAGATTTAACATTATTATAATAAAAGTTGACAATAATAAATTTGACACCAAATTAGAAGTTAAAGAAGCAAATTGGATAAAAATAATAATTAGAGGACTAAATTAAAATTAAATGACAAATATTACTTTTGCCTAGATCATATTTGCTATACATTGGTGAGGTAATAAAAGAAACAAATATTAATATTTTTAATATTTTAAAATCACTTGATTAAAAAATTATTTTAAATTAATAGTTTGCATTAATATTTTAACTAATATAAAACAAATATGAAATAACATATACTACCAAATACCAGTATAAGGTGCCGAATAATTTTTTTTAAATCACTTTTACCGATCCCAAATTATGATACAAACCTAATCCTTTTTATCTTTACACACGAAATAAAAAATATATCGTTTAATAAATTTAACTTGATTCCTTCTGATTAGAATATGATATAATTAGTTTCCTTTAATAAAAAGTTTATCTTAAAAATTTAATCAATATATATTGAATATAAAAATTAATTTCTCTTATTTTTTCTACTTCTCTCGGTTATCTTATATTTTATTTTTTATTTATATTATTTTCATAACATTTTTTAACACGTTTAAATTTATTTGAGATTATTAAAAAGCATTTTTCTCAATTTTTATTTAAGAAATTTTATTACCTTTAAAACGGGTTTCTTATAAATTTCAATTAATAAAATATATTAAAAATAAATAAAAAATATATTTATAATATTTCTTATTTAGTATAACAAATTATCAAAATAATTTCACTATTAATGCTAATCTCCAATATTAATTACATGTTTTAAACAAAGTATAACAAGAAAAAATGATTTTTTTAATGCTACAAATATTTATTAACTATATCATATCATATCTTAAATCTATATTAAATCTTTATTAAGAAAATTAACTATATCATATCTTCTCCTAATAAATTAAATAAAAAAAATCTTCTACAAGTTGTAAATATATGTAAGGATGAGGTAGTAGTCACCAAGAATATCTCTTATGCAACCTATATGAATAAAAACAATCAAGAAATTTTCAATTAACATAAATATCGTAAAATGTCAGCCGCAATTTCTTAAATGTTGTTTAATATATTTAATAAACTAGAAGGTGGATCCGTGCGCGGATTCTATTTTTAATTAATGTTATTTTTAGTATTTTATAAATAAAATTAAAAATATAAAATATAACCACTCATTTTAGATATGATTAACTCAGTTGAGTATTATATTTTTTTATTAAAATTATGTGCCATTACATATGGTTAATAGTAACAATTTAAATCATCTTTAAAAGGTAAGTAATCATAAAAATAAAATGGATCATTAGTAACTTTGTAAAGAAATTTACATTTTATGAATAATATTATTCCCTAATAATTTTAGGACATAAAAATATTGAAATGATGTAATTCGACATATCTCTTATGCATTGATTTTGAATGTTATTAAAATAATTTTAAATAATATATAGGTTTTAAACTCATTATTTCTATACATATAATAGAAACATTTAAATATCCTTCAGATAAAAAAATAATATTTGAATTAGTATAAGGATAGATTTATAATATACAAATTAACATACTTAAATGTAACTACTTAGTATTCTAAATATTATTATTTTATTTTTTTATTTTTTATTTTTTCTATTCTTACAAATTACATATTTCATGTCATTATGACCTTTTTTATTCAATTAATTTACTTTAATAGTTATGTTAATAATTTGTATTTATAAATAATATCTCATTTCTTTTATTTATTGGCATGTATATATCGACCATCAAAAAGTTTTAAAAAGTTCAAAGTATGCATATAATATTTTTATGTTTTTTATTGCGAGAATAAATGAAAAATTAGGTGCAAAAGAGATTTAAATGTAATTACTTAGAATTCTAAAATTTATTATTTTATTTCTACTATTTCTTTTATTTTATTCAATTAATTGTTTTAATCGTTGTGCTAATTATTCATATTTATAAATATTATGCTTTTCAAATTTATAAATATTATGCTTTTCAAATTTAATTTCATAGTTATTTTTTTATAACTTTGTTTTCTTTTTTATTAAAAAAAATTAAATCAAGATAAACATAAATTGCAAATCAAAAGACTCAAATACAATTACTTGGTATTTTACAACTTATTATTTTATTTCTTCTATTCTTAAAAATTACACATTTCATGTTCATATAATTACAACTTTTTTATTCAATTTATTTGCAATAGTTATGTTAATAATATGAACTTATAAATATTATATTATTTCTTGTATTTACTAATTCCATAAGATATAAGTAGTGGTAAAAGTTTTGAAGTAATTCATAACATTATTTTATTAAATATACTTCTTCCAATATATATAAGAATTAAAAAATTTTAAATGTGTAAAGCATGTATTTAAAATTCACTATGTATTTTCTAACTAAATAAATAAAATATGTAAGAATCAATTGACTAAATTATCCTTATTTTGTGAAGAAAAAATTACACCAAAATTTTTTTGTTTATTATATAAAAGATAAGATATAAGTAGTTGTCACTATACTTCCTTTTTTTATTCAATTAATTCTTCTAATTGTTACATTAATAATTCATCTTTATAAATATTATACTTTTCAAATTTAATTTCATAGTTAATTTTTTTTTATAACTTTGTTTTATTTTTAATTAAAAAAATTAAATCAAGATAAAGATAACTTGCAAATCAAGAGACTCAAAAATAATTAGTTGGTAATATAAAAGTTACTTTTTTATTTATTCTATTTTTACAAATTACATATTTTGTGTAATTACAACGTTTTTATTCAATTAATTTATTCTAACAGTTACATTACTAATTTTTATTTATAAATACTATCTCATTTCTTTTATTTATTAATTTCATAAGATATAAGTAATGGTAGAAATTTTTTAAACTAATTCTTAATTAAAATATCATCATATTAAATACATTTCTTTGAATATATATGAGTTAAAAAAATTTAAAATATATAAAGGATATATTTAAAATTCACTATATATTTAATGTCTAACTAAATAAATAAAATAGGGAAGAATGAATTGCCTAAATAAATAATTCTTCTTTTAAGAAAATAAAAAATTATGATAAATATTTTTTACTTTATTATATAAAAGATAAAAGTCATGCTCATAAAAGTCACACAAATTTAAATAAATTTATTCTCAATTTTATAATTAGTAGAGTTATTGACATTTTAATATGTTTATTTACATTTCTTTCTATTTTATTTTTATTCAAGTTTTAAAATCAAAATCAAAATCAATATGTCTATTTATATTATTTTATTTTTAAAATTTTTCTCTTATTTGAATTTTAAACAAAATCAAATATTAACTTTACTTCCTTTCTATAAAATACTTAAAACGACAAAAGAATTAAAAGTTATTTTATTTTATTTTCACAATATATATATATATATATATATATATATATATATATATATATATAATTGTTATGAAATAATTTGAATGCTGAAATATTTCTAAAAGAAGAGTACTAATACTTATTTTTTTCAACGACACTCGTATTTCTGGTGATATTCACGTGTTGTATTAAAAAAAGTGTTAGACGGCATGTTAGTAATATTTTTTCTTTATAATAACATGTCTAGTAAATAAATATTGTATTTAATGAATATATTACAAAAAATTAAACTGGGAAAATATTTATATTTATTAAAATATTAAATATAACATTAAAAATAAAATAAAAAATACAAATACAAATACAAAATTTATTTTACACATAAATTCTTTTTCATCAGAATTTTATTATTTTAACGCAGACTTATTATTTTACCAAGAACTTCCGATCAGATTTTATCAGTTTACCATATTATCCAGTTTGTTAATATGATAAGAAGATTCTATAAATTTTTATTAGCATTTTGTTTGGATAAAGAGAATTAGGAAGAAAGAAAGAAGAAAGAAGAAAAGAAAAATTAAAATTGTAACTTTGTATAATATTATATCTTTTCATCTTTTATTTTCTTCTCATCAAAAGGAGAAAAAAAAATAGTGAGTCTCACTTTATTTTTTCTCTTTTTTCTATTTCTCCTCTAACCAAACAATATAAAAGTATTCTTAATCTCAAGTAATGTCTTAGACTACTGCAACAACCCATCCAATTATATTTTTTTATATAATTTGATAATAAGATTTTTAACACTTATATTCATCTATCTATACTTTCTAAGAGTTAATTATAATTTTAATCAATTACTATTTTCTTCTTTTCTTAAGTAAAAAATATCTTCCAATAAATTGTCGGATATTAATTCTTTACAAACTTAAAAATTACTAAAGTGAATATTGTTTCTCTCAATAAAACCTCTTTATACACTGGAAATCAAACTCATAAGTCAAAAAACATAATCTGGTTTGTCATGCTACACATCCTTTAACATTTTAAAAACGAATTCTAGTTGCTGTCTTATATTATTTAAAAAAAAATACAATTTTTTTGAATAATTATATATTAACAATAAAATTTATTAATTTAATAGATAATATTTTTATAACATAATATTTATTTATAATAATATTATTTATTTTAAGATATACATTATAAAATAAAATTTAATTTAAATTATATATTTTTATATTATAATATCAAGATTGATATATTAATTTAATTTAATTCTTATATATTCTGAATTTTGATTAGATCAAATTTATATTTCAATAAATAATTTACTCTTTAAATCAAATAAAAATAAAAATTTGTCCACTCCTAATACAAAATATTAGAAAAATATATATATAAATTAGTTTTATTATTTTTTATAATTTAGGAAATACTCTTCCATTCAACAAAAGGTAAAATAGCATGATCAAACTAAGAAACTTAATCAAGAAGTCTACCTGCAAACTTAACTTCATGTTCAGGGGGAGATCAAATTCCAAAACAAATCATTTTATTTTTATTATTAAATATAATTTTTTAATTTTCAGAGAACGGAAAGAAACTCTCCGAGAGGAAAAAAAAATAAATAGTCAATTATATTTAAAGTGTTACATGTTTAATTTTTTAAAAGTTTATTAATACAAAAATAAACTCATAATCCATGGCATTACTAATGTCTAAAGTCTAAACTAAAACAAGAAAAGAGGACAGGAAGTTGAGAATGATCACCTGGAAACGTCACCTACGTTTTCGAAAACAGAAGTAGAAGAGAGCGGCAACGGCGCCGGAGCCGGCGGCGACGAGCGGCCACATGAGGCCGAAGCCATCCTTCCCTAGGGCGTCCGATCTGGCACGAAGAACCCTGGCCTTCTCCAAATCGTGGATTCTCAGTTTCAACGCTTGGATCTCTCTGTCTTTCTCGGCGACAACGTCTCTCATCTCTTCCTGAACCGTAACTCTCTTGCAGCGCTCCTCGCTCTCCCTCACTTCCACAACGCCGAGCTTGAGTTCCAGATCGCGAACCTTCATCTCGCTCTCCGCTGTCTCCTGCTTCGCGCTCCTCGTCTCCCTCTCCAGAAACGCGATCCTGCGCTCGCTCTCCTCCAGCACCTTCGTCAGCGCCGCATCCGTCGCATCCGACCTCGCCTCCTCGTCGGCGCTCAGCTCCGACTCCAGCTCCGCCATCTCGTGCCGCAGCGAGTCGATCTCTCTGTTCAGCATCTGGATCTCGTGCGTCTTCGACGCGTTCTCGCGCTCCAGCGCGTCGATCTTGGACGCATCGCCGTTCATGACGTCCATTGCGGAGGGCGCGACGGTTGAGAAAATGGAAATTGAAGAGATTCGACGGTTATGAAGAGAATTTGTGTTCTCTCGCCGCGAGTGAGAGGAGCAGTGGAGAGTGAGAGGGATTGATGAGTGGCAAAGGATGCCGAGAGAATCGATGACGAGGTCGCGAGGAAGAGCCTTTTCCGGGAAAGGGAGAAGGAGGATGCAACTTTCGCGCGCCTAGAGTTGCATTCTGTTTTTTTTTTTTTTTTTTTTTTACTTCTTTTTAAAAAAATATTTTAGTAATTTATAACACTTTTTCTTCTAGAAATTTTTTACTAATTTATTAGATCAAATAAGTTCATTGAAAATTATTTTTTGATATAAATACGTACTTATTCTAGAAATTGTTTTTCAAAATAGATATATGCTGAAAAAGTGTTTTTTTATAAAATTAAAAATAATATAAGTTGAATTAAATAAAATATAACTAATAAATGAATAATACCTTATGTAAATGGTAAATTATTATAGATGAGAAATATATTTTAATGTAATGAATGAAATTATAATAAAATTTTATTAATTTAAAAAAATAAAAAGATAGAACAAAAAATATATGTAGTGAATTTAATGTAATGAATGAATTATGATAAAATTTTATTAATTTTTATAGAAAATAAAAAGATAGGACAAAAAATACACGTGGTGGATTTAAAAAATAGAATTTATAAAATGATATAAAAACAAGGGTTTAAAAATAGAGTTAAAGAATAATAAAAATATGGTGCAAAAAATAGTATGAAGGATAAAAGAAATATGTCTTATATTAATTTTATATAAAAGATATTTTAATAAAAATATATATAAAATATGTACTTACTAATAAAGGGAAGTGTAGAAGCCCGAAAGATTGGCCCAGGAAATTTTATCTAACCAAGTTTGTCATCACATTTTTGTGGTTACTCTGTTAATGGTACCAAATAATTATTGACTTTATCGATGAAAGAAAATTTAATTGATCATTTTTTAATTATATTTTTTCATCTATAAGATTTAAATACGAGACTCTATTTAAAAAGTTTAAGGTTAATTTTACTTGGACCAGCACAATGTTAGTTGATTTTCATGATCAAATCTTTTTAATGACAAAAACAGATCAAATTTTCATTTAATTGTTTTCTTTATCACCATAAGTAATTATATCTAATAGTGTGTTATGACTTTTGAAATTTAAATTCTGAAAATAAATTTCCATAACACAATTTAAAACACTGAACATAAGTTTCCAGAATAGAAAAATTGTTTATTCAAAACTCTTTTGATGACCTCCTATGTCGTTATACTCCTCAACTTCAATCTCTATCGCAACCCTCCTTTATATCGTAATCATGTTTATTTTATTTTATTTTATTTTTTGTAGGTTCTTTATTTGTAAATGAGACTATGTCTAGGAACTTGGGAAATTCGAAGTTTTGTTTTTTACCATTAAGTATTTAATGTGCCCTCATTGTGTCTAATGCTCCTTGGATTGAGAGGGGAAAAAAAGGATGAAGGCAGCAGAGAGATTGTGTGAGAAATCAGTGAGAATGATGAGAGAGGGTATGCAGAAATTCGAATGGTTGGGACATTGGAGATACTTCTAGAATTTAGTTTTAGAAAGTGATATAATTTTAACATTGTAGAATTTAATTTTATAAAAGTGTTAAAATTTTATCATATTTCTAAAACATTGGATGCAATCATGTATAAAGACATTTTCTCACAAAAATGGAGGAATGGTGTGCTTAGAAATAAGAGGAGTGCAAAAATAAAGACCCTTAGAAGAGATTTATGAATTTATAATAATGACTTGGGATTTTTTTATAAACTATTTTAACTCATCTTAAAAATTTTAAGTTTATAAATAATATCATCTATGTAGTAAATTCTTATTATTTAAGTACTTATTTTACTATTCACTCCTAAGTCTAATGAGAAATAGAAATAACCTTTTTTAAAAGTTAATGAATCTGAAAACAATGTGTGGGTTCACTCTATTCTCCACAAAGAATCTATATTATTTTCCCATGGGTCTCACAGAAGAGTATGTTAAGAGTATTGGTTAAACAAAATTGATTTCTTTTTCTTTTTTTTTTTCAACATAACAAATGTATTATTTTTCTTTTAAAAAAATTGTTCTCTTAATGCATCAGTTAGTTTGACTTTTAGTGCTGTCTTTATTTTTGAATTAAAGAGTATTGAAATTTTGTATACCACTAAAAATTACTTCTTTCGTTTCTTTTTATCAATCATTTAACATTAGTAGTACATCAACTAAGAAAAAAAATTTACCTTGAAAATATTTATAACTTCCTAATATATCTTTTATACTTCAAGGACTCGAAAATTACGAGTGCAAATTTCTAAGGTGTCGAAACTCCAAGGTATATCAAACTATAATCAATGTAGATTTTGGGTTTAAGCTTGATTTCTATTTTGTTTACTAATTTGGATTTGGGTTGTTGATGTAGGAACCATGAAGTTGTGGTTTTTTCTTATGGATGGGATAAGCCAACATCTAGGCATGTTGAGAATGCCATTCAAGAACAAGGGAAGCTTATTGCAAATTTGAGGAAAACGAATGGAGCTTACAAGTTGATGTGTTGTTGTTGTTCATGGGTTGTTCTTATTTGTAGTGTTGGATGTTGTCCTTGTGTTACTATGCTACGTTAAGGTTGTTAAAGAGAAGTGAATGTTGTTAGGGAGAGTTGTGTAGTAGAACTGAATATTGTTATGATCAATTTTGTGTTTTTTTTGTTTGGTAATGTATTTTCTTGATGTTTAAGTTTTAATTAGTCTAAGTATAACTTTGAAATTGTAATAAATGAAGTGTTGCTTTTATTCTACATGGATTTGTGTATTGTGATAAGATTACTTTCATACAAATAATATATATGAAAATATATTATTTAAAGTTGATAAATTGATTGACCTAATCCAGTCCAATTTTATATGGATTAATATTTTTGTCATCTGACCCAATAGTTTGTTGGGCTTAGCCAATTTAAGTCTTTTTTTAAGTATCTAAATTTTAAAAGATATTTAAAAAAATGAGTTAAAATAGGTTCAATTAATTTTGGGTTAATTTTTAATTCAACCCAACTCTATGTCCTAGCAAGTCAGACCAATTTAATCAAATTTTATCTAAATTAAATTTCTTAAACTCAACTTAGTAAGTCAACGGGGGAACCATAAGATTATACTCATTTTGTTAACTCTAGTATCATTAGACAAAGCTGAGTAATTGAATTAATGATTTATTAATACTTTCATAGGATAAAATGAGGTAAGAAGAAGTGGCGAAGACACAAATGTTGATAATAAACCTTGTAATTTTGGTTGCTCCACCATCATTCTACACCCATAAGAGCAAGGGTTCAATCACACCAAAGACAAAGGGTTGAAATGCTTACAAATGGGTTACCAAAAACAGAGCTCTTTCTTCATCTTCACTTCATCTCTATAATTTTGGCTCTTTGATTTTTCCTAACGTCACATACGAGCCTTGCACAGACACCACATACATCGGCGCCAACTGGAGCATCATTCTGCCACATCAACGACAATAATGTTAACAGTTAGATGACACCAGGAAAAATTAAAACATAAAATAAAATGTTTATTCAGATACTAAACCTTAAGATTTTAATGCACAAGGTCAAAATAGTACAAATCCAACAAATATCAGAACTAAATGTACAATTAAAATTAACTGGCAAATTTTTCATACATTACACTAATTTTAAATTTAAGTAAAATTTATATATAAAAATAGATTAAGAAAAATAGGTGTTTTATTATTAATAATAAAAATAACTAAAGAGAGAAGGATTTTAAAATTAAAAAATCATTTAAATTAAACCATATCTTAATAATATAGTGTACTAAAATACAATATTTAAAAATAATTCATATTCAAATTAGATTAGCGGTGAAAATCTAACTCCGTTGAGTAAGGTGAGCGTATCATACATTAGGGTGAAAAAAGTATTCAAATTAGATTTCAAACAAAAAAAAATTCAAGACACATCAAATTTGGATTAATTTAAAATTTAATATAATGTATCAAGAAATAAAAATTAAAAACATGAAATTTAAATTGCAATTAAGATTTAAGTAAAAGTATTTGAAAAGAAATAAGATTATGAATAAAAAAATAAAAGTAAACATTGAAAGCAAGAAAAAGTGAGTAACTTGGTGAAAAAACGGATAGTTTGTAAAATAACATCTTCAAAAACGAAACTCAAATTTATAACATAAGAGTGAACCAAATAAATAAAAACCCTAATTAGTTCCATTTAGGAAAAATGGCCTTTTTCTTTTCTTAGGTGCAAAAGTAAGAATCAGGCTCCTTATTTCCTCACCAGTGAAAGGTGGTTTGGTAGAGATTTTAAAGATTGGATTAATCTCAATTTCATGCATTGTCATTTGTGAGTGCTAAAAGATATGTATCAAGGTCACCATATTTGCACCAATTTGCTCACTCTTGCTTGTTAAATTCTATTTTCTTCATTACAAATTGGAGAGTTCTTTTGAATAATCAAAGCCAAAACTTGTTGAGGTATAAGATGTGATGCCAGGTTTGTAAAATTCCATTAATCCAATTAAAAGTACAAACATCCAAGACATTTGTTTCAAGGTTGTGTCTTCACTGCAAACACCTAAAATGGGGTTATGGATTTGACTTACAAGATAGGACTCAATTTCACTGTCACCAGTTTCCTGATAGTTGTAACCAAAGTTCATCATACCTTTGTAGACCAGAGAAAGCTGGCATTTTTTTTCTAGGGAAGCAGTGTCTCATCATTTTATACAAAGCATCATCAGCATAAGAGACTAGAGCTGCATCCCCACAAAGGGCCTTTTTCTCTACAAGGGTTGCTCCCCCTGGCCAAAATATTCACAAGACAAACAAACAAACACCCTTCTTCTTCTTCTTCTTCTAGAACATTCTTGTCATGCCATACTGAACAGGCCCCACCTTTCTGTGAGCAGTGGCCCCAGCTGCAGCACTGATTGCACCATACTGGTGAGCCTTTGGCTGCAGCAGGTTTGTCTCTATGGCTATTTGATCACCTTGCTCTAACTTGTTAACTCCTGCCCTTGTCATAAAAAAGGGATTTGTGTCAATGTTAATAGCTATATCTGGTGCCATCTTGGCATTCACTCCACACTGTTGTGCATGTTTTGCTTGCAATGCCACATTCTTGTCACCTTCTGCTGCTGCCCTTTCTTGGTTTCCAGTGCTGGATCTTTGGTAGTAATATGCTGGCGGAACAGCTTGAGTAGGAAGCACAGAACCTCTGATGAATGTCCTCGGATCGTAGGAATCCTTCACGATGTTGCCGTACTCGTATGGAACCACAGGGCCGACAACTTTACCCGGTTTTGCTGGAAAAAATATGAGGGTTCATTATTGATCAATGGTCATGCACTCATGCACATAAGCTTTAACAGACTACAATGATAACAAACAACCCTATACCTAGTGGAATCCTTTGCTGTCCCTGCATCGACCTTGGCACTGGAATTTCTGTAGTATCTCTGGAATTCTTGTTATATTCCTCCGATATTGGCCGGTTTTTGCTGGACGCAATGTTTGTTTGCTCTTTTGGGTGGACTGTATTTGAATGTACAATTGTTGACCTGTCAATGAATCCAAAATATGAGAATATAATCAAATGTATTATGCTCCTTATGAATGGACATTAGTCATAAGTCATAAATAGTACTATTCTGGAAACTGGACCAGAAACTGATGAACCGGTCCAGTATCCGATTCAAATAAACCATAGAACCGGCCTCTAGAAAAACCGGTTCTAGAACTAGAAAACCAATCAAAAACTTGCAAAATACAGATTCAGAGTGGGTCAATAAAAAATGCTTAATTCGTCCTTTTGATTTTTTTTCCTTTAAAAAATGAAAAATGAACTTAAGTATGTCATTTTCTTTTTATTCTAGATATAACTTGTTACTATTGTTAATGGACATTGTTTCATATTATTGAAACTTAGACTTAAGTATTATGATATATTTAATTTGAACTTTTGTGTGTACTTTGAATGTTAAGAACCTATAAAGTTTTTTGTACGTAGTTTTTAATATCATAAAATTATGATATTATATTTTTTAATATTATTTTATGTTTTATTTATTATTATTATTATTATTATTATTATTTTATTAATACCAATTCGGTCACAATTGAATCATTAAACCAGTGCCTTGACTGGAAGCAAATGCCATATGGAGTTGGCAAGGTTGATTTTGGTCTACCAAATTGTAATTAAATGCACATTATGTTAAGAGCAGCTAAATAGTATGGTTAGGAAGCTACTTCAACTATAAGTGCCTGATAGCTACAGGTTACCATACTATAGTATAAACCCTGACTAAATAAATAAATGTTAGCAGGCCTGAACAAAGAATCTGCAACTCCTATTATACTATTCATCCATACCATAGTTGTTGCCATTTATGTAATTTAATTTTAGAAAGTGGGCCAGTCATATCTATGTACAATAACAACATTGACTGGTCTACAATTGTTACTTTACTTCAACGTTATTCTGCTTTGTAACAAAATCCAATAAAATGGATTAGAATTTACTTGCAAAACTGCATTTTGCTAAATCATGACCGGTATCAAATTAGTGATTTTTATTATAGGACATTCATTCCTGTGTTTACTATCTTAACCTAAGCATAATGTAATAAAAGGTAACCATTTGTTGAAAATAAAGCTACACTTGCAATGCAACAAATGCCAAATGAAATCCAATGAACAACTGCATTTATGAATCAGAATTACCTTGGAAGAGAAACATGCTTTCTATCAAGTGGCATAACAGGACCATTTTTACCATTTTCCTCTAGATGAGCAAACTGCTTTCTGAATTGTTCAACAGCACTGCAAAGAATTGCACCAAGAGTTGAAATTCAAATTGAAAATTACCAAGAGGGCAAAAAAGATAACATGGCATGAACAGTTGAAAAGCAATTAAGAAAATAAAAACCTTGGATAAAGAAAATTAGTTCTCTCTGTTCCATTCATGTAGTCTTTCAATAGTTGAGGATGATACTCTAGAATCTCACGGAAAATCAGCTCTCGAATTTCTTCCTTTGTGACTCTTCGTCTTTCAAATTCAAATTCCATTTTCGTGATAGGCTGGCAGGAAGGTTCCCTCTCAACTTTTGCCAGTCCCTTGAAGTAAGGATCCGCCAATGCCTGAAGAAACAAAAACATTTAAAAAATCTTAAGCACAAAAGTCAAGACACCATATTATAGATTGATATTCACCGTTATGATTCATTATACCATTTATTGTCCAAATGAAAAAGGCAAGCTCAAGAAGTAGTGAAGCATACAACTAGGATACATTTCAATGCACATTCATAAGCAATAGAGCAAAATGTAACAAACCTCTTCAGCAGTAGGCCGGTCTTTTGGATCAAAAGCCAGCAATCTTTCCAGTAGCCTCAGTGCTAACGGGTCAGCATTGGGAAATTTTTGAGCAAACGCCACAGGCTGCTTCTTCCTCATGCTAGTTAGGTATCTCCTTGCCTTCTCATTACGTACCTGCATCCAACACCAAAAATGGTCACAACCTGGTATTGGTAACTTTTGGTTCAGAACTAAGCTATGCACCCGAAATGGTTCTTCCACAATTGGAGAAAAAAACTTACCCGTGATATAGTATCCAGAGAAGGAGTCCCAAGCAGATCTGTCATCAGATCCAGCTGATGGACTACATTTTTCCCAGGAAAAAGTGGCTTTCCTGTTAGTACTTCAGCAAAGATGCAACCTATACTCCATATATCAATTGCTGGTGTATACTGCATCAAGATTAACAAAGTGTTAGACCTACAAAAAGTGAATATGAAAACTGGTACAATTATGATGTGTTACTTTGCAGCCAAATAAAACAAAAGGTTAAGTAATATGGACTATTTAACAACAGCCAATACACACGTAAATAGACATTTAATAACAGCGATGCTACAACATTTTCCCTGGAAGTTCTACAAGTACAGCCCCATGTTTACAACACTTAATAAGTGAATTCAACCTCAACAACGATATCACATTATAATGGACTAGTGACACAAAGGTGGAATGTGACAAAAAACAACTGGACATATGTCTCTACTTATAGATATAAGTAATTTGCTTCCACTCACAAGATATACAATGTATTCATCAAACCTTGTATTGTTATTACTACCAATAATCTTGATTCCTGACAATATTAAAGGTTAGAGATGCAGAAAAACTACAAGTGGAGACAGGCATACACAATAAACTTCACATGGAGTTAATAACTTATTACCAAACACTAAGGTATTAATGTAGCAGAGATTTTCTTAACAAAGACGATGGTCTTGCTGTCAATACTGAAGTGTTAGTTCAATGACATACAAAAATAACAGAAACATATATAGCTAGTAGATTAACAACCAATAACAGAATGGTCTTCAGTCTTAGGTCGGTCCTATGTTTAGCTAATTGACAGAAAATAAGATATTAAAAAGAATAAATAATTGTATAGTAAGTCAGGACCATGGTCGTATATGTTTCTCTCCCTTCTACAATTTTACAGAAATCTGGAAAAGCCATACCTTCGAGTAAAATGACCCACATAGCTCTGGAGCTCTGTACCACCTTGTAGCAACATAATCCTACAGACACATGCATTTAACAAGCAAGAAACATCAGTCCCTTCTCTCCCAAATAATATGAGAAATTTTAAATAATAATAACAACATAAACAAGCAAAGATGAAATAAATTAAAATGTATAAAGGAAACAAACAATGCAAATGTTTAGAAAGAATACCGTCCAAAATATAGTTGTCGGCGTGTCACTGAAAGCAACTCTAGCTAACCCAAAATCGCAGATTTTAAGTTTACAGTTTGCATTTGCCAGTATATTCTTTGGCTTCAAATCTCGATGATAGACATTTGCTGCATTGTATAAGTTCAGAATTAGATAAGCAATATTGATATCAATGCCAACACTCGTTGAGAAATAGACAACACAAAGTACAAAAAGGGCATGGGAAAGGTCTCACATTTTGAGAAAAAGTATGCAATTTTAAGATAATTCAAGGGCGAAGTGAAAATAAGAAAGGAAACAAAAGCAACAGTTAAAGAAAAAAATGTGCACAATGCCAAGAAATTATTCAGTTTTCCATACTACTCATGAAAGTAAAAGGCACACGTTATAGGCATTAGCCACACAATGTGCATTTATATATACATACAAGTAACTATAACATATTGATGATTACCTGTGTGAATATACTTCAGTGCTCGAAGTAATTGATAAAGAAAAAACTGATAGTGTTCTTTTGTCAAGTCATCATTCGCTTTAATGACTTGATGAAGATCAGACTCCATTAGCTCAAAAACAACGTAAATATCTTTAAAGTCCTTCCTTGATGGAGGCAGCATAATGTGTTTTATTTCAACAATATCAGGATGTCGTAGAAGTCTAAGCAGCTTTATCTCACGGAGAATACGAGCAGCATCAGATATATGCTCGAAGATGTCATGAATCTTCTTAATTGCCACCTTTTCACCGGTGTGAGTGTCAATGGCTGAACAGACAACACCATAACTTCCCTTACCAATAACTTCTTGAATTTTGTACCGGTTGGCGTCACCATATTCAGAGAAGAAGTCCACCTCTGCTGAACTCTGTAGCATATTCCACACAGAAAAATCAGGCAAGTTAGAATTTGACAGTCTGAAAATATTCACAAATCAAACCAAAGCAACAACGTAAAGGAAATTTTTCAATATGATAAAAGGCATTTTTTTCTTTCTTATAGAGAAATTAATATACATGATAAAAATTTGTGTTTTTGCTTAGAGAATTCACATTATGGATAATGGAATTACCGTAGTATCAAAGAGCCATAAACTCAAAGAAGAGTCGGATTTTATTTATGGGAATATGATCATTACCACATACATTGTAATAACAAAAGCAAACTAACATATATTAAACATAAAAACACACATTGCTTCAATGCAACTGCCTCGCATCCTATAACAGAAAAATTACATTAAAAGGAGAAATTTTAGCATTTAGTACCAATAAATATATCTTAATTCATTTGACACTTCAAAATCAAATACATATCTCTGCTTTGATTCACCACTTATTGTTCAACTATCCTCCTTCAATTCAACAGGATCGTCACACTGATTTTGCAAGATCAAGCATCAACATGTATAAAATCAACATTTAATTATTCAAAATAAAGCAAATTGTTTTATAAATCTATAAAGGAACGAATTAAATCCAATAGAACGTATCAAAACTGACACAAAACATGAAACGGAAAATGCAGACACAAAGAGAAAAAGAAAGACTATAAAATAACAAAACAAATAGTAGACAATATCTGATCAGATGGGGAAAAAATTGCAAGCATCTACGATACCGAATGACACTTGGTATTGAGACAAATTCCACAAAGCACAACACAACAAGTGCAGAAAGAGAAAAATCAAAGGGGCCAATAGAGCAACCAAAAAATACTATCTAATCAGCTTTAAAAAGCAAGTAAATTTCATGAAAACCTAAAAAGAAATGTTAAAAAAGAAGATCTCACGGTGCCACCAACCATGCCGTTATTCCTCATGAGTATCATAAAAATTCTAGAGAGAGAGAGAAAATCAAATCATGGATGAACTCTCAAGAGAAATGTTACAGTCTCATCAGCTAACAACATGACCCCATTGAAAAATTCTCAACACCCACCATTCATTCACCAACACAACCATGAACTCATCACACTGTCAAATTTTCTATCCCACACAACATTCAAATTAAACAAAAACACACAAAAAGCAATCATTTTTCCCAACCCCAATTACACAATCACAAAACCAATCAACACACACACACAAATAAAACTCTACCTTTTTCCTGTGATCTTGCTGCATTTTCCCCTGACACCCACAAATTCTCCAAAACTTCCCTATGGGGTGAAGATCAAGCCCAAACTTGAGAAAACCCAGGTCCCAAATTCAAAAAATCAAAACTTTAACCCTCAAACTCACCCACATTTCCCCCACCTACCCCTGCTCATTATTATGACAAACCCACAACAATCCCAGCTTATTCTCCCCTCTCCCAATCCCTTCTTCACCAAACATACAACCCAATTGAGATCCCACATGCACCTTCCCTCTCCAAAACCACCAAAACCAGTCACCACCCACAATCATACACTCCAACCCAGCAACAAAAGCACCCTCATTTCCGCAAAAAACAAACTCAAAAAACCACCTTTCAGCTACCCTCAACAGAAAAACCACAATTTGCTACACCCCACAAGGCCAAAACAGAACAACAACAGCAGAAGCAGGTGCCAAGAGCGTGGAGTGCACAAGATCTGCGTACACCGACAAAGAGAGAGAGAAAAAAGAGAGAGAAAGAGAGAGAAGGGGTGAAATTTTTTTAGAACTTTGAGGCTTAAATCTAGTTGGTGCGTTTTGTGTATCTTATCCATAACGTATATTGCGAGATACGAAAATACATACATACGCATACGGTCATACGGGCTTGGTAATGTTAATAATTAATTAATTGTTTATTCTTATATACGAAATTGGGGTGCGTGTCAATTTGGGAAAAGGAGTGGAGGGTATTTTCGTAAATTCAATGTCACAGGGAAGATTCTCTCAACCTTTTATGGAATTATTGTTACCTGTCCCCTCTGTGACTTACAGGTGGCATGTTGGACGGTATTTTGACACGTGGCAGGTTCTTAGAGGTTATTGGTGGTGGGTGGAGGTCCACGTGGCAGTGCTGAAATGTTGGAGGGATGGGTGCTTATTATCATCGTGTTATTTGGTTTGTCTGTACGTAGTGTGGAAGGATTAGGATCATAATGTGGTGCCACTTCACTTTGCACAATCTTGTCTTTTCTAAATTATCAAATCTTTCTATACTATTATTTAACTACCATTACAATATGATATAATGTTTACAAGTTACATTCAAAATCACCTTTGTTTATATAACAATATAAAATGAATTATATCAACAATAAAATATAATAATAATAATTACTAAAAAATAACACTTGGCAATTATAATAAAATTTTAAATTAGTTACAATTTTAACTTATAATGGTTATTATTGTAATTTAAACCATTTCTAAATTAGTTACAATTTTAACTTATAATGGTTATTATTGTAATTTAAACCATTTATAAATTAATCTTTTAAAATTAGTTCCTATCTCTTCCTCTCATCTATCAAATTTAAGTTTTGGTATATTATAAAGATTTTTAATTTTAATATATTGATCATGTAATATTTTTATACGATTAATTAATTAGAAATTATTTTAGATATAATTTTTAAAGTAAAATTTAATTAAAATATATTATTAATATAAAATGTTTTATTTTATTATTTAATTATAAATTATCATATATTATAAAATTTAATAATATATAATTATATAATGATTTTAATTTTTAATTATATAATAATTTATAGTTAGATAATAAAAAATATATATACTATCAATATATTTTAATTAAATTTATATATAAAAGAGATAAAGCATCAGGTCCTCCTTAACTTGAATGGTGATTATTTTGAAAAATTAAAATAAAATATTTTTATTGAAAAGTATTTATTAATAAAAAGTTACATGCTCTAAATTATTATGAAAAATAAAACTTTTCCTCTAAACTTGTAATACAATTACATGCTCAGAAACTCAAATGCGAAATAATTGGTTAAAATATAATATATGTATTTTTGACTTTTTTTTATAAATAATTCTTTAATTGATTTATGTGTGGATAATTTTAAAGGCTAATGCTAATAATACTACAATTTTTAAAGTAGGATTATTTAAATTCTTTGAAAAAGTTATGATAATAGATTATTTAATGATCAATATTTAATTATTTGCATTACAATCTATAAATTCAATTTGAGAAGATAGAATCGATTTATTATTGTTCAAGTCAAAACAATAAAATTAGCATTATTGTTTGACCATTATTATGCACAAAGGAATAAAAAGAGATTTTTCAGAATATTAAGGTTAACATATTATTTTATTTTCAAGTCATATTTCCTTATTTTGTTTAGGTAAATAATTATTTAAGTACTTATTCAATTAAAATTTATCTTACTTTCTTCTGAATATTTAAAGCAACTTCTTCCCTTATACTAAAATACAAAAGCTTAAACACTTGTTCTAATTGATTCACATTCTCCAGAATAATTTATAAAATATTTTGTGAAGAAAGTATTAAATGAAAATAATATATTTAATATTTTGAAAACTTTAAAACTATTCAATACTTTCCTTATCTATATATAAATAGGAGAATTAAAAGGAAAATTTTATAGAAAATTTATAATTATTCTACTGCAATAAACTCAAATCACATAAATCATATTTTTTATCATCAAATTTATTTATAAAACAAAGTTATATTATACTGAAATTTTTATTAAAATAATATATATATATATATATATATACAAGTCATAAAATATTCTCAAACTCAAATAAATTCTTCTAAATATCCCTGAAACGTATATATATGGTAACTAAATGACTTTTGAGTTTTTCAATCATTCAAACTTACTATATATGTTCAAGTTACTTTTAAGTTACGTTTTGAAATAATTTGATTCCTCTTCCTAACAATACAATATACGTGTTGAAGAAAATTATACATTTTCTTCTTCACGGGTATAAAAGCCATTAAAAAAGTGAAAGGAATGGAGAAAAAGGAACCAAAATTAAAGAAAATTAAAGAATGGATTATTTCATCAGAAGCATTTGTTCATTATGTAACTATTTATTATTAGGAAATTAATCCCATGAAATCGTATAATTATAGTAATTATATAATTATATATTTGCATATATTTTTAAAAAAAATGTAAGTATTTAAAAAATCATATACACATTTAAGAAATAATTATTGAAATTATGCACCAAAAATATATTTGTAAGTATTTAAGATCACTAGAAAATTTAAAATTTGCTACAAAATAATTTTGTGGCTAATTTTAAAATCAATAGTTATTTTGTAACTATTTTCTAGTAAAAATAATTAGTTACAAAATTACTATAATATTGAATGGTAGCATGAAATAAGTAGCAAATTAGCTAAGAAAATAATCTTAGTTAATTTGTAGTAAATTTTTTAAAATTTGTAATTATTTTCTAGCTAATTTGTAGTAATAAGAAGTATAAATGAATATAACTTCAATTTAGCTAGAAAAAATAATATTCTAATTAATTGATAGTTAATTAGTTAGGATTTAACTACTAATTTAAATAGTAACTAAAATTAATAGTAAAATCAAAAAAGTTCTTTAGCGAGAAATCATATACATACTTAATCATGATCAAATCATATTATTATATTAGGAATGATTTTAGCTACATAAAATGCTTAATTAGGAGTATTTCTTGTGGTTAGTGTATATTATAATGACAACAATATTCAAATTCCTATTAATGCAAAAACTTTTTTTTACTAGGTGATTAATAAGTAATTGATAAGTATTTTTTAGCTTTATAAATATTTTAAACTTTTAATTTTGTTTTAAGGATGATGAATTTTTAAAACTCAACTCATTTAATTATTTATACTAAAAATAATAATTGTTGTTGACCATTTCAAAAATGAGTAATAAACATTTTTTACATAATAGTTATTACTAATTATTATTAACCAATAAAAAATAAGTAATAGTAGTTGATACTAATAAATATTAAACTATTGACTACTGAATCGTTGACTATATTAAAAAAATGTTCATATATACGATAACTAAGTAAGCAGTAATCCAATAAATTTTATTGACCAATTTAAAGTGAGTACCATAATAGTTATTGATAATAAATATTAAATTGTTGACCACCACCATAGTTTTTTTATCTATCCATTTTTTGAGGAATATTTTATTCTTATTTATATGCTGTTTTAAAATTTTAAGATGGCATTAAATGTTACTTTTTTAACTATCATCTTTTTATTGACTTATTAGATATTTTATATATTTATCATAATTAAAATAAAATAATAATAAATGTCTTATTAAAAAATTAAAAGTAAATTGATGTAAAAAAATATTAATTACATTGGTACTATCTTTTAAAATAGGCATTTTTTTGTAATGTTTTGAAATAGGCATTTAGAGAAGGATAAAGGTAATATTAACCAATTAAATGAGTATATTTGTTGGCAACAAATAAACAATACTATCAATGTCCTCTTTCTAACTCAATATAATTAAATTAATTTCATTAAAAACCTAAATTCATTATCTTTATGGCGGTATCTACATAAAATTTATCAAATAATTAAAAATATAATAAAAAATGCATTAAAAATATATTACTAATATTTTCTATATAACAACAAATATTAGACATTTAACCGGACGGTCAACAACTTTTATAGAAACTAAATAATTATTAATAATTATTTAAATATTAGCAATAACACTTCACTTATAGGAGTCACTAAATACTTATTATTAAACAATCAAAAATAAATTATAGTCATTAATTAATAATGAGGATATATTTTTAATTATTACATAGAATGAAACTATTCTGCTTATCCAAACAAAAAGATGAAAATATTATATTTTCTATTTACAATAATCATCCTTCATAATTTAAATTTAGACCCTTCTTAACTTTGGATTTTGTTAAGGTTAAGAAATTAATAAATAAAAAAGTTTTATTGAAATTATGTTGGGAGTGTATTAAAAATTATGGTGGGAATACATTAATAACATTTTTTAACCTTTCTTATTTCTACGAATTATTATTTCTGTTCTTTATTATAAATCATTTTTATTTAATTCACAAAGATTAAGAAAGTTTGTTAAAATTAATTAATAGTCTCAAATTTATTATAAAAAATTGTTAAATTATAATTTTGATATTTTTTTATATTAAAATTTTCTTTTGGTCATTTATCTTTTAAAAAATTTTAGTAAATATTTTCTTTTAACTCTCAAATTTGAATCATAAAGAATAATTATTTTTATTTAAAAAAAAATTTAATTATTTTTTATTGATTCAATACATAAAATTTATTTTATTAAATTTATTTACATGCTAAATACAGAATTTAATTAAAGTTCGAATATAAAAAAGTCAACGTACTGAAAATTGTGAGTCTCGTAAGTACGTGGAAAAAGAATCGTATATAAGATAATTTTTAGGTTTTAGTTATTTGTATAACTTACTTTTTATACCATTTTTATCATTTTTTATATTTTTTATTTAAATATTAATTAATTTTTATAGTTTTCACGTAGATAAATCTAATGAAACAAATTTAGCATTTTAGATGAGTAAAAAAATAGTTTAAAATCATGTTCTAAAATAATAAAAAATCATAAATTTTTAAAATAAAAATATTAATTCAAATTTAAAAATTAAATAACCAAAATGAATGTTTTAAAAGATAAAAGATCAAAATGAACTTTATCATAAGATAAATGATCAAAGTTATAATTTATCCTAAAAATATTTCAAAATTATCCTTATCTTAAAATCTATCAAATTTTTGCCACATTAAATATTTTGTTAATATTTCATTATTTTCTATATAATATTAACTATTGATATATAGTTGATTGTTATTAAAAAGTAAAAAAAACTTAAAGGAAAATCTAGAGAAATTAAATATGATGTGATTGAAGATTAAGTATACGATGTAACAAAAAAAATTAAGAATATGGAAAAAAAAATTAGTTAACCCTTCATAATTTTTATATAATAACTTATATTGTATAACAAAAAAAAAAAAAAAAGAATGTAACTTATAAAAAGGAACGAGAGATAAATGTTGTTGCTCCTTAAATATACTAGACATTAATTTTCCCTAAAATTAAACCCGGTTAATTGTTTTTATTTTTCTTCTGTTTCAATGAAAATGGAAGAAGAAAGGGATAGTGGATTCAAATATCAATGCATGTGCCCCCATCAAACAATTTGCTTAATGGCAATATTTAGTTTTAAGGGAATGGTATATTAAGCAAACTATTTGATAAAATTAGGTTACATTACGCACAATATTGGTTGAAATTTTATTTGATTTTATTAGAGTAAACAAGTTTTTTTTTTTTTAGTAATTTGTAATATTTTTTGAAACGTTAATTTTTAATTTTCAGCTTCTTGTATTTTATTTTATTTTTGTCCTTAAAATATAATTTTTTTACTCTTTTTTATATAAGGTGTGATTATATTGTATTTTCTTTGTTTTTCTTTTTCTACTCATAAGATAGGATTTTTTTATTTTTATCTATTTTTACATAAGATAGAGTTATTGTATTTTTACTGTTTTGCTACACAAGAAATTGATAATAATAGATAATAAATTAATTTTATTTTACTATTATTATGAAAATATTTTTATATTACATTATTTATTTTAATCATTATATTATTTATAATATTTATTTTAGTATTATACTTCAAGATATTGATATTGATAGATGATGAATTTTATTATTATTTTTAATTTTAGTAGAATAATATATTAAGATGATGAAGAAAAAAAATATTTGATTGGGAGAATAATTTTGATAAACGAGGGTGGTTAGTTAATGGGTGAAGGTGATTACCATCCAATATGGATAATTATTCACTAGTTGTCTTAACTCAAGTCAAGGCAAAAAATTCTTGAGCTAAGTTTATGTTTTAATCAATAATTAGTATTAATTTTAATGTCTCCCAAGATATATGGTGCGACAAAATATAAGATAATGTTACGGGTGATGTACTTTAATATTTTTAATAGAATATTGCCTTAATTCATTGTTAGATTAATCTTAAAATTGACATTAATGTGGAAAGAAAGTTGTTAGATAAATTCAAGACCATCATCGTCTTGATTGGAAATTGAATTATCTCAAAAGATTTTAATAGAGTTGACACGCAGATGGTTATGGTAGAGATATTTCTATAAACATTATGATGATGTGCATGTTATTGGTGTTTATCTTAATGGTATCAGACACTAATCATATCAACCAACATGGTATGACATGATTAACAAATAATACTATTAGTTAAAACAAGTAGTTAAGAGTTTGATCTCTAAACTTGTGTGTGAAAAAATATATATATTAGAAAATGTCAACTCATTATATAAATTTCAATTTCAAGATATTAGAAAAAAAAACATTAATCTTGTTAAACATGTATACATCCAAACAATAACACAATTTTATAATCCTACTCCCTCTCTCTACCAACATTATATTTTAATTCGAATGATGCTGTATTCAAATTTTTTTAAGTAAGATCACGAACACAAATTCTATTATTAAAAAAAACATAATTGAAAGGAGAATCCCAACTAAAAATAATCAATCAAATTCTTCAATAAATATTAATCATTGACAAAACAGGTAAATACTTTCCACCTATAATATCATTAAAAAAAACCATACCTCCCCCAAAAAAATACTTCATGATTTAATTTAATTTTATTTTCAAATTACTATACTAACTTAATGGGCAAACATAGCGTGAGACCCATAAAAGCACCCCAACTTTACATTGGTGCACATTAAAGTGAATATATAGCTTTTATAAAGAGATACTTGCAATACCCAATAACTTTGTGTGTATCGTTGATAATTTCTAAAAGGTGGTTAATTATATATATAAGTATGTGTGTGTGGGTGTGTCACTAAAAGCATGTGGCTTACAAGCATTGTAAGAGGTTTAATGCAACAATAAATAAAGCACATCAAAATGAATGGTCCATTCATGGACAAGATGAATGGCTTAAGTCGATTTTTAATAAAATAGCACACAATATTCGTTTCGTCCACAGAATATGCTTTTATTTATGGGTAACTTACGTAGCTGATGTGGCAAATACACATTTGTCATCATCGCATACATACTTTAACCTTCCTTTTCAATCACACTGCTTGCACAACACAAATCCAAACATTTTAACCCACATATTAAGATAAGAAACAGAATAAAAGAATATTATTTCCAAACTAAATTTGATGTTAACTTGCATTAATATTTATACTATAATATATAATACTAACAAATATGTCCATAGTTTATATTAATTTCTTATATTAAGAGAATTGTATATTAGTATTATGCATCATATTTTTGCATATATAGTAACATTTATATTTACAAATTTATTTCCATTAAGAAAAATTTATTTCAATCTACTCTTGTTGTATAGATTAAAATGCATAATTTAGAATATAAGAGTCGTACTCTCGTCACACTTTTAATTATAGATTCTCAATATTTTTCTCCTCTTTAAAAACACATTTCACAGGGTATCTTTCCAATTGGCTAGCAAAAAAAAAAATTCTGTCTCGACTATTTCAAACTTTTCTTCGTTTATCTTTATCTTTATAATTGATTTTTTAACCACCTATTTTTTTTATTCTACTTTTTTTTCATTACAAGATTTTTTTGATTTTTTTATTAATTTTAACTATCATTTAAATTAATAGTTAAATCCTAACTAATTAACTATTAATCAACTAGAATATTATTTTTTCTAACTAAATTTAAGTTATATTCATTTATACTTTTTATTACTACAAATTAGCTAGAAAATAACTACAAATTTTAAAAATTTACTACAAATTAATTAAGATTATTTTCTTAGCTAATTTGCTACTTATTTCATGCTATCACCAATATTATAGTAATTTTGTAGCTAATTATTTTTACTAGAAATTAGCTACAAAATAACTATTGATTTTAAAATTAGTTACAAAATTATTTGGTAGCAAATTTTAAATTTTCTAGTAGTGTTTTCATTTGTAAATTGAATTTTAATATTTTTAAAAGAAATTGCCAATAGATAACACTATAAGAAAATTTAAAATCTACTACAAAATAACTAGCTATAAAATTTTTAAATCAATAGTTATTTCATAGCTAATTTCTAATAAAAATAATTAACTACAAAATCAATATAATATTGGTGGTAGCATGAAATAAGTAACAAATTAGTTAAAAAAATAATCTTAGTTAATTTGTAGTAAATTTTTAAAATTTGTAGCTATTTTCTAGTTAATTTGTAGTAATAAGAAATATAAATGAATATAATTTAAATTTAGTCAGGAAAAATAATGTGCTAGTTAATTAATAGTTAATTAGCTAGGATTTAGCTACTAATTTAAATGACAGTTAAAATTAGTAACAAAAATAAAAAAAATCTTGTAATGTAAAAAATAACTTATATAACAACTTAAATTATTTATTGTAAATGAAAAATATAATTATAAATTTTTATTTTTATTTATTTATTATAAATTTTAATTATATAAAAATAATTTTTAATCCTGTTTAATTGTATAATTGTTTAGGCATAATGGATGTTTGGAGGAATTAATTTAGAGTAATAGATCTTATATGTGTATCAGGTATGGACATACAATTAGCAACATGAAGTTGATCATTGCCATGATAACAAAGAATATGACCTTTTGTTTAGGTACAAAGATTTTGATGAAAATAACCAAAAAAATAATCTTTATTTTTTAGTAGGAGCTTGTATAAGACTTAGAAATTCAATTGAGATTGGCTCATTGGGATAATTTGAAACCTAAAATTAAAATAATCTTTTCCTATAGTTAAAATCACATATGATTTTATAAAAAGATCAAAAGGTTTTTAAATTTAAGTTTTATGTGATATGAAGTTTTAAAAAAACTAAACAAAAGTGTTTTTGGATAATTTTTAAATGATTAAAACCTTTTACAAAATAATAAAGTTTAAAATTAAATCTAAAACATTCTAATATATGTGCAATGTTTTGAACATGTCATTAGTTGTAGAAATTTAAATTACATAAAATCGGTGTTAAAATTTCAATGAAAATACTTAAGGCTAAAAAAATTGAGATAATCAATTATTTATTAGGATAATCAATTACCTCGCTAAAAGCTGACTATAATAGATTATCATTTAAAATAATTTATTATTTGATCCTAGGATACATTTACAATCAATTATAAACTTATATAATTGATTATTATCTAAGAAATTAAGAAAATACAATATTTGATATTTTAAATTGACTTCTTCATCTTTTTATAATATATTCAAATTAATTATACAAATTAAAGATCTCAATCTTATATTTTCTAAGTTACTTTAATTAAATTCCTATTATAGAAATTAATGTTTTCTAACATTGAGAGAAAAAGACTTGGAAATTATCTTATACTTTCTTGAGTCTTTCCTGTTAAATCAAGAGTCAACAATGCGCTTCAATTTATGATATCCTTGTTAAGAGTGATAATCAACTTTTGATTTTCTTATTTTGTGAGAAAGAGTGATACCATTTTTTTAAGGAGGCAGTTTCTTGTGTTGTTTAGGGTTTTATATCCCTTTGGTGCTTCTAGGGTGTATGATCCATAGGTAGTTCAAGGTGTGTGATTCATGTGGTCTTCTAGGGTGTGTGATCCCTATGATATTTTAGGATGTTTGATCGTTAGGATAAATTGAAGTGACTAAAAGTGAGGCATCCTGTGGTGGGTTTTCAAAGTGAGTTTTCTTGAGTGTAAAATGCCTATTGCTATAATATTTTCATTTAGCAATGAAAAACTCTCAAGCATGGCTAAAGAGCTTGATATAGGTCATTGTTGAGGTAGCTAAACAAGTATAAATCTTTGGTACATTCTGCTCTATCCCTAAGCTCTTATATTTACATATTTCTAATCCTTGACTTTTCTAGATGTTAGAACTTTTGATCTCTATTATTAGTATTCATTAAAAAGTAAGCAGGCATGAATGAAAATTTTTCATCAATGATGATGTCATCAAATGTCATATAATTAAACAATGATGTCATTAAGTGTCATATTATTAAATGATAATGTCATCCAAAAATTTCATGTCATAAAAAAGTTACTTTTTCACATTTAATATCATTAAAAGTGCCATGTCATTAAGTGTCACATCATTAAAAGTGTTAACCATTATTTTGTCTTTTTAATTATTTTTTAAATTAGATACTCAAATAAAACATTACATGGACTACATACAAAAAATAAATAAAATGATTTACAGGAATTTAAAAAATGACATATTTACAAGGACTACAAATAAAAAGAAAATAATTTAAATGGACTAAAAGAAAAATGTGACATATTTATAAGAATAAAGAAGATATTTAAGTTAGCATTAAACTAAATATTAAAATAAAGGCTTAAATATTAAAATACCTCCTCATGTACTCCTTTCTTCGTTTGTACACCCTTATTTTTTTCTCTATTTTCCTTCCTCCTCCAAACTACACCCTTTGTTAAGAAATCTTTCGTCTCTCTTGACTTCCAAGAAGATAATTAATGTTAGTCTGTATTTAATTGCATAACTCAACCATACACAATTTTATCGACAAAGGAACAAAGTTACTACTACCATAGCGATTTGTTTCTTCATCATCAACATCAACATGTGTAGTGAGCCATACATCATATGTATCATTCTCCTCCTCCTCACTTCCTAGGTTCAATGGGTAGTGGTTTTTTTTTATGTGTGGTTCAATATCATGGCTTTGTGAAACATGTCATGGTAGGTGATATTTAGATCTCACTTATGACTATCATAAATGATGCTATTTGTTGTAATATGGGTGTGAATTGTAGCCTAATCTCGTACTAAAAACATGGTGCGATGAAATGCAATATGGTCTTGAGACTATAAGTTTTAGGTGCTAGTAACAGGTGGTGGTGTTTTAATGGTGACACTATGAGTTATATATATGGTAGGAATTCACAAAAGCTTGATTCCATGATTTTCATAATAGTTCAAATGAAAGAAAATTGGTGCATCTCAATTCAACATTTTCCAGTAAAATCGATAAGCGTGAGATAGTTTTGATAGTTGTGTGATTTGATTTTCATGGTGGATATTTGCATAAGCTTGAAGGTGTTAAATATGAGATTATTGAGTGTGCGAAAAAAAAGAAGTGTACATGGGATAAATATTTAATTTAAGGATTAAATATTTTTCTCCTTCCAAATATGTCACATCTTGTTTTTAGTCTATATAAATTTTTATTTTTTATTTGTAGCCTTTACAAATGTATCATTTTGTCTTTTTAATTCATGTGATATTTTTTATTATATGACACATTGATAATGTTATCATTTTTTATGATGTAACATTTTCTATAATGTGATATTTTTAGATGACATGTCACTTAATGGCATCATGATTTGATATTGTGATACTTAATAATATAACCATGGATGAAAAAATATCAATCACGTCAACTTTTTTTTAACAAATATTAATGGTAGAAACTAAAAATATTAACATCGAGAAAAGTTGGGACTAAAAAAATAAGAATAAAATACTTATAGAGATGAAAAGAAAAAAAAATATTTACAAAATTAAAATTAATTTTTTTAAATCTATAATCTAAAAAACTAATTATTTATAATAATAAAATAAATTATACACTAATAATATAAAATATTTTTACATGTTGATCTAATTACTAATTTTTGTTATGATGAGATACTCTTTGACATTTGTGCTTCCAATTTTTTCACACATTTTAAATTTAGTTTACGTAACATGACAACTATATATTGATTGGATTATAACCCAAAATAATATATTGATTGGATTTGTACGATTTGTAATAAAGATAAAAAAAAATCTTAGATAACTAATGATTTCCCCATAATTAGATCGACTATTATAACTACCTGATTTAATAACTATTAAAAACGAAATTTGATTACGAATACTAATAGAGGACCAGAGGTTAAGGGATTACTACACCAAAGAAAAAGGGTTAAGGGGTTAAAATAAAAGGTGAAAATAATTCTTTAATATATTAAAACTAAATATGTTTATTATTTTTATTTAATAATGAGTGGCTTTATGCATGTATAAAAGTCAATCATAATTTTACCCCAAAAATTAAATATCATTAAAATAAGATACTTGTTGAAAATATATATCGTTGAATTATTCATGAAAGAAGTAAAAGAAAACATTAAATAAAAAAAATATATATTCAATTTTAGTTTTAGTATATTTTAAATAATTAAAATTTTTTTATAAAATATATTAACTTTTCTTCAACATTGTATTAGAAAAACTGGTAAAAATATTTCTTCAGTTCTTTATATTTTTTAAGAAGAAAACTTGTATTTCTTTTTGTTTGTCATTCTCTAAGTCCAATATAAGATAAATAATTATTTCTTAAATTAAACTGTTATCTTTGCTTTAATCTTAAATGTTTTACATATTTATTATAAATAAAAGAAAATTAATAGTGAGAGAAATCAGAAATGTTAGAACAATACTATTTTATTTGAGATAAATTAATTAATAATTAGATAGATAAAAAATACAGAAAATATATATTACAAAGTTAAAAAAATAACTTTAGTATAAAAGGAAATATTAAATATAATATTAATCAGTATATCATTATCTTAAAAGATAGTTAAAAAGGGATAGAAATTAAAGAGCATATAAATTAGGGTTGATTTACGAATAAGTGTTTTAAGAAAACCAGTTAAGGAAAACTTAATACATTCAAGTAATGCTTTTGATTATTTAAAAATAAGAATTAAATCATTTTTATATTTTATATTTTATATTTTATATAATAAAATTATCTATCAACTAATTAAAAATCGTTCTAAATATAATTTTAAAATAATTATTATAAAATTTTAAAATAATAATTGTAAAATTTAATAATTTTATCATTCAAATAAATCTATTAATTTTAAAATATTTACCTTATCAATACGTTCTAATTAAATTTATAAATATTTTTCTAATGAATATTTTATACTTTTATTTCCTCACCTAGTATCCTTAGGGACATTTGTCTTTATTAAACCATATTTTACTTAATATTTTTTGTTATGCTAAGGAACTATAATATTTCTTACTAAATCTATTGCTATTTAATTAAATAGGTTTTATTTTTTTCAAAAATTATTATAAAAACATTTTAATTACTATCTTAAGGACATTTACTAAGTATTTTATTTTATTAAACACATCTAATAAGCAGTAACTAAAGCATTCATATTATTTAATACAATTATTCATTTTGGGTTGAATTTTGTTTATTACACTATTCAGCGTTGATTAAGACTACATAAAAGTTCGTGTTCACAAATGTCAAAAGAACAATAAATTTGTGTCGGTGGAGTATATACTTGCATGTGCTTTGAAAAAATATAGAATATACTTTCTCAACTTTTTTTTTTCCATTATCGGTTGATGCGATGTATCATTCAGATTTTTAAATAATATTTCAGTTTCGAATTTTATAAAAAAAAATATCAAAACGAGATATTTTACTAAAAATAACTAGTCAAAATTTTTAACAAGAATTAATTATTAATAAAATTAATAAATAGTTAACATTTATAACATAATCGCTAACCATATTTAAATATGTTTTTAATTTTTAAATTTTGATCAATTTTATTTTTTATTTTTTAAATTTAAAATTATTTTTTTAATCATTATATTTTAAAGAATAGTTAATTTTATAAATAAAATATAAATTATTATTTATTATGTATATAATAAAAAATAAAATAATAATAATAAATTTTTATAATTAATAATATTATTTAATTTTCAACCATACATATAATAAATATTGACTTATATTTTATTTATAACCTGACTATTAAAAAATTTAAAATTTGCTACAAAATAATTTTGTGGCTAATTTTAAAATTAATAGTTATTTTATAATTAATAAAAATAAAAATAATTAGCTACAAAATTACTACAATATTGAATAGTAACATGAAATAAGTAGCAAATTAACTAGGAAAATAATCTTATTTAATTTGTAGTAAATTTTTTAAAATTTGTAGTTATTTCCTAGCTAATTTGTAGTAATAAGAAGTATAAATGAATATAACTTCAATTTAACTAGAAAAAATAATTTTCAAGTTAATTAATAATTAATTAGTTAGGATTTAGCTACTAATTTAAATGGTAGCTAAAATTAGTAGCAAAATCAAAAAAAATTTGTAGTGTTTGATAAATTAGAACTAATAAATTTTAAAAACATAAAAATTAAAATAAATAATTTCAAATTTAAAGCACGAAAATATATAAATTAAAAAGAGTAGTTGAATTTCAATATAATTAACAATCTCCTTACTCTAATGACAATTTCTATTTCTCTTAAATTCTTTCTCAACCTCTAGGCGACTGCTTAGTTGTATTATATTACAGAGAATATATAATAAATGGCAACGTGCAAGACCTAGAGAAGATGAATACAAAATCATCACATAGACTAAAAGTAAATAAATGTTATACGACTTTTCACATCTTTATATAAATTAATATTAATATACATATAAGGGTCAAATATAGTTTGACAGTTGATTAATATAATAATGTATAGTTATACACGCAAATGAATATTGGGAGTTCGTATATTGTTTTGTTTTGAAAACATGCTACATATACATTGTGTTTGGTTACATGAAAAGTAGTCCATAACCTCCGAAGTTGACATTTTATCCTTCTTGAAATGGATTGCTGCCAAATGAAGTATTGAACCACTCTATATCTTTCCCAACGTTGTTGGCCTCAAAAGTTTGTAAAGTAAAAACACAACATAACAAACAAAAATAACGTCAATTGTTAGAGGTTTCGTCACGTAAATAATTAACAGCAACAAGAAACAGTAATAATTAATAACAATAATAATGCATATATATTCAATTCATATATATATATATATATATATATATATATATATATATATATATATATATATATATATATATATATATATATATATATATATATAGTATTATTCTTAGGATGTATATGAACCATGAGGTTATCAAATTGGACTCATATTTAAGAAGTGTTAAAAAAGTAAAAAAAAAAAACCTTCCTGATGCACGCTGCTACTTGCAACTAATTAAGGTCAATGGTACTGGTTTATACATGTGTGGTAGATTCATTGTTATTGTATGGAAGCATTATACATGCATATAAGTTTATATATAAATATATATAGATTTACATGCATCATGCTGCATAATGATCTTACTTACTATTGCACTCTTATTAAATATACTAGTGTTTTTTCATGTATGTTACATGATACATATTTATTTTATATATTTAAAATTATAATTAATAAATATTTTAAATATATAAATTATATTACTATTCAATTTATGATAAATAAATTTTTTTAACGTATAATTTATATTTTAGATTTATAATAAAAACATTATATTTAATACAAGATTATATTTAATATTTTTAAAATATTAAAATTTAATTTAAAAATTAAATAAAGATAAAAATAATAGATTAAAAGAGATAAATATTTAAAAAATTCTAAAAATAAAAACTTTTAAAAGTTCTCTTGTTCAAAAATAACTAAAAATACTCTTATTTAATATAACTATCCTTTTTGAGAGGAAATTTTAAAAATGCCTGTATATACAAATTTCAAATTACAGTTAATTACAAGTATTTTTTTTTCGAGAACAGTTACAAGCGTATATTTATTTAGCATATAATTAACTTTAAAGTATTTATTTTATTTTTCCTTTCCTTTCATTTTTCTTTTGTCAAATGTCTTTTTCATCCTTTATCACTTGTTGTGTTCTTCTTTATACTTTCCTTGTCAATCAAATAAGCACCACGTAAAAAAGGTAAAAAAATAAATGAATAAACAATCAACAAGGCTCTTAAAATATCACCCTCTTTTCTAAGTAGTTTTTATAATAATAAAATTATATAAGTAATCCTTAAAAAATTAGAAATTATATAGTCATTTCAAGTATCGAAAATTTATTTAAATTAGTTTCTCAAAACTAATAAAATACATCAACGTAAAGATTAAATTAATGAATTTTTAATACTTTATAGACTACTATATTATTTTATTACTTTAAAATTTATTTAGAAGCGAGTATAATACTTAGAGATTAAATAAAAAATATACTCTAAAAAATTATACGACAAAACACCACTAGCGACGAATTCGTGAAGTTTAACAAAATCTCTGTTTAATAAAAAAAAGGCTATTTCTTTAAGTTGGTTATTAGAAACTTCTAATTATATTAAATCTTAATAACACATAATTGATCCATTAATTCAGTCGAACTTATCTAATGGTAATTATATAAAATTTTGTTAATTATCGGTGTTGTATATTTATTAATTCGTTGAGCTTTAAAATCATCATTTAATTGATTTAGAAGTAATTTATTAGGGAGAAAAGGCATGAACTAAGTTGATGAGAAGTAAACTCTAACAGCCACTCACCAAACATGCCCTTGTTTTTAAAATAACTTAGGGTTTGAATATTATACTATTCTAATCTTTTTCTTGGTCCTCACTTAAAATGAAATGAATGCAACCTCATTTCTTACAAATCAGCATGTTAAACAAAATAACTTGTAGGTTAACAAAGCGATTTTTACATATTTTAAAATTCTATAATTTTGATAGTTGAAACACGTGTATTTATGTATATAAGTGTCAACATAGAACATAAAAATTTTCTAAGAAAGTGCTTGTGAATGTGACCACCTTATTTTTGCTCGTGGGTTTTGTAGACTAATTTCCAGTATACGAATGCTTTCAAATTAGTGTAATTATATTTCAACGTTACCTTTTAACAACACTTTTCACAATTTTTTCACTATTTCTTTTTATAATATATATATAGAGAGACCCAATAGGTGAAACAAATATGTAACAACATGGTCTTCAGTAAAACAGCAATGTATCCATTCTTATAGGCCCAACACGTCATTCAATGTATATGACCCAACAATAACAAGTAGATGTTATTTTGGGTTAAGATTATTGTGAAAGAAAGAAATTTTATTGCAATATTCCTATTGAGATAATGTAGGAAATATTATTGAAATATTATATGTATAATTAAGAAAATATTGTTTATTTATGTAATTAGGAAAATCCGGCTCTCTTTTCTTTATTTTCTATAAGCAAATTGATTTTAAATTTATGGAGTTGATTATCTA